>NW_004624742.1:13525455-13553896 GCF_000247695.1 Heterocephalus glaber | reverse complement strand
CACAGTGGTTGCACCAGTCTGCACTCCCACCAACAATGGAGAAGGGTTCCTTTCTCCCCACACCCCTGCCAGCATTTGTTATTGGTTGATTTCTTAATAGCAGCCATTCTTCCTGGGGTGAGGTGGAATCTCAGTGTTGTTTTCATCTGCATCTCTCGAATGACCAGTGATGCTGAATATTTTTTCCTCTTAAGTGTTATCATTTAAAGGTATGTATTGATTCCTTTCACTATAATGTTTTTCCAGTGTGTGATTCCTTTGTTTTTTCTGTTTTGCTTCTGTTTACTCTCTGTGAGATTTTTTTCTTTCCTTTTGCCTGGTGGATGTTGTATTTGTTTATTCTCTTAGTAGATTTATTCCTTCCTCTGTCCTTTTCTCCATTTAGAATTCATTAGAGTTCTGGCTTGGAGGTCATAAATTAATTTTTGGTTATTATGGAAGGTCTTTATGTCTTTTGATTTTGAAGGATACTTTTGTAATATGGGTTGGCATTTATTTTCTTTTAGAGCTTAAAGAACTTCACTCTAAGCTCTCCTGAGAAATCTGCTATTATTCTGATAGGTTTGCCCTTAGAGGTGATTTGGTGCTTCTAATAGTTTTTAGGATTCTCTCTTTATCCCGAGGTTCTGGCATTTTGACTATGGGGTGTCACAGAGGGGTTCATTTCTGATCATGTCTATTTGAGGTTCTAAATTCCTCTTTTATTAGGGTATTCATCTCATTCCCTATATTTGGGAAATTTTTACAATGATTTCAGTGAAGTTTATACCATTAGCCTCTAGTTCAGCCCCTTCTTTGTTACGGATCTCTAAGTTTGTTCTTTTAGTATCATCAAGGAGATGTTATATAATCTTTCATTAATCTTGTTGCATCATTACATGTTCTGTTACATACACCTTGTCTTCAAGTCCTCCTATGCTCTCTTCTGACTAGTCTACTGCAAAGACTTTCAATTGAATTCCTAATTTCCAGAACTTCTGCTTGATTTCTGCTATCTCTAACTCTTTACTGAAGTGGTCATTCACATCCTACAGCAGCGATGACAAACATTTTAGAGCTTTCAATTATACAAACAGCCTACTGTGGCATTGTCCTGCAGTGTGTTCCTTAATTTATTCATTTGATTATTTGTCTCTTCTTTAAGCTTATTGATCATTTTAGTAATTGATTCATTCAGTTGCTTGTCTTTTGTTTGAGCACTTTCAACTATTAGGATTTAATTATTTGGAAATGCATCCACTTCAGTGTCTGTAAAATCAGCTTTTGGGAAGTTAGACGTTTTTGTACACATCCTCATGTCTTGTTTTCTCATTGTAGTTGTGCTTCTGTGCAGAAATTTGTTAAACAGGTAGGAATAATGTCTTTTCCACTGTTATGTGGAAAGTTTTTGGTGAGTGGCTTTCTCTGACATGTCAGCAGTTGTGGGTTTATCTCCAAGTAAGTTTCCCCTTTGTTTGTTCTGTATGATAGAAACTCCAAACAATCTTTAGAGAGGAAAGAGTAACTACTAGCAATAATAACTATTGAGAAGCCAGCTCTATATTATATCAGGTAATTAAGAACTTGTTTTAGGAGATTGCTACTATTTTTCTATTCCAGAGAAAGACAGGGAGAGTAATTAAGTATAATACACTAGAAAAGATGAAAACTTACTGATCCTATTAGTATATTATCAAAGAGAGGAAAAGGAAAAAAAGAATAAGAAAAAATATTTGGGGGAAGCAAGAGACAGAAAAAGCTGTGTTGGGAAAATAAAGAAGGAAGAGAACACAAATGGGAGGTGAAAGAAATAGGAAAATTGTATCTAATCATTGAACTGACAGTCATACAAGGTTCGATGTACCAAGAAACAACTGCTGATATGGGCATTTGTGACTAAACATGCAACATTATAACAGCAACAGCAGAAAACATATATGCTTAGCTATATCCATGCATATGTATATTAAAAAGGCCAATCTTAATTTAAAAACCGGTCTTGAAAAAAAGGAAGAAAATAATTATCCTGCTTTTTTGTTGAGGCCTGGTGGACACTGGGCAGTAGCAGCTCATCTGTGTTGTCTTTAGGGATCCCATGCTCAGGAGCCTCTGGAGTTCTCAGGATGTTGGCAGGATCCTCACTCCTGGCTCTGTATCTTCTGTATCTAAAGATACACAGTGAAGCCCACAGTTCTTGGCTCCTCCTCCTACTGCAGACTCTGCTATTCTCTCCCATTTGCTCTGAATCCAGCACTCAAAGTTTACAGCTAGGCCTCTTTTCTGCAAATACTTGCTCCATCCACAATTTCAGTGGATTCAGGAGGTGGGACTGAAGCAGCACTCTTTGAGCACCAGGGCTTTTCTCAGCCCTCTGTACTCTCTCAGATGCCTGCAGTATTCCTGCTTGCTGATTTTCTGTCTGACCCATGATTTCTGGGGCTTCCAGGATCCAGAAGGAAGGAGCTTCTAGGGCATTGAGCTGGAGTGTTTTCTCCTTCCCCAGTGACCATGTGTCCCAGCTCTTTAGCATCTCCCAGGGTCCCTCTCCATCCTGAGAGTTCACCAGCATTTGGGGACCAGCAGGAGAGAGCTTTGCTGGTGCTGCTCCAAGTCTCTCCCTACCCCCAATTGTCACAGGTTCCAGTCTCTGCAAGCTGCCACATTCCTCACTGGTTCAAGAATCCCACAGTACTTGGTTCTGATCCCTGGCCAGGACCATGTCCTTCGCCTTTCTCTGTCCCCCATCCCACCACTGTCCCATGTCCTCCAGCTTGATCTTTATATGGTGCAGTGGTTCAGTGAGGCCCTCCTAGGCAAACATCTTACTACTGAGCTCCATGTCCCAGGGAAGAGCTAGGCCTGATGCACACTGGGTGGTGGCAGCCAGACTGAGCACCCATGGCATAGATTAGTGCACTTCCCAGAATGGTATATGCCCCAAACCTGGGCTGTAGGCAATGCCAAGACCTAGTGGGCGGTCCTTCTTCTTATTCTATCCACCCTTGTTTCTGAATTTCATCTGTTCTCCTCCTCCTTCAAATTGCCTTCCTGCAGCTTGCATCCCAGCAACTGTGCACCTGCTGGCCATGGCTAGTGTCCCCAAGGCTGTCCTGAGTGCTGCTGTCTCTAGCCTGCCATGATGGAACCCCCATACACGTTCTTTACAGAACAATCACAGATGCCACAAATACTATCGTAGTTCTACTCTCTGAATGCATAATTTTCTTCTACCTGATTCAAAATAACAGAATATAATATACCTAAAAACTACAATAGTTAAGTGTCTGGGTACATTTAATGTCTGGTATATTATCAAATAAAAATATATATATGAATAAAACACATATATAGCATAATGCTTTACAACTCATGTTGTTCTTCTTTTACTTTGATGTAACAAGTTTGCTCACCTTCCAACAAGGTAGCATTTTCACTTCAATATATATATATATATACACAAAATTCATAATTTTGGGGAGACTTAGTTGTATATCACAAATACAAAATATAAATTTTCACCATGGATTGTTTAAACGAAGGAAGTTTTTTTCCTTCTTTGCATTTGTTTTTGTACACTTGCCTTAGACAGGTCTAAAGTAATGTTAAGCTGGTAAGTGCATCTGTGGTTTTTATCCTACAGTTGACCACTAGATGGTGCCTTCTCCTCTAGGAAAAAATATAGGGACCCCAGGAAGTCTTCTGTTACTAAAGAATTACCTAAGAATGAGTATTTGAAAAGGATATTTGGATGAAAAAATAGAAGCTTGACTGAAGAAATTCTGTTTCACCAAAAATATTGTAAAATCTTTGGATTTCTTTGTGAATTATAAGTCCAGACTTGTCATTTTAGAATGTTCCACTGGGTGGTCAAATGTGTATATGAGAAGAACACAACGCAGCACGTATCATTTCAGAATTTGACCAAAAATGTGAATTCAAGGTCTCACATTCAAATTTTGCAGACATTTTATGCCAGGGACCCAACATTTTGATTACATCTCATTCCATCTTATTTTTTATAGAAGCAAGTTTACCTTGATCATTTCTTTAATATTAAGAACAATACTTAACACTATTCTCACTCAATGAAAGTCTTATCATTAAAATAGCACTTTATACTTAAAGATATTCCACATTACTGATCATCAATGAGCTCTCACTGTTCGTGAATAATAGTAATTAAAATAAACCCTTGTATTTTATAACGCTTTTGGTATTTCAAAAGAATATCAAATAAGTGTGCTATATTTTTGAGATAAAGCCATCAGGAAATACATTTTAACATTTCAAGAAGAATAAACAGACTTCTTGGCATTTAACAGACATTAAGTACTCACGTCCTCTATCAGAAGTTCTGATTCTGCATCTGACTTTCCTGGAAACCGGACCTTCATGTCCTTGAGAACAAACAAGGTCTGACTTGTTAAAGCATCTTCTTGTTCTTTGGTTTTCAGTTGCCGGAAAGACTCACTCTTAAATTTGAAAGAATACAGATATTTGGAGGGGGTCTTATTTCATTGTGCCAGTATAATCTGAAAGATATTTCTAGGTAAAAATGATGCAGTTTTAATTGAAAAAAAATTAAAAAGAAGAAAATAATTACATTTATGAATTAATAGCGCTAAATGGATATAAATCTCATGGGTGTCATTCAAACTTCCAAATGGTTGTATTTTATTCACTTAAAATAACAAAATGAAACCAGGAATGTTTAAAAATGATTTCCTAGTCAGTTTTGCTTGCTACAGATACCTTAGGCAATTCTTCACTAGAAAAACAAAAACAGTTGTTGCCAAGTAAAATTCATTCACCTATCTTTCCTGATTCTGTCCTTTGGAAATACCAAGATTAAATAAATAAACAAATTAAATGAATCCCTAGTCTATGTGAAGCTACTTGTCTGCAAACTAAAATCACTGATTTCCTTAATTCTAAATTTACGGAATCCATGCTAAAGAGGGAATATTTTCATTTAAGGTATAGGAAACATTATAAACAGCAGTATACTTAAGATCTCTAAGGATAATTTATTAATTTTAATCTATTAATCAATAGTCTCATTATGTAAAATTTTCCATACAACAAATTTATAGACAATATAAGGTACTCCCTAAAACCACACATTTATTCACATGATTTTCAACAATTTTATCCTACTACACAAGCAAATGGAAAATAAAACAATGCTATTCTAGTGTCTTTCATGGAGTTCTGTGATATAGTGAAGCCTGCCTTTTAGGGGTCCACACACCAAACCAAAGCATAATACAGATGAATCATCCAAATTTCAGGAGGCCATGAATTGAACTGTAAAAAGGATCTGAGGTTCAATCTGGGTTCTTAGCTGATCACCTTTGCCAACAAGATTGTGAGCATAGTGTTTTCTGAAACCCTAACGGAGCAAGCTAGATGACTTACCCCCTGAGAGTTAGAAGAGGTGCTATCATTGCTGTGAAGCAGTTGTCTTGTGTAGGAGGAAGCCCGGTTTAAGGAATGTGACCGAGATGCTGAAGTTGGCCGTGACACTGGTATCATTTGTTGAGCAGAAAAGGGGCGAGTATCCCCACTGAAAGGTGAGTGAGCAGAAATGGACCGAGGGCAACTGACTGAACGCCTCATGGAATCTATCAACAATGGAGAAGAGGGATAGTATACTAGGACTGTTAGACGTTTCCTCCAGTATTGGGTCTATATAAACTAAAGATTAGACCAGGTGGTGGCAGAGTGGTAATAAATGCGGAATCATAGTCATCTTCATGAGAAGGTAAGTTTAGAGTCAATGTGAATAGTAAACCTGGCCAGAACTCCTAAGATGTACAAATAATGGATACTGTTGGAATAATAAGTATAAACAGCACTCTAAAGTTATGTTCTCAAAACATGACATTAAAAAACAAGAAGGAAAATTAACATTTATGGAGCAACCTCTGTAAGCTTGGCACCAAGCCATGTATTGCACTTCTCCAGGTCACACAGTGATATACTGGCCAACCTCAGGCCTAAATCCTTACCTAATTCCATGATGCCATCCACTGTCCTTGTGCATAGACTGGTCATGTATTAGAATCAGTGTTTAAGTTACAGATTGAGTTCTTGACAGAAAGATTCATAGAAAGTACAAAAAACAGTATAGAGAGAACCCCAAAAAGAGTATATAGCAAGTATAATGAGTACCCAGGGCAAATAGTTAAGTTAGAGAATTTGGGAACCATGAAAAGAAAAGAAGGGAAGAAGAGAGGGAGGGAGGGAAGGACAGAGGGAGGAAAAATATAAAACTTGTCCTAATGAAGTCTAAATATACAATTGCTTATCATAAGAGTAGCACTAAACATTCTTCTTATTCACAAACATGAATAGGAAAAATTCCATCTCCAAAAGACAGGCAGATACCCACGCATACAGAGAGAGAGAGAGAGAGATTTAAAAGATTTAAGAAAAGACACAAAAAGATGAATAGGAATGTTAACATAACAAATATCTAGGAAAAACAGGAGTGATTACAATTTCCAGCCACAAAATACATGAAAAAAGAATTTTATATAGGTTTTTATATGACTGCCTTATATCAAACCAAATATATCTCTTTGAAGTCTGAATTTCCCATGTTAACTATCTACAAAAGCAAGTGCTACACATAATCTGGACTTTTGTCCTTGGTTATCAGCATGACTTCGGTGATAAACTCAAGGATAATTTGTGGCAATGATGTCCCTTAGTGTAAGATTAAAGAAAGAACATAAAACAAGATAAAACCCTAATTGTAATTCCTAATGTGCATAAAAGAAGATACATGTATGAAAATGATGTAATTGAATTAGACTAACTTTAAAATAAAAATTCATATTTAAAACTTATTAAAACACTTCAGTACAATATTGTCTGATCTCAATTTTTAACCTACTGATCAGAAAACAAAGAACCATTTCAGAACTCCCAACTTAGTGATTGCTTTTTATACTGTTCTTCTTTCTCTACTGGTTTTCTGTACAGTTCATGCTATTAAAGATAGGCATGTCAGCTAATAGGAGAGAAATTTTTAAAAGGGCAAAATTCAGAAAGTAAATGTCAAATTCCAAAACAGAACTAGAGCCATACTTAGATTGAGACATGCTGAAAGTACTTAAGGGATCCTTTAAAAACAAGGAAGTAGCCAGGGATTTAGCTCAGTGGTTTCACTGCCTGCTGCACAAGCTCAAGGACCCGAGTTCGATTCCTGGTACCAAAAAATAAAATAAAATAAAAATTTTAAAAAGGAAGTAAAATAGCTTACAAATCCTTGAACAGGTGCTCAGTAAGTATCTCTTGAATGAGTAAATAAAATAAATGGAACATAATAAATTATTTCCCCTCCAAATACACAAACCCTCAAAAATGGGAACAGTAGTAGCATGTATCTTTGTGGAATCTGGAAGCAAAGGAAAAAAATCATCCCTCTAAAATCTTAGTTTATTAGTTCTGCATTCCTTATGTATTTTGCCACAGGCATAGAAGACCAGCTTTGAAACAGACATCTCAGGGGCCGAGGATTTAGTTCAGTGGTTCCACTGCCTGCCTCGCAAGTGCAAGGTCCCGAGTTCAATCCCCGGTACCAAAAAATGATAATAATAAAATAACAAATAAAAAAAAGAAATAGGCATCTCATCAGGGAAGCTTACACAATAAACTTCTGCTGGACGTCAACAAAGGCTCCCAATTGTGTTTACTCTACTACTGAACTGATCCCTTTAGCAGAACACTAAGAATGGATATCAGAGACCTGAGTTAATAAAAGTGCTGGGTTGAGGTAGCTTCAGAAAGGTTTTCCAAGTGAGTCTTACTGATCAGAAAAAGCTATTGATCAGAAGACAGTGAGTCATGGAAAAAACAACAACAACTCTACTATATTTGGACATTTGGAGATGAAAAAAGAATCATAGGCAAGATACTTAACATCTGGGATTGAAGAAGGAATGAAATACAAGAGAAAGGATGTGAAAAGAAAGAAAGAGAGGAAGAAAAGGCGATGGAGGAGCAGATCGGCTGCTCTCAACACTTCCTACTCACCAAAAGCCCTCACTCAAGTGTTTACCCTTAATGAAAATGGGAGGGAACAAAACTTAACTATTTCACAATTGTGTGGCTCGCAGAGAGATTCAATTCAAACGCCTAGAGAGATACACACTTTTATAGGTAGATGAGAGTGTCAAAGTGGATGATGGGAGGATGGAATGAGGAAGCCTACACCAGCTTAAAAAACAAATGTAATCAGTCATAGGGCACATTTATAAAACTCATGCAAAAATCTAGAACTTAATAAAAGCTATGAAATGTACAGGAAAAATGGATCCTTAATTCAACCTTTTCTATTTTCAGAGCCTGAAAAGGATTGAGGGATGTGCCCAGGTCTAGTTAGAGAAAGCAGCAGGGTCAAACGCAGGTCTTCTCACACAAGACAAAGGTTCATTTAAGCAAAGGACCTTTTATTGAGTTCACCAGCTTAAATTCCGTAATTATCCTTATATCAACTAAATTAGAAGGAGCCGACTTACTGGACTGTTGAATTAATTTGCAGTGGCTGGACTGCTTCAGGTTATATGTAACTTGCTTTTCTTCTCTTTTCTTATTTTGATACTCTTCTTTCTCATTTTCCTCCGATTCTGAAGAGCTGCTGCTACTATCATAACTGCTGTCACTGCTGTAGTACTTCTGTCTTTTCATTATCTCAGTGCTCTCTGGCATGGAACACAGAGGCTAAAATAGAGGGGAATGTATTATAATATTACAAATTTTTAAAAAGACTTATTAACATGATCAGTAACTATTTTTAATTTTCCCCTTGTGCTTGCTGCTTTTCACTGAATGCTGAAAATATCCCAATGTGCTATTTATGCTATTTACTGTAATAAGAACCAGAGCACAGTAATGCCTCAGTTCATGAACACTTCTGTTTGCAAACAACTTGGTTCACAAACAAAAGCAATCAGCAAAATTTTGCTTCCATTTGCAAACTCCATATTAGGTGACAAACAGGAGGACCACCTTCCCCCAAATTGTAAAACAAATTAAGCATCTAAACCCTGGTACCACTGTATCCATGAACAAAGTGAAGGGAAATATTTGCAAAAAAGTATTAAAACCATAATCAGCTTTCCTGTTTACAGATAAGTTACTCGTAAGACTCAGAGACATACTCTTTGCTCCATTAACTTTGAGTCACTCAATAACAGGGGTGGGGGGTAGAAGGAGGAAGGACAAAGAGAATAAGAAAACAGCAGCCTGAGATGCCACTAGAAGTCCACATCTTAAAATACAGCCTTGGGGCCTATCCACTCAGATAATATGCAACAAAAAGTAAGGTTTTTTCTGACATGCCTAATTTGTTAGGAATGTTCGTTTGCTCATTTGTTTTGGGTGCTGGGAATTAAAACCAGGGCCTAGTGTATGCTAAGTAGTCTACGACTAAGCTACTCCTAGTCCCTGCAGTGGATAGTTATAAACATAAAATTTTAATTATCCACTTTCCAAACTGGTCATGAACAACTCATGTCTCTTTGATATACTTACTGGACATAATGGACTAACACTGCTTTTCTTTGACAACATTTTACAAGGTGATATAATGGGAAAATCAATGAGCATGACATACATTTTCTAGAGGATCAGTACCATGCAGAAGGGGAAATCTGTAAAAGTTAAAAAATGTCATGCCATTATGTTCACTGTCTCTATTCACTTGTTTCTAATCCTCTCTATCAATGTTTGCAAAGAGGCTGGCTGAAGAAATAAAAGAGAAAGGATGTGAGACAGACTCACTTCAGAAAGAAAGTGCATAACCAAGAACAAGCCAGTTTTGTAACGCTGGCATTTTAAGAAACTATTTGTTACACACACCATACGCCTCCTATTCCTGTTGGGAGAGGTTCCTACAGTTGTATACTAGCAGCTTGCTCTCTGTTAAATCAAACAAAAATGTTTTGATGTTAGCATACACCATAATGAAATCCTTGTATACCATGGGATTTCACTGAAAGAAGGTATATTCTCCAGTGTAACAGTGTAGGATGAAAGATAAAGGGAGAAATAGCTTTTAGTGAAGTGCCTGGAATACATAGTAAGCCAAAACATGATCGTCTTAAAGATGCAGCCTTTGCAAAGGATGAAATATAACCAGAGCAGGAAAGGAATTTAATACACTAAGGTACCAACTTGTGTTTAAACATATGTTCTCCTTTTGATGGTCTAATATTTACTGAGCACTAACAATGTTCAAAAAGATATGCATAGAAACATTTACCAGTAACACAATCATCAAACACTCTGACAGGCTTAGGGAATAGGAACTCTAGAGGGAGCATGTTTCTTCAGCAGTTCAGCATAACCACAAGAAACAGTGGTACAATCGGGCTTGCTAGCAGTGCCTCCCTTCATGTGGCAAACAGCTTTAAGGTTTCTTAAGGAGCTTGACTACATACTGAGCTATTTGACCCTATAAAGAATCACAAGGGAACAGATAACTGAACCTTTCTGTCATAAGTATTTGGTACTTTCTGACCAATTTACTGTTCAAGCAGTATTAGAAGTCCCAATAGCATAAATTCTAAATAGTGCCTTAACTATCAACTAGAATACTGAATCTGGTAGAGAGTTATGACACAAACTATACAACTTATTTTATGTCCAACTTTATTATGAAATAGATTTATATAAAAAATATATAAGCATATAAAGAATAATAAAAGAAATATCCAGGTACTTACCATTCTGCCTAAGAGAAAGAATATTGCTAATACTTTATGTAGCACTTATTATTTATGTAGCTAATAATATTTCTTAGATTTTTGAATGATTGAAAAGTTATTATTTCTCCTAGGACAAACATAAGTTTTATATAACAGTCATTATCTCCAATTATTCTTCTACTGGTAAAGAATTTGGACATCAAGATTTGGCATCCCTCCTAAAAGGAAGGTATTCTGACATCTGGATAACTTGAGACCCTTCATAAACAAAGTGAAAAGCTATTAAAAAAATTGTTTCATTTATGCAGCTTTAATCCACTTGGAAATACTAGTGACTTTAATATTTACAGGCACTATCCAACTCATACGTGATTTGAAGTGACTTAACTTCAACAAATACATTCCTAACTTCTACAAATACATTCCTAACTTCTACTACTTTCCTAGAATGAGTTGAAAAAAATATATGCAATGTGAATTTTGTCTCCCAAAATGTTACACTTTTATTCTAATGATGTCTTATATATATAAAGGAAAAGAGAAGACAATATAAGGGTATTTCAGGACTTTCCCATTTGCCTCTCTACCATGAACATTGTACCCCACTGATGATCTTAGGTCCAGTTAGCCTAACCATAACAACTGACATACAAAGCTTAGAAACTCCTGAATATCCAAATGAAGCCACGACACTGAAGGTATTCACTTTTTACAAATACTCTAAATATATTTCATCCAAAGAAATTATCAACTACATATTCCACAGTGCCTCAATACAGTGTACATAATTCAGAATAGTGTCTGACATACAAGGTCTCCACAGATAGGTACTTACATATCTGTCACCAGGCTCATCATGTATCATTTCACCCTCCAACTCTTCCACTTGTATCATACCAAACTTTCATGTTTCTACAACAGCCTATGCAGCATAACACTTCCATATCTTCACCTTTAAAAAGTGTTCACTCTATCCTGAATATCCTTCCACTTCTCTTAAATGTATGGAGTACTACTTGTTTTTCAATATCCAGTTCAAATGCCAATGTCTTTATGCAGTCATCCACATTCTATTGATTTGTTCCCTATGCTGCTGTAGTACTGTTACAGAATTTGCCACGTGATTTCCTGATTTGAAGGTTACACGTCTTCCACTAGTCAATAAGGTCCTCATGGACACATTCAACAAATTTTACTAATGGATTTTTACTAATGGAACTAATGATGTGCCAGACACCACACTAGATGCTACAGGTGCAGAGAAAAAGACCTACTTCCTACTTTCAAGGAGCTTATAATCTTATACTGAGGCAAACATGTGAACAATTATTTGTCTTAACTGCTCTATAAAAGTGTTATAGTACAGCAGGAGAAGGGAGATCTAAGTCTAACTGGGAGAGCCAAGGAATGACTCACAAAGGTAGCAACACAAAAGCTAGATTAGTAAGGGGGTCTCTACTCAATCCAGTAACAAATCAACGATTTGTTTTAGTGTACATACATTTCAGAGGCGTGGAAAAGCATGAGAACACAATACAGGATGATTGTAAGGATGCAGAGATAACTTAGAAATGCTGAAATGTAAAAGGAACAGAATGAAAACAAGCTTCCAAGACTTCAAATTCAACTCTTTCCTTTTTCACTAGCAAGGACTTTGATATATATCAGAACATACGGATGTTATCACCACAGAGCAGATGCAAGTAAGACAAACACTTGTTCTTTTTTGCCTACCGGGTAGCTTTTAATTTATTTATTCCTAGGAATCCCATCTATTGTTACTACCACCCTGTCCCTGTTGCTAGGTTAACCAAAGATGGGACTCCCTACCAATAAAAGTCCCTACAGTGATGATTCATCTTATATTTGATGCTACATATATCTTTGATAATTACATCTAATTTGGTGTAAGGAAAATTTAATTAGTTTAGAAAAGGGGTACAATGCAGTTCTAGGTCCCTCTGATTCATAGAGCTTTCTGTAGCACTAGGGAAAGAACCAAAAAATGAAGGAAACTAACAAAACAAAACTTCTATTGTGCATAAAAATAACATTACCTTTCCAATTCTACCTGCACTGGACACATAGTCCCCACAGTTTTTTGAAAGCAGCACTATCCTTATAATGAGAGCTATTAAGGGGAAAAGCAATTATACTCAGTGGCACCTGCTTAGATACTAAAAAAGGGTAGAGATACAGCACCTTTGGTCCTCGATGCTTGGTAGTTTTTCCCATCAACTTTTCATCATCAATTTCACATTGTTCCAGAAGATCCAAAATATCTTCCTCCTGCAAAAAAAAATATTTATACAATTGCAATCCCTAACAGACTCCAGAATTTTTCTAACTTCATTAATCTCCATAAAATAATGTACAAGTGTTCCTGAAACTATTCAGTAAAGATTGTTCAGATCAAAAGTGAAATAAAGCTTTATGGCAAGCTCTCCTGAAGAAACATTCAGCAAAACCTGTCAGTATAAATGATGCATAGCTGAATCTACAATACATTATCACGGTATACTATTAAAATTTTAGAATATACTACTTCAATAAATAACACATTGCACATTAAAAGTTTTGGAAATTCACTCTAATTCTCCAGACTGCAATTTCATTAACCATTTCTACACTGATTATGTAAACTAATATTAAAACTCCAGATAGAGAACTGAAGATTGCCTGCAAGAAATATGCAGCCTATGGGTGGGACATAATTGTGTCATAATGAAAATATAAACAAATGAAGTTTTGTTGCTTATGTATGTTAACTCCATTCAAGATTATATATGCAACCCATGGCAATTCCTCATCACTCAATGGGGCCAGGCAAGCCAGGCTGTCCAACCCTTGAGCCTGGGTTATACACACTTGGCAAAGGAGCTTCATTTAGAACCAAACTAACTGTAGTATTTGGTTAATGAGTCCCGTTTAATGAAATAGTTTAGAAAATTTAACTACTGCAAGTGTATTTTTACAGCTTTATGAAGTTTTCATTCTATAGCTATGAGTGTAAATGCCTTAGTAACCTTCTCTTGTGTTCTTCTAGAGTCATTTTGAAGTCAAACAGAAAAATTACAAAAGCATAAATCCCAGTGGAGGTTGAAGAAACTAGAGTAACAGGAATATTGTAAAAGACATAATTAACTGCTTCATTTTGTCATTTATTCAAACTATAAAAATAGAAAAACTATATATATTTATGATGTATACTTCAATATCCTCTTTAAAATTTTTTAGAAGAAACTAGAAATCTTGCTGTAGAGTCTAGCTTATGAAATAAGTTATTCTTTATCCAAATCTAAGGGAAATTAGCTGTTAAAATACTACAAGACTCTTGCCATAGATTTGATTAAAGAATAATCCTGCAATGAATTCCATGGATAGTAGCAAGAGATAGCTAAAAATAATCTCAAAAGTTCTGTTTCTAATAATGATAACAACAGACAGTACTGTGCTTTCATTCTAAGAGATATAAAAAGCCAGATGAACTAAACAATCACATTTTTAAAAGAATCAGAAAGCTGTTGAAAAGTAATGTAAAGAAATTAAATTCCAGAGAAGGGAACAAGAGACAAGTTCTTCCTAAGTGGACAGAGATGAGTGTCACTTTTTTTTTTTTAATTCTTTTATTGGTACATTGTAGGTATATAACACAATTACATTTCTCATTGGGAACTGTACCTTTACATAATGCATCTTGGTTCTTATTTTTTCCCCATTCCTAGCCCTCCCTTGAGTGTCACTTTTTGGTATAGGGTCTTTCATCAAATCTTTTTTTTTTTTTTTGGTACTAGGGATTGAACTCCAGACCTTGTGCTTGCAAGGCAGGCGGTGGAACCACTGAGCTAAATCCCCAACCCATCATCAAGTCTTGAAATAGATGGGTAGAAATCAAGTCTATCATAGGCAAAGAAATTCAGCTGGCATGAAGAGAATCCTCTTGAAATGTTCCCTTTTGAAAACCTGAGATACCACCAGATGTTCAGTTGTCTCATCTGACACACCACGTATGTCAATAAAGCCACATTAGGCTTCTAGTCCCTGATGAGTGCAAGAAATTCTGCCTTCAGATAAATAAAACTACATCATTCACCGTAGGCAAGATCAGCAAAAGAACGGTTCCTACCAAGACTACAGAATAATGAGCAAATACATACAGTGCTTTGTTATGTTGCAATTGATAACTGATAGACTTTTCAATAGGATAAACGGGGCGGGGGGGGGAGAGGGAGGATTTAAGTGTGTCTGTTTAATTACTCTGATATACCAGGTCTATGCAGTATCAAGAAAAATACTACATAATGTTAGTTATAATTCAAAGAAGGAGACTGTCACAAGTCACTATGTTAACTCCATGAATTTCTTCATCCAGTTATATCTATGTCATAAAACATATTATTATAATAGTCATGATATCACACCAAAATTCTCTACTCCAAAATTTATTCTGTCAGATATCTTAATTATGAAGTCATCTGAGTTGTTATGAAATTACCAACGGTTACCAACTGTTAAAATGAAAAGACTAAAGTGCATCATAAAAGTAAAAATGTATATGTAGGAGCAAGAGTGATAGCTGTTAAAGACATGGTGTTTGGTTTCATTCATTTTTCTGTGTGTAAGTATTCACCCTCTCACCTTCATCTTTTTCAAGGGATTATTCAGCTCTCGCTGGAATGAAGCTGCTCTCCCTGAAAGAAAGGTCTGAAAGGCAACAGCCAACAAGTTTTCATACTTTTCAAGTAGTGTTTTATCTTCAGGAGGATAAATTCGTCTACAATAAAATCAGATAAACCAATTTGTTAAAAAGAAAGAGAAGCTATTACAGCTCAGTTCTTGAGGCATCTGCTTCAATCATCACCCTCTTTCTCTGTGATAGTTATTTTATTAGGAGCTAGAAATAAAGATGAACAATTATGCAAAATTTATAAATTTTCATGTGTTACTTACACAAATTAAAGTTTGTGTAGAGAAGTACCATTAAAGAATGCAGTTCCAGAAGATACATTATAAGCATTAAGGTGACAGAAACGGCTGGTAAAAAATGGAAGTTGGGCAAATTGCTGAAATACAGAACTCTATGGGGTAGGAGTTCAGTGGATAGGGGACACTGCAGAAGTTCTGACTCGCTGTAGGAACTCAAGTATCCAAGAGCAGAGTATGAGTTATGGTGATCTATTTTGGGGTAATAACATGAGAAAGGGGTAGAGGAAGGGTGAGAGGGATGTGTTCTCCTCACTACTACGGCAGTATTATGGCCAGGAAAGAACATCTTACCAGGGAGGATAGGAACTCCACACCCGCCCTTACACCTCCCTTAATCTTGCTGAGGCAATGTCAATGCCTGGGAAGAAGGCAGCAGTGCCTACAACATAAGGAACTTATAGGGTCCTCCTCTGATCCTGTCAAGGTTGATAATGTGAGGGGTTCCAGGTCAACACAGTCCACATCTGTCTACTGTCTCGACACCTGGCTCCTTCAAATATTTTCTTATTTTGCCTGGTTTACAGCAAAGTATAGCAACCACAATGAGTTGGCAAAAACAATACCAGAAAGCCTGAATTTTCATTTTCTTAAAATACTATGTACCAAGCAAAATAATCACAGAAGAGCAGCTGGATATAAAGACAGGCACCCTAAGGCTTGCTAGCAGGAGGGTTCAAATCAAAACCCTTTTCTGTCTTGAAAAATAAGAAGCAAAAAGCACATTCTCAGAAAGAAAGAACAATTCTTAAAATAAGCCTAAAAGGTTAAAGAATGACTGTTCTGACCCTTCACTGCTTCAATCTACACAAAAATGGCATCATAGTTACCTGTAATTCCCCATGTGTCGGTTTTCATGTTCTTCTTGTGAAATCTGCTTTCGTACTTGAGCAAGTCTCTCTTTCTAGAAATGAAGAAATTTTACAAATGAAACCTGATAAATGAGTGATTTATACAAATTGTGAGTAGTCTATTAAAATATTCATACTGTTCAGAGGATGTAGCTCAATGCAAAAGTGCTTCTGGAGGCCCCGGGTTCAATCCCTAGCACTTGCAAAATAAACAAAATAAAATATTCATACCAACTCTTCTTTCCTCCTCTCCAGCTGGTGCCTCTGCTGTTCCCAGTCTGAGGAACCTGGTAAGAGCCTTTTTATTGAATTTTGACCATAAAGCCTCCTTTGAGCCTCTGCTTTTTGCTTGGCCAAGTTTCTTCTCTTATCACTGGTCCTAAAATATGAAACACAAGATCGTTTTCTAAAACTTTAATGAGGTCTGATTTTATCCCTGTGAAGAGAATTTGCAGAAGGGGAGACAGTGCACAAAGGTATCAAGATTATTAAACTTACATATTCACATGCATTACATTCATCTAATTATCCATCAAATACGGGACTGTATATCCTAAGTCAAAGTTCTGAAGATAACAAGATAAAATGGAAGCACTAAATGTTAAAGAGTCTGAGAGAACTATTCTTATATTCTATCCTAGCAACTTAGAAAGTCTACAGTCTTAGACTGGTCAATTAGCTGCCACATCTGCTTGCTTCTATTAAATTTTAAGAATAATAATGTTTCCTTCCTAGAGTTTCTATGGAGATTAATTTGTATAAACATTAACAAATGGTATTCTCAGGGCCAAGGATTTAGCTCAGTAGTTCCGCTGCCTGCCTTGCAAGTGCAAGGACCTGAGTTTGATCCCTGGTACCAAAAAAACCCCCCAAAAACCCCCCAAAAAAACCAAAAATGGTATTCTCTTCTCCTTCAGTTAATTCCATTTTATTAAGCACCCTCATTTACACCGACAGGTCTTTAGTACATTTTCAGTTATAACTGAAATCCCAGCCTAAGAGTCATCTTTTGTTTGAAACTAATCTATACAGTTCTTCTCATTTCCACTCAACCCTAAACATCTATTGGTAATGCTCTGTTTATTACAGAAGCACGTCTGTAAGTACTTCTGTTCTTTAGCTTCTGCACCTCTTTTCTCTCTTCTCTCCCATATCCAGGGTCTCTCCACAATCGCTCCAACTTGCACTCTCACATATCACCCTTTTAAATCCTATCAGAAATAGGATGTGATCCAGGAGAAAAGAAAAACAGCCAATTTTGCCCCATTCCTAGGTAAAAACTAGAGGTCATATCCTTGAGCTTATATTTCCATGCTTTCTATTGTCATTAGCCTGGTAGGACCCAGTATGGATGTGAAGCAAAGAAAAGCTAATGAGAGGGGCATTTGACCACTTCTATTGTACAGAGATGCAAACATCGTGCTTGAGTTTCTCTTTGGTCCCATTCATCAGAAGACTACACTGAAAATAGGAGGCTCAGACTAGACAGAAGAGTGTTTTTCTGCCACAAGTATGTGCCACCTTTACAACTCCAAGTAGTAGGAAAGAGCAAGGAAACTGACTCATTCTCTATAACAACACTGGCTTCTTGGCAGGGGTTCAACAGGTGACCAGAATAAAAGGAATATTTTGAGAAAATGAACACATCCAAGAAAATCAGAAGTCATTCAGTGTGGCTGGAGCTATGGGTGAATGTAAGAAACTCAGCTAATCCTAGGTGCTTACTACTAGGACACTAAGTTTCAAATTTAACTTCAGGCAATGAAAAGGCCATGAATTTTAAAGAGAGAAGGCCATAATCATATTTGCATGTGTTCAGATTATGTCTTTGGCAGTGTGTTCAGTGTATAATGGCTTAGAAAATAATGATAGTGGATAAGAAAATAAGGAAGTCAGGATGAGATGCCATTTCATTAACAAGTATGAAATATGAGGGCCTGGACCAGGGAAACAACCATGAGATTGCAGAAAATGTGTAATTATAGAATATTTTGGAGGAAGAATAAATATGCTTTGGTGACTAATTAAAATAAGAAAAAAGGATGAACTTGCGATGATACTAAGACTCCTGATTTAGTGACTGGATGATTGTGAATATTATTTTTCCAGTGATGAATATAATTTGGCTCTGAGTTTCCCAGATTAACAAAAGAGAATGCCGTGGATTAAATAAATTTTAATGTTTTATATTTTTATATTCATCTCATCCAAAATGGTCATTTCTATATAACATTCAGTTTAAAGGTAGGAGCAGAGAAGAGGAAAGATATAAAAGCACTGAAAATGAACAGAAAGGAACAATGACCAAAAAGTAATAGAGAAAGGAAGTAAAAACAAGAGAATAAAGAAGGACAAATACAAATGGACTGAAATGGTTCGGTCAGATTTATGTGCACTTTCACAGCAATCAAAACACAATTAGAGAAGGATACTGACATCAATCGTTAAACACACAAACAAGAGTAACAAAAATATAAGCATGCACAGAGGTTCTCTTAGATACATTATGAAATGAAAAGCCAAGCACACTGAGACTTTTCTTTTTATGATATGGTCTTTGATCAGAAAACAGGTAAATTAACAAGCAGTATGATTACTTCTGGAATTCACAAATCAGAACCATACCAGAATTACAAATGTAAGCCTTAAAGCAACAACTGTGATTAAGATAATGACATTTTACCTAGAATATTCTCTTTATATGCTGGCCTTCAGAAATACTGTCACTGCAAAAACTGTGTCTGTATTTCAATAAATGCAGGCATAAATTAACACTAATGACCTTGAGTACTTAACTTGACACCCTAGAATAAAATTTAACCAAGGACCAAAAGATCCCACTCAGTGTTTTAATCAACATCTTCTATTGAACTGTATCCATACGCTGACCTAAGGAGTTTTGTTTACCATTTTCAATGACTTTCCAGTACTCGTTACTCTGTGATTTTATCTGAGGGACATTTCCAACTGCTTGCCTCATATATTCTATGTTCCAGTAACATAAAAGCACTGGAAAGTCTATGAACATGTTTGACTTCTGACTTCGTTATTTTTCTGCAAAATTTACCTTGAATGAAATGTCTTCTCTTACCCCTGCCTTCCAACACAATTGCATTTAGTCCTCAGTATATTCTGTTCTAGATACGGCTCGAGGGATAAAAAGACAGAGGCATTACCCTCTAGGAGCTGATGACTAAACAGGTGGGGCTGGCATGTAAATAAATACATAGGGCAAAAAAGTGCATTTACAATGTCATGGAAAGAATAATAATAAAACAAAGGAGGAAGTAAGCCATGGTGCTTTATAAACTCAGGCTTCAGCTAGGTTTTAAAAATAAGTTGATACAAATAGTGTCAATACATATACTGTGGTTTAGGCATGGTCTGTCTCCTAAAGGTTCATGTGGTGGAAATTTGGTCCCCCACTGGAAAGGATTAAAAGTGACAGGGTCTTTAAGAGGCAGAACCTACGGGGGCAATTAGGTCAAAGGGTACCACCCTCATCAGTGAATTACTATCCTTCTCCAGAGACTGCGTTAGTTCTCTCAAGACTGGATTAGGTCTCGTAGGAGTAAATTGGGTCTTTTGGGATTGAATTAGCTACAGCTTACTAGCCTGGATTTTCATGTGGATGGTTTTTGCCATTAACTAACAAAGAAAGATGGAAAACTAGATATAGGTGATTACTATTGCCTTTAATAGCTAAGATACTTAAGGAATGGGGCTGGGGATTTACCTCAGTGGTTCTGCCACCTGCCTCGCAAGCGAGCAGAAGGTCCTGAGTTCGATCCCCCATACCAAAAACAAAAAACAAAACAAAACAGATACTTAAGGAAAGAAAATTGCATTTTTTAAAAATCTTTAGCTTCTAGGACAGTATAGGTTCTTTTTAAATGTCCAGTAACATAAGAATTAGATCTAGCCTTTGTGGTTTGTAGGTATGTGATAATCTTTAGCAGAAAAAAAGGAGATGAACCCAGAGAGAGGAATATGCTTGAAGGAGAAAATAATTCAACCTTGATCATATTAAATTTAAGTGTCATCTGAACATGCACCCTTCCTTTATTTGCTTACTTGCTTGCTTTCTCACTACTTGTTTTCTGAGCACCTACCAACCCGGACACGCAGCGGACACAGTTAGCCAAGAGCTGACAATGCAGAACCAGCTCCACGGCAGGTCAGAGCTGGCAAGCGGCTCCCAGTCTATACCTTACTCTATACATGTGCAGACTGGGGACTACAAGTTCAGACTCACAAATGATGCCACAAACGTGAATGAAACTGATATGGAAGGAAAGAGAGCTGAGGCAAGGAAACAGTGAAAAACAAACAACCAAGAGAGACCAAGAACTAAGAGAAACCATATAAGGAAGCAGAACACTCAAACCTAAGTGAACTGAGAGACCAGTATCAAGAGACTACCAAGAATAAATCTTCAAGGTCAGAGTAGTATTAAACGCTGCCAAGCAGAAGTCCATAATTTAGTTCCAAATAAGGGATATTTAATTGGTCCATGCAGAAACCCTTTCACTCTCTGCTATCTCTGAAGATCCTGAACCTGATGTTTCAAAAAGATTATTTGAATCTGACCTCAAATTATATTCAGTCATCCAAATTACAAAGGGATCAACTGAATTCTTTCTCAAAAATATCAGACTGACAGAATAATCGAAAAAAAATTTATAGTTCGTGTACCAAAATTTTACAGTTTTCCTTCTCTCATTAAATTTTTTGGTTTGTGCTCGGAAGTTTGTAATCTTTTGATAAATGCTATTAAAAATGCGAAAAAGGAAGCTAACCAAAAAAGAGATAATTCCAATAGTCTGGTTAAAATGAACATTCATGGGGGATTTCTGGATTCACAGAGTAACTGTCCAACATTAAAATAATGTATATGAAAATTAAACCCATCATATTTACTAACAGGCAAGAATGTCCCTAATGTTCTTAGTTTGGCATAGGTTGCTGTGATGTGCTCAGCACAGTCCCATGCACAAAGAAACTCCAACGCAGCCCTGTGCCCTGAAGCCCTCAGTCTGGAGGGCAGAGCAAGGCAGTCTGCAAAGTAGGCCCTCCTTCCCCTGTGCTCTAAATGTTACAAATTGTGCTAAGTCCTCTGGGCATGCAACACAAAGAAAGACCAGCAAGTAGAATTCCACCTTTCCCTTTGTCTTCTGTTTAGAAACTTCTCCTTTAACTGCACATACTTCACCTTTAAAAGTCCAGACAATTTCTGAACTGTTACCCTCACTAGTACAGCTAAAAGACATGCCAAGGGGAAAAAAAAGACTAAGCATAAAGCTTAGCAATAATAGTAAACTTTCATGCCAAAATATTGTTACAGGAATATTGCTTAAATAATCTAAAATATTTAACACATTTGTATACACTAAACAACAACAACAAAAATACCCCATTCTACATCTCCTTCCTTTCTACTAATGTCTTTTTGTTCATTTATACTATTTCTTTTAGGATAACTGAACTACAAGTGAAGTTTAGACAAGTGGATCTCTCATCAGGTAAAAAAAGAAGTCGCATGATACAAGTTTCTATGTTCATCTCTTTTTTTTTAATGATGCTTTTCCACATAGAGCTACTTCTCAATCAGGTACATGCTTGGAAATATCTTTTAAAATTGCTTGGAAGCATCCCATAATCCTTCCAAAGTCTTTGAATGACAGAATAAATGGAAATCACAAACTCCCTGAGCCTAACTGGCATCAGAGGTCCAGTAATCTGACACCTGTGCTTTCCTTGAACACTTACAATGACAGACAGCTCATTATTCATGAAGAGTTCATTTACACTTCTAACCATTTTCTTTAGTAGTGTGCCCAAAACTCTCCCCGCATAACTGTATTTCAAATTCTTAAAATCCATGAACATGTACAATGCAATCAGCCTACTACCACACCAAATAAGTCTTCTCTCAAATTGTTCTTCACTCACTCTCTGTCTATGCTTTCCTAGGATAAAGGTTGCCCTTCACTGTGAACAATAGCATCTCTCTTCTTTGTGGGAAGACTTATGAATAGAAAAGTAGGGAATCCACATCTGAAATTTTTCTTTATTTCCTGAATGACCTCTCTGTGCTTCAGTTTCTTCTTGGAGAATGAGGACAAGCTACAGGGTCTTCTATGATATTGTCCAATTCAACCTCCTACACTATATTAAATAATTAACCACCATTGGAATTTAACCACATTTACTGCAGGCAGAGTATTATATCGGTGGTAGGAAAAGCAATGTACAAAGGAGAAAGATTTATTTGAACCTATCTAGTTGTAAAAGAATGGAATCAAAAAAATTCAAAATACAAAACAAAAGCTTAAAGCCAATTTCATGTATAAATGACTTATCAATGTCAAATGTTGAAAAAAGATTCAAAATATGGGGGAAATACTTTACCTGATGTTCAGCAGTTTCAGTGCATTCAGCAGCACTCCCCGTTTTACATCGTAGTCTATTTTCTGATCAGTTCCAAAGCTTGGAGCTCGATTAATCTGAAATTTACCAAAAGACAATGAGGAAAGGCAAAATGCTTTTTAATCTAATGGGATCTCCAGTCCTTACAAGGGCTCTAGAGAATCTCAAAGCTCTGTGCGGTGCGAGGCCCGGCTACTGCTGCCCCATATCTGCTGCCCATCACCAGTCCCTGCAGCCCTCAGACCAAGACTTCTCAGAGACCATCTTCTGGCACTCTCTCCAAACCACTACCTCATACCTTCGAGATTTTAAGATTAAGAAAGCTAAAGGTGACTTATTTTGACAAAAAGTTGGAAGAACAATTAAAGTGCTATTCACGTTACCAACACAGCAACAATTATATACATGGACGGCATGTAGAAAATATCAGTGCCCGCTTTTCACTGCTTCATATATTCCTATGAGTTCATCTCCTTCTGCTTAAAAAATAAATTTTGTTTCTTTCTACCTGGCTCAAACAAGAATTTATCAATTTCCATTTCAAAAAGGTATTGACTGAACAACTCAGAAGTTAAGCTTAAAGGTAGCTGCAGGCCAACCTCTGTGGGCTTTCTTAATAGTGTAAAGAGTAATGGAGAGAAATAAGCCATTTGGGTCTATCCTACTTTGTGTCATCATCTCCAGGAATTCATCTAGGTGGAAAACAAGAAGCAACTTTATATACCTTAAAATCCATCATACAATAGTCTATCACTTCAAGAACAGGTGCTTCTTTGTTTTTATTAATGTTGTGAAAATTAACTAGTGTAGCATGTGTTTTAGAAAATTGCTTAAATCAGGTGGTTAGAACATTGCTGAGTTCAAAACTACAGGTTTGTTTCTACAACACCAACTAATCCCTGAGGCTATCTCAACAAAAATATCTTCTGCTAGTTGTAACTGTACAAATCCATCGACACAAAGACAAAATCTCTCAGTTCCCCCAGCCTCTATCCTACCTTCTTCAGCCTTAAAATCTCTGTCCAAATGTTCCTTCTGAAAAGACTTTCAAAAAACTCTCTGATATACACATTAACAAAGAGACATTAATCACTCTATTGCTTATGCTATTTTCTTGTTTTCCTATCAATTCTTACAACTACTACACATCTGAGTCTCCACTAGACCAAGTATTCTGTCTAGTTCTTGTATCTCCACCACCTAGCACAATGACTACAACTTAATAGGCCTTTATAATTTACAAGGACTTACAACATTGGCAGTCCATTCATACTCCACAATTTTCCACTCTAAAAAAGTTTTCAATGCTTGAAATTTTCTTCAGTTTTGCCAGTACTGATGGATATCTGAAATTATTCTAGTTAGCTAAAATTTGGCACTTTCTTGACGTACCTTCTACTTTATTCCACTTGGTGGCGCCAAAAGGCTTGTAACAATATACTACCAGAACCACTGCAATTTCAGCAGAGAACAATACACAAAGCAAGACCTAAAAAGGTTAACTATTTTAAAATCCTAAATGCCCACTATACACAGTTTTTGATTACTGTGGAGTTTTTAATGGCTCATTGATCTGGAAACAATGAAAGAGAAGATAAAGAATAAAGCAGCATGTTATTTTGAGCCTTTAAAAAATAGAATTAAATTATTGTCAACTATGGTTTAGCAAATTAATGAAAAATTTCAGTAAGTCAAATGCCTTTTTTTAAAGGTACCAACAATATTTATAAAGTCATTATTCTCTGCAATTCTTTCAGTTCTTTCTCATGCAAATACCTTCACTGCTTGTTTATCCATCAAGAATTTTAAAAACAAGTAGCAGAGGCAGGAAAAGCACAGTTAAGAACAGGAAAGGGCTACTATAGACAAAGAAGCAAATCTAAAGATGAAAATATCAGCCTTTAGTAAGATTAAGGGCCCAGGCAATGGAAGAAGCAATGGGTTAGCAAAGTCCTCGGATCTATTTCTAAAGACCCAGGCTACATCAAATATGAACAGCCAGTTGAGAACCATTATTTGCTTGGAAATGTAACACATATTATTTGTTCATAGTAGATGGACACTCTATCAATCTCTCTCCATTAAATGAGAAAGTGTTCATTCCTTAATGTTACAAATATAACTTCCAACTTCTAAATCACTAACAAAAAAAGAGATAATCAATTTAAAATGAAAGTAGTGGTAGATTATATCTTCTATAGTAAAACATTCCTTATCATGTAATTTAGTAAACATTGTTTAGATATTTGCTACTTTCCTGGTAGTGGCCTAAATAATATTTTAATAGCCCAGAGAAAAAAACTAGGATCCAAGATCCGAGAGCCTACAGAGAACTGCTGGATGGGGCACTGCTGGACAACATGACTTCTAAGGTCCCATATGGTGATTAAGTATGACTGGCAGGAAATGCAAATATCTCCAACAGAGATCATCTTTATTTTCTCACTTATATTTTCTCACTTTTCAAATACTGTTAGGTGACCTTTTATAATCACAGAAAAATAATGACAACTCTGACCTTACCAGAGCTGGGCAGCAAAACCCAAAGGTATACAGCTGACCAGCTATACATACAGAAGGGGAGCCCCAGGCATTAAGGAGAACTCATATCTGCTGGGGTGCTGAGTTCTAAATAATGAATAATGAACCAACTGGAGCCTCTGTCTTTCCTCTTGGAACATAGGGTGCTGAAGAGAAGGCATCCACGCTGAGAAAGGGAATGTCTAGAGCTCATGAGGTGGTAATTCTATAAGGTTGAGAAAATAGAACACTTAACTCAGTAACAGGAGAGCCACCCTTATATTAAAAAACCTCTGATCTAAAACTCACTCAGTGAATGCTAATCTGGAACAGCAATATCAAAATACGTATGAATTCATTCCTAGAAGTTCTGGTCCCCTAATTTTCATTCTCTTCCTCCCACACACTCCAGGCCTCCTCCCAGTCGGCTAAGGGGAACAACTATGTCAAGTACACATATAAAACACATTCGTCTCAATACACAAGAACTGTGATGACCTCTTTTTCTTTTTAAAGACCACCTTACCTCCAGAAGCCACGGCTTTAGTTTTCTATCCAATAAAATGTCAAATCCCAGAACTTCGAAACACACACTTTCACTTCCTGGAGGCTGGCCAGGTCTGCACATTCGATAGGCGTGTAGGACATGAGGTTCTGCTACAATCAATGTCTTTACCACCAGGTCCTATAGAGATTGTGACAAAAGGGGTGAAATGCCTGATTTCTCTGTAGCCCATTTACATGTGAACAAACATGACGTGGGCCTCCTAACTGGCTTTCTGGCCAGAAGGAAAGGGCTCTATACTATCCAGCCCCTGCCACTGTTGACCTAATTTCCTTCATCCTTTCCCTTTCCTGCACCGTACTTTCTTTGGGTTTTTCAAGTCAGTGGCGCTTCCTCTGACCATAGGTCCTCAGCACTGGCTATTCCTTCATCCTGGAACACTCCCCTAAGTCTGACCCTGTGATATTCAGTGAGGCCTTCACTGGCCCCATTTGAAAGTAACTACCAACCATTCCTACAGCATCACACAGCATATAAACTGGGTTTTTTTTAAATCAGAGCATAGTTCTTTTCTGTCTTATTTAATAACAGCCCCATTCCCAGTGCATCACACTTAGTAGATGCTTAAAAACATCTGTGAATAGGGGCTGGGGATTTAGTTCAGTGGTTCTGCCACCTTCCTTGCAAGCACAAGGTCCAGAGTTCATTCCCTGGTACCAAAAAAAAAATCTGTGAACAAATAAGTAAAAGTTAATCAATGTTCTTTCTATTTATTAAATATGTAAGAGTTCGATTGTGTGCTCACCCCATACGAAAGGGAAAGGGGATGACCAGAAAGAAAATTTCCGAGGAGAGTACTTTTATTCTGCAAACACTATGAACCTCTTCTTAGACCAAGGTTGAAAGGATTAGAGAGACAGAATCTACAAGAGTTGAGTTTCACCACTACAGTGGAGATTTTGTAATTCATAAGATTTATCTGAGAAAATACTTCTAATTAAAGAATTTACTATCAATACTTTCTTTTTCTAAATATTGAACTTTGAAAGTGTTAATATGAAAGTTGGAATAAGTTTTCCAAATCCACCGTGAAACTGACTGCAGAGAACGCATTGTGTCCTAACTCCTGAAGCTCCTGAACAAGTCACTGCTTTTTTGCTTTATTTTTAGGGGCACCTGTTCGTGGTACATAATGCTTACACTCCTCACAGGGAGCCAGTACGTGTACGTGCGCCCACGGGTCTCCATGTCCTTCCCCAGCCTTCTTGCCCCCTTCCCTCGATCTCTTGGCCTTCTTTCTTTTTGCAAAAGATCTATCTCCCTGCTGCTATTAACATTTTCTGTGAAAAAACATACACGGTTACTAGGATAAGTGACGGACACTATTTTAAAAA
The DNA here is from genome assembly GCF_000247695.1 of Heterocephalus glaber. The sequence goes on along the minus strand of NW_004624742.1, from coordinate 13,526,517 downwards.
GTTGTTTTATTGAAGTTTGAGAACAAGCAATGACTTATGAAAAATCCAGCAATCTCATGTTCTTCACTTAAAACACAGTATATATTAGCTGCCTAACTTCTGCCCTACAAGCACAAGCAGTAGACGAAGGCAAAAAAGAACTTGACTCTCAAGTCAGACTCTGGGTTTGTTCTTGGCTTTGCTACTTGACACCTGGGTAGCCTCAAATCAGGTTGCTTAAACTTTGAATCTCATTTTTCCCAAATGTAAACTGCAAAAGGTTGGCGTAAGGACAAAACGGGATTCCATGTAGCATGATGCCTATATTAAAGTTTCAATACATGTTAGCTACTTAACGATTATTGTTAAACTGCCATTTTTCTAGAACTCCACTTGGTAAGTTAGGTCAGACACAAATATTACACTACCTGGGGAAGTAGTGTTTATCACATAGGACAGAGAAGGAGGATAGTCATTAGTTTCACTGTCACCCAGAACCACAGTCCACTTCAGATCTGGGGATAAATATCAGACATGCCACAAAAGGTTGTGAAAAAACAAAAGGAAGTTATGTTTTAGATCTCAAAGGGTGTAAGATGAGAGATAAAAAGCCACTTCACATAAATCTATGGAAATATCTTTGAAACAACTTAAGAGTGGAAAAAAACCCTCTGACCAATAAAAGTATCTCTGTGAAACAACATAGGCCGGATAGGGTAACAGTGAATATCACTGAGTTACAAATTTATGTTCTTGCTACACAGAAAAAAACAACACACTTTTAGAGAGTAAGGGCAAAACTACAAATAGATGTGAAAGTTAGAACCAATATAACCAAACACAAATGAAATTCTCCTACTGCCTTTCAGCATTTCCAACATAGTGTTCTTGCTTTGAAATATCATTTATAGTTGTGTCTTTTAAGTACGTAAACAGTATTCAGTAGGAATGGCTTTATGAGTCATCCTAGTCATTTTTATTTCCATGCCCAAACTTTCTATGGATTTCTTTTTCATTGTTGACACAAAGCACACAACTCTGTTCTTCACAGGGCGGTTAATGAATATATATATATATATATAT
>NW_004624742.1:13470652-13525354 GCF_000247695.1 Heterocephalus glaber | reverse complement strand
TATATATATACACACACACACACACACACACACATACAGAAGATGGTTATTTTTTAGAGAAATTACCCAAAAAAAGATAACTGAAAAAAGTTTTAAGTTAAATTCATAGAATTTGTAAACTAAAGCATTAAAACAAAAATTTGTTAGGTAATTGCTTTCACTGCTTCTCTTGTAATTCTTTTTATTTTATTCCATTGATTCACCTTAAAAATATTCCTGCATTAAGTATACCAATTCTTATTAAAGCAAACATTCAGATAATTTCATAATTGTAGACAAATTGATAAGATAATTGCAATACAGTACTTGGAAAAGTTAACTGAATATTTCACTGTCATTTATGGATTTTTTTTTGGGGGGGGGGTGGTACCAGGGATCAAACTCAGGTCCTTGCGCTTGCTAGGCAGGTGGCAAACCACTCAGCTAAATTCCCAGCCCATGGATTATTAATATATATTCTAACTAACATAGTCAAGAATGATGCAAAGCTCACCTATTTACAGACTAGAGCACGAAATGTGTCATTACTTAATAGGCCCACTCTGACTATTTTTAGGTTACATCTAAAAATTATGCTTTAGGCTGTAACAGAAAAGTTAATTTCTATACCTTCATATTATTGTTAGTCTGGCTTCTACACCTCTTAATTCCCCTGTGAGGAGAAAGTAACATCCAAACCAATGTCTTTGAGGGTAATAAGGCTGATTTTTCACTCCAGCTGAGTCTCTACACATTCTTCCCTAAACAGCCCAATGGCTTCCACATTTCACAAAGAATAAAACACACATGGACAAAGAGGCAAAAACAGAATGCCAGAGGGTATATTAAACTTCCTTGGTACAACTGAGTTAATCTAAGGACTTACTCCTTGAATCACCTAGTTATCATTAGGTAGAACTTTTCATCAATAAGTTACTGTCCAAAAATAACAAATCTCACCATGCTTAGTGGATGCTTCTGACCCACTAAGACAGTAAACTGCCATTTTTAGAATAGTCTTTGGAACTGCCTCGATAAGTTAAATAAACATGCATTTGTGTAATCAAATTTCCCATTTAGAATATTTAGTCTCTCTGGAAGATATAATAGAAGAGTAACAAATTTGTAGGCATCTGGCCATATCCAGATGGCAGAATTTTATATTTTTTAAAATTCACTGTAAATCACTAATATGTTCTGTTAACAAATTAACAGAATGAGCCACACGGAACCCAAGGTAACCGACAGGCTGGTTCTGATTAGTAGCTACCCCACTTGGAACTCTCATCCTCTTCCCAAGGTTTCCAGCTCTTCTGTCTTTCACTAAATCACTCCTAGATGTTCCTTACTTCTCTGACCCTAAAGACATTTGGATTTACAGCCTATGCTATGAAAAGGTAGATGATCAACCAATAAGACAATCAACCAGTGAATAAATATAATGATACTGACTTTTCTTTCTGATTCTCTTGATGAGAGAAAACCAAGTCCAACCAACTCTGAACCTTCACAGCCATCTTCCAAGATTTATTTAAACAATATCTTATATGTTGCTAAAAGAAAGCTAAATTGAATTGTATAACCTAATCATATTAAGAATTTTCAACGGACATAACCATCTAAATTTAAATACTATTTTACTACTTCTGCTAGGACTGATACAAGATCTACTTTGCCAAGGTTATCTTTACACCTAGTTTCGCTTTCATTATCATCCTTTGGAATTTCAGCCTTGACATGGCTTTGTCAACTGCATGCTTGACCATTTTCCTGAGGCAGCATTTCAAGTTCAACATATCTACAGTGGAACTCAGCATCACAGACTCAGGTACTTTAAAAACCTCAAATCAAGTGTCAACATTTCCAGGAAGATTCTTTTAGCCATTTCATTTGAAGCTACTATATGTGGTCTTCCTCTACACCCCACAGAACCCAATTCTTGCCTCTGCTGATGCATTTGCTACACTGCATTTTATAGAAATTCATGTGCATGTTTTCTTACCAGATGATAAGTGTTTTGAGGACTGGAGTTGTGTCTTCTAGATATTTAATTTATCAACCAGAGACAGGCTCATGATATGTATTAAATAAATGAACAATGAGTAAGTGAATAAAACATTTTTTAACTTCAAAATCAAGTTCTACATCTTAAAATAAATTCCTTCCTATTCTATTTCAGACAATGCCACATTCATTCTACCTTCCATTCTTCCTTGAACTTCAGGAGAACCTCTGAAATTCTCCACCCTGGACATTTAATCTCAGCATTTACCGTACTGTCACCTCATTCACCGTGATCCAATTCAGACCATTCTTTTCACTTCAGCTACTTATAAGAGCCTCCCACATGTCCTCTCTACCTACTCTCAGTCTTTGCTTTAATGTATCCTACTCATATTCTCAAATTTGTCTTTTAAATACATGAGGGTGGGTATTTTTTTGGTCATATGTCTTTCTTCCATTAAAAACTGCACAAATCCCCACTGTTTTATCTCCACAAATTTCTTCAGCATTAATAAGTCCTCACAAATCTGTGACCACTTGAGCCACCTACCAAGATTCTCATACTCTCATGCCTTCAGGTGGGCTTCCATCTTCACCTAAAATTCCTCTCTCCCTAGCAGCGAAATCCTTTTCATCAAGGTCAATCACAAAGACCTCTTCCTTCATGAAAATGTTCTTTATCTGCCCAAGTGAATGTAATCTGTTCTTTATTTAAAATACTTGACGGCATTTTAAATTGACACTAAGAAAAGACAGTTACAATTGTGGAATGGGATAATCTTACTGAAATATCACTCCAAAACTTAGCAACATCGTGTTGATTTTCTTGTAAAAATTCAGTGAACCATTTAATAGAGCGTTTGCTGCCTTTGTCTTCAGTTTCATCCCGTTCAAAACGCTCATTATGCTTATTCACAGAGTAGTTCGTCAGATGCATGTATAACTGGGTCTGCAACAAGCAAGAACCAAAGTAGTTACCACCTATGAGATTCTACAGCTTTATGGGCCCACAGAAAAGAAGGCATTCCAAGACTAACAAGTTTAAAGTTGAAACAATACAAATGAACAACCTCATGGTTAGTTAATTTTCAAGTAAAATGGAATGACAGATTTTCCTTGAAAGACCTGAGAATGTAATCATCTACAGAATCACTTTAAATATCATTCACAATATTATCTACCATTAAAAATATTAAACAAATATGAATATAGAAAGTAATTAAAATACAAAGTTCCATATTGCTAAGGAAGAAAAATGCTCCAAATTTATTTTTATTTGTTTTTAACATTTTGGGCCCTTACAGTATACACTCAAATTTGTTTGAGAAAAGGAATTTTCTGAAAAAGGCTTCCACATCTTTTAAAAGAAAAGTAAAAATATGAAAGCCCTAGTATACAGCACAGACTGAGAGGCAGGACTGCCAGACTCACCCCTCTATGTGGCACTGGCTGGGAGGCCACTGTATTCCACGGACACCCAGAGAGGGAATGCCACACATAATGCTGTAGAGATGTCTGAATGATTAACAGGAAATGCACCATGCTCCATACCAGGGTTTCTTACAATTAATTGGTCTCTTTTATTCTTTTTTTTCTTTTCTAGTTTTCTGAGAAGGGTCTTGTTAAGTAGCTCAGACTGGCCTTCAACTCACTATGTAGCCCACGCTGGCCTATAACTCACGGCCATTCTCCTGCCTCAGCCTCCTTAGTGCTAAGATTATAGGGACATATCACCATGCCCTGCTCTGATCTCTTTATTCTTAAATGTGTTGATATGGTTTTCCTTAAATAAACTTGAAAATAATCCAAAATTTAAATTTCTCATGTCATTTAATACACATTGAATGGTTCCTTATCAAGCTAACACAAATATTCCTCAAATTTTATCTTTAATTCCAACTTTCCTCATTATCCTTCTCCCAAAGATTACTTTGGATAAAACTATTGCATTAGAATGAATACATATTTCATCCACCTGATTATTATTTTGATTTCTTAATAATAACTGCAGTCATGTTTTACTTTATTTTTGCTACAGTTCCTTAGATCTGCTGTAATAAAATTTTAAAAGTAAATAGAAATGAAGGCTTAGTTACACGTTGAAAAGTCCATGTGGTTATCACTAATTAAGAATGTATGTATTTACTAAATGATATTTAAGGAGCAAGTATAGATGTGAAGGAAGTTATTAACCACATAACCACTTGAAAGGGGTGAAAATAATAAAACTCATACCCTATTCTGCCTGTCAGTATATAGGTTCAACATAATGAATTAGCATAGACAGAAATTTTTAGGGATTGGCCAACCACTATACGGCAGCAAAAAAAACACACAAAAAAACCATTCATTACATTTCAGCCTTTGAAACTCTGTCTTATTATCTCTGTAATTTAAGAATATTTAATTCTCACAGAAATGCACCACTCATTACAAAATATTTTTTTCTAAAAATCGGAAATACAAAGAAAAAATCATGTAGTATTCCGCCACTTAAAATTGACCAGTGAAAGCATTTTGTTTTGTTATGGTTTTTTTCAAGTCTTTTTTTCTTAAACTTATCTTTTATATAATTGTAAATAGGGAGGGGTGGAGCAATGGAAGGGAGGGAAGGGAAATGGGAAAAAACAAGAACTACAATATATCACGTACAGGTACAAATACCCAATGATAAATGTGATCATAACGCATACCTAAAATGTACCAATAAACTTAATGAATAAAAAACAAAGCTAGATGTTTATTTGCCAAAAGCATCTGGCAAAATAATACATAGGTCACATTTCTCTTCTCCCTGTCTCTCATTATGATTTCCTAATCCAGTGTATTTAAAGCAAAGGATATAAAAATACCTTAGTACATAAGAATGAAGCACTTTACCATCTAAAAGGACTTCCAAGTCTTCCTCTCTCCAAAAGTATCAAAAGATCACTACCTCCTTACATATATGTAATCTAATTTTAAAACTCCAATTATTTTAATCATAATCTATGAGATGATAATTCTCAAATTATATTATCACTCAGATCTCTTCGCTGAACTTCAAGCCCATGCTGTATATCCAAATGCCTACAGAATCAGTCTGTTGATGGTCACACAAGCATTTAAATGGAACATATCAGCTTCTTACAAAACCTTTAATGGCACCTGTGTTCCATTCTCACTGACAAATACCCTACAACCCCAGGGCTTGGAACAAACATTTGAGTTTTTGCCTTGATTTTCCTTTCTCTTCTCATTCCACAAATCCAACCTGTCATCATATTTTATGAATGCTACCTCAGATACAGTTCGAATGCACATCTGTCCTGTAAGCCCAGCCCTACTGCTATTATTCCAAGTTACAATTCCTCTCATATGTGGTCAGATTAAAATATGATTTTTGTCTCTTTGACTCTAGCCTGCCTTATCCTTCTCCACTGCCTTCTCGCATTCCCCATACTGTAGACCAATCGACCTTTTTGTAAACAAAAATTTCATTGCTTCTTTCATTGCTTCATCTTAACTTCCAAAACCCTACACATGGCCTAGAAAGTTCTGAAAGATCAGGTTCCTAGGACTCTCTTTCTTCATCTAAACGGACATTCCTTCTTAGTCTGTACGTTAGCCGATGCGAACCTGTCCAGATGGTCCAGTCTCTTTTACCTCTAAGCCACTCTCTTGCCTGGAGCTTCATCCAACTGCACCCTACTCTACCCAAATCAGGCTGGCTCCACGCTACTGAGACTTTAGTTTACAACCTCCCTCACTATCCTTTACCTTTAGCTGGGTGAGGGGCCCCTGCTATGCACTGCCATAGTACCTCAATTTCCCGGACCATCAAACTTACTATCAGGTATTATAATTGCTTATTTTATTTTCTGCCTCCCCTCTAGAATGTTGCTTCTCTGAAGGCCAGCACTATATCTGCCTTGGTCACTGTTTTTCCAAAACCAGCACAATGCCTAGAATGTAGTAGAGTTCAAACATTATTTGGCGACTGGCTACATCCACACCTTGTGACCTTTAAGGAGATGTTTCTTTCTGTTAACATCCTTTCCTATCAAAACTTTGACAGTTCCTTCATGTTTCCTTTGTCAAATTTACAGCATTTTCAGTTTATTGAACATAGCAACATTTATGATCAGCCACTATAATTTTGAAAACATGACCAATCTTAATGCAAGTAATTGTGTACATGATAATTGAGAACAACAACCAGGCCTCTGACAAACTGAGAAACATAAATTGTGATTTTTATTATAGTTACTAGATCCCAAAATAGCATTAGATGTTAACTAAATTTTAAAGTACAGATCATATATCACAATTCAACTTATATAAACTGTAAGTTACAGTTTGTGGTTTTTATAATAAATTAGTAATGGTTTTTATGAATGTCTTGTAGTAGCAAAAAGGAAATCTTAATGGAAAAATGACTCAAAATGCTCCAGTTAATATTTTTTTAAATGCATATGACTAATTCATGTTTCAACTTCACATTTGGTCAGTGTAAATTTGCAATCTTTTGTGCTATAAAAATTAAAGACTACTTGGTAAATTTCACACTTTTTTGGTTTCATAAGCTACATGTTCACATACCCTCACTCTTCTATACAAAACCCACTGAAAATCCAGCCCCTCCATGAGGAGCTGAACACTTAACTATTGCTGAACTACGCTCCATTAGCACTAGTACTCGTACTCGATGGTACGTTACTTTTATTTCTATCACAGTCCTTTCTGTATAAGGCCAAGACACACAAATGTGCGCTGGGAAATCTAGCCTTGTTTTTGCAGTAATCAGAGGTACCTTTTCCTAATTAGCCTGCCTACATCAAGACCCACTTTCGCTAATTTTCACAAAGTTTCCTATATGTTAGAAGCCGTCTTGTTTATGCATATGATTCTTCTACACCATAAAAATCTGAGAGGAGGAACTTTGATTCAGAACATCTTTATACATAATAGATGCTTTAAGAGTAGATGTTGAACAAATGAATGAAACAAATTCTTTCTGGTGTCACTTACCAAATTAGACTCATTAGGTGGAATGTACTTCTCTGTTCCCATTCGCACAAGTCCATCATGGTAAAGAAATATTTTTAGTGGATCACAGGATGTTACCAGAATATAAATTCGTAAATCAAACTTGTAACCTTCCATTAGGAAAGGCTTTTCAATATATTCTTGAACAATCAAATGATCCTGAGATGGAAGTTTATCCCCATTTCTTATCAATGAAATCCTAAGTGTAAAGAAAAAAACAAAAAGAATAATTCGATCTAGAGGCAAGATGTTCAAAAAGTTATCTATGTACTCACTAAAGAGGAAAACAGTGCAATCAGAAGCTCCAACATCAATCCCTCCACAAAAGCGATGAATAGCAAAAAAAAAAAAAAAAAAAAAAAAAAAATCAACTTTTTGGAATCATATAAATAGCTAAAAGTTTGCAATATCCAGAAAATAATTAATCAAGAAAAAAACAGCTGGATGTACAAAAAAAAAAAAAAAACCCTCTGGCATTTTAAGTTACTCTCATTCCACCACTAAATTCCATTTCAGCAGAGGCCTTAAACAACAGCCCACATTCCCAGCAAAAGTGCTATACCAGTTCCTGCATCCACGGAATGGGCTTTACTCTTGTGTTTATTTTGACCTGCCTGGGACTGGCTTGCTTTTATCTTGTGTAACTTGTAACTACTAGTACTAAGGTACCTACCCTGAGGAACAACTGTTGAAAACATTTAAAGCAAATATCCCTGCTGGCTAGGCCAAAAGATAACACTCAGTAGCAAACAAGAGAATAACTAAAAAAACTAAGCAAATGCTAGGAGATGAAATTCTTTGAATCTTTGTAAAGCTCTAACTATTCCTTTGGAGTTAGAAGACAATGCATATGTCCAAGCTCGATGCATTAAGATCTGAGAAGGCCCTAAGCTCTCATCTCTGGCTAACCATGAAACTCTACCTAAGCAGAACTGAAGGCGAAGGCAGAGTTGTAAACTGCCTGTTTGAGTACTGAAGGTGAGTGTGAACCAGCATTCACCAGTTACTTCCTATACTGTCATCAAAAGCAACTGGAAGATTAAGCTGGAAGGTTATTACTTATGTATGATTCAACAATAAAAATAAACATGTAAATATAAACATTAATATTAAATTTAACAAATAGATTAAAATGTAAAATTCAATTATCCTCCTCCTCAAATTTTCTTTTTATACTAACATATAAGAAGTTAATAGCCAACACTCAGGAGGCTGGTGCAGGAGGACCGCCGCAAGTTCAAGGCCAGCCTAGGCTACACAGTGAGTTTGAGCCCAGCCTGAACTATAAAGCAAGACTCTGTCTCCAAAAAGAAAGTCAACATTGAACAAGTAATATAAAATCACACACTTGTTTATTTTTAAATTACCAAACCACATTTTAAAATAGTATTTGATTGAATTCTTATGCTTAAAAGTTAAAGCAAATTTCTTGAACAATAATTTAATCTGGTAGCTACCATTTCAAGTATTTTTAATCCCACAGAAATTTTCAAGTATTCTTTTATCACATAGGCTTCAAATTAAAAAATTAAAATGGTTCAAGTATATTTTATTAAAAACAGCCTTAGCATATTTTCTTTGAAAATGTGCATTGCAGAAAACTCAACATAAGTAAGCAAAAGCAAACAAGAAGTTTAGGTTTGCATGTTCTATTCTCAGCCAACACTTTTAGTTCTTGGCATTCTACCTTAAGATGTGTTCTACTTTATTTTAAATCCAATTACCATGGCTACAAAAAGAAAAATAAGTATAAAGCAAAGAACATACATATTTTGCTTTAAGAATTTGGGCTATAAAAAGAGTAACTCCCTTTTCCATTTCTTTCTCCAGGTTAATTAATTTAGCTCTACTATAGTAATTTACTTCATTCTCCAAACATATTCAAATTATTATAAATGTTTATGAAGAAATTAAAAAGTTTTTCTCTTATGTTTCTATCTATTAAAGTCTCACAATTTGTTGATTTAATTTTTAAATTGAATTACTGAAGCCTGTGAGACATGCTAGAAGAACAAGGCTCATTAAAGATTTAGTCCCAAACAAGTAAGAGTAAGAAACTCATTATTTTTTCATAATGGCACTCGACCTGTATAATTATGCACATTTATTCTTTTTCTTCCATCTTTAAATCTTTTATATATTTCAAGAAAAAATAAACCTACCCATGTCCCATTGCACCATTAGCTGGTTTTACTATAAAGGTTTTCTGCTTCCGCTTTTTCTTCAGTTCCTTCACATAGTTCTGAAATTGAGTGTATTCAGAAGGGAAGATCCATGTTCGAGGAACAAAGGTGTAATCCAGAGGACGCGACTTGATCATTCTGTAAAGCAGAGACAATCTGAAAAATAATTTCTATTCAAACTTTATAAATTTTATTTCCTTGAGCTAGTGATACTACAAAGACTTAAAAAAACTCCTTCCATTCCTTCATTTATTGATCCAGTCAATATTGTCTATTTGCTAATAGACCCTGCCTAAGCACCTACTATGTACTAGACACTGGACACATGGATACATCAGTGGAAAAAATCAGACAAAAATCTCTGCCCTGTTAAGTACTAATTTAAGTATTACTACATTGCAAAGATCGGGCTGCATGCTGTGCTGAACACTGGTGATATTAAAATAAATTAGTGTGGTCTCTGACCCTGATGAATTTACAAATAGGCCATTAATTACAAACCAATGTTATAAATACACTGACAGCAGGTAAGACAAGGTAATATGTAGGAGTCATTAAATCAGTCTCATGTGCGGGGTTAGCGAGTAGAGTATGTTTCAAGGCCAACTGCCATTCATATTCTCTCTTTAAACATGATTTTTGGGTTTACTGGGTCATCCATTCAGAGCAGCCTGTGATCCTTTTTTATGCCACTGACTTTGAAAATGTAACTGTTTTTCTAAGAAAACTACATGACAGCTTATGATAGTGTACACAGGTTTTATATATGAACTACTATACAGATAATTATATAGCTACAATGCATGCAGTGATGTTTCTGTATTTGCTATAAATTAGGCTGCCTATTTGACACATAATTTATAGATAATACTCACTATAAAATGTTTATTTTTGATTAATCCCAAGTGTTATTTTGTAATACTGATTCCCTCCAAAATAAAGAAATTATGAAAAAAGTCAAAATCATGCCTATTATGAAAAATCTGATTGTTTAAAAAGAAGTTTTTCTAAATATGTGTAAATCTTTTATAGATAAGCAGATGTTGTCCCCAAACAAGACTGGTAAAAGTTAAAAATGGAATCATAGTGTACACTATGCACAGAAGTAGAGCCTAATTTCCAAGACTAGTTTGTACGGCTTGGATTATGTACCTGGAAAGTCATAGTTTCATATTTTATGTGCTCTTTCACCAGAATCATTTAAAAATTTATGCTACCAATATGAGATGGAAAATAATTACCAACTTCTTTCTAATCCATTTAAAGCCTACAAACTAATATTAAGTGGTTTGAAAATCACAAACCAAAAAAAAAAAAAATTGAAAGGAAACAATAACAGTGCTAATGCTGTTTTTGCTTCCAACACCTTGAAAAATATTTACTACATATCTAACAATGATATAAAATTAGATCACATTACAGCTTTAATCAAAAAAATACATTTTAAAACTAACCACGTGACATTTAAAAATGGTCTCATAGGGCCGGGGATTTAGCTCAGTGGTTTGGCCACCTGCTGTGCAAGCACAAGGACCCAAGTTCAATCCCAGGTACCAAAAAAACAAATAAAAATGGTCTCATGCTCTGACATGGATGTTGGCAAAAAATTTTAGCACACATATATTCAAGTGGAATAGTTTATTCCATTTAGGTAATCTATCTTGAAAAGAAATACCTTTAGTTAAGAATCTGGCAGTCAGATAATTTCTGTTTTATCACAGAGTTACCAAATGACATTAAATGAGTAATTTAGTTCACTTTGTATTACTAGGTCATAACATTTTTTTCTAATAGAAAAATATTTTATCCTTAAGAACAGTTCCAAGGATTCTAAGGAATGGGAAACTGCTTACCCTCTGACTCTTTGAATCATACAAACTATTCTCTGCAAAGCAGCCAGAAAGGATCTTTGAACAATGCAAATCTGGTCAAATCACTACTACTCTGTCTCATCCCTACCTCCCATACGACATCCAGATATAGATTGTAATTCTGAACATCACCCTTCACCTTATCTCTCCCCCTTCCCCATCCATATCTCTGTGCTCCAGCTGCACTTAGTATTTTTTCAGCATCTTGATTATTCATGTTTTCTCCCATTGTATGACCATGGCTCATGCTATTCTTCCTGCCTGGATGGTTCTTGCCTACCCTCTGCACCAGTAAGCTCCTATTCATCATTCATGTATCAGTTTCCACATCACTTCCTCAGGGAAATACTCCCAAATCTCCCTAATTAGATCAGAGTTCTTTTCCACACACCACTATAGAACTATGTACTCTACTTCAGAGCACTTAACAAAGTTGCAATTGAATATTATAGGAACCTAAGTCTGCTTCTGATCAGCTCATGTGCTCAGAGCCCCGCACCATGCCTGGTATATATTAGGCACATAACAAACATATTAAGTAACAAGTGAAACATACGTCCCAAACTTGAAGGAAGTAATTCCCTTTCTTTCTGAAGCTCATTCCTTTTTTCCATGTAATCTCTGAAATCAAACTACTGGTACCTACATAACATCCAAGCCAGAAACCTAAGAGTCAACTTGAAGACTTCTCCCTTCCCCACCTTTAATTCTCACACCACAGCAGTTTTCAAATCCTATCAATTGTATCTTTTTAGTATCTTTCAGATTTATTCTCCCTCCCCCACTTCCACTATCACTTTTGTGGTGCACCAGACATTCATTACTTCCTGTCCAGATACAGACAATCATCTTCTCAAACGCTTTCTCTCTCTAGTTCTATCTCCAATGAATTCACTATCCACAGTGCCACCACAATTTTCTAAAACACTTCTCTGCTTAAACTCATTCAAAAGCTTTGTATTTCTCTCAGCAGTGATATGTGTGTGCACACACACATGTGTGTACACGTGTGTTGAGTACTGAATGAGATGACTGAAGAAATAAAACATGATAACATGGAATATGTATCTTCAGCTTCATCAGGCTGAGCCTCCTAACATCCTATGTATCTACAGGAACTGCTTTAAGGTCCCCAAAATTATGCTGCTTCAAGCTGCCATGTATCTTCTCCCACAGCTATCTCTGCCTACAATCTCCTTATCTCCTTCATAAAGACAAACTCCTGCACACTTCCTCCTACTACCATTTTAACGATGCAAGAAAGCCTCCCCTGTACTCATAACAGTGACTTCTCCCACCATCTCTGTCACTACATAACCCTAACATGGCATCATCAAACTGGTGTGTATATTAGTGGTATTCCTCCCTTACTAAAAACTGAATTCTAGTTTGAATTCTTAAAAATTGGTAGTCTCTGGAACATAAACTACACCTACCAAAAAACTGTTGAGTAAGTACATAATTATAAACTTTCACATAAAATCATATTAATATTTCTCTAATTATAACATGAATTGACTAATATGAATAGTCCTCTTTTTTAAAAAACCATTTACCTATCACATTCTTAAAGTAAAAGAAATCTTTAAATATTCTAACCAACAGAAATATAAACTATACAAAAATTCTCCAGTTCATTCAGCAAAACATATGAGTACCTTTTAACAGTTTTCTCATGAAAGTATGCCATTACAGTGAATAGTGGCCTCAGAGATAAAAACACATGCATACATATGCCCAAGTAGGCATGCTTACATGTAGCTATGTGTATGTACACCCACATGTGCCTAGTACAGTTCCTCACACACGCTACATGTACAATAACCAAAGTGAACACACACAGCATAAATTGCAACAAATTAGTTTCTTCAAGGCTAAACTGAAAATAAGTATCTATTGAATGCTATGTACAAATTAGCTCTTCTATTTAAAAGAAAAAATTCTGTTACTTAAAAGACAGCAAGGTTGGGGCTGGGGATTTAGCTCAGTGGTTCCACTGCCTGCCTTGAAAGCACAAGGATCCGAGTTCAATCCCCTGGTACAAAAAAAAAAAAAAGACAGCAAGGTGCAATTAAAAGAGCTGAGATTCTGGAGACTGGGATTCTGACCAGCTGTGCTGGTCACTATTTATTTGACTTTGTGCAAGCTATTCATTTCTCTGACCTCCAATTATCTCCTCTGTAAAGTGAAGGATTAGAATAGGAGACTGTTAAGGTCATTCTAGCACTAGAATTCTTTCTTCAATCTAAATACCATTTCAAAGCAATGTAATTTTATACAAGATAATACTGCAATATTCAAAACATAAATTCTTAACAGTTCTCTATTACAAAAAAATGAAGATTACTTGGTCATATTTCTTGCTAAGAAATCCTTTCTACAGATCTCCCCCATTCCTGGAAAATGGTTGATCCTCTGGAAAATAAAAAGATAATTATTCTCATTGACTTAATGAATATATTTATTTATACTATAATGCAGTTAAGTCTGCCGTTCGAGTTCTATATCTTAATAAACTGACAACTTTTAAAAGATTAAAATTAAGTGGCCTATAATTAATTTCTGAATCAAAACATCTATAGTAATCAGAGAATAAAATTTCAAAAGAATCAGAAAAAGATTACATAGATGATAATGTTCTAATGGTCATCATTGAATAAATGGTAAATCAATATGCAAATTGTTTTGGTATACTAGATTTACTATTTTTATACAGATAGTCACTGTAGAAAAATAATAAACCAGAGTTATAATATTTGTTCTCTCTGATCAATTGTGTACTAATCTCTAAATCAGTAGATGAAAGACTATACAAAATCACAATTTTCTAAATTTGTTTGTATTTAGATTTTTAATTTGATGTTTATTTTCTCCTGAATACAAGATTCTATTACATTACAAAAACGTCAGATTACATAAAACTGACAAAACAAGTTACTTCCACATCCTCATCTCCCTATGCAATCTATTTCAACACTCGTATTTATGTGTAATGCAAAGCACAATCTTAGTAAGGGTGGTTTTTTTTTCTTAATTCTTCTTTAAAGAAGAATTTAAAGTTTGAAAGGGACGAAAGTTTCATGCGAAAGTTAGCCAAACTGGGTAGCAATAAAACAGCTATTCAGGAGTTAGAACTGAACTCTAATATGTCAACACATTAGGAATTTATATAAAGAAAACTATCACGGAATTCATATAACTTTCCTCATACCAATAATTTGTCGTGATTAATTTCCCACCTGGTAATTTTGTAGCTCCGCAATCTTCTCCTGCTGAACAGCAGAATCACACCATATAAGGTTACTTGTTTCATCTTCATCTGGAGTTTTCATAAATCCCATTTCATCTATTACTAAACGAACTGAAAGTAAACAGTTAAGGTAGAATTAAAGTACTTTTGAAATAGAGTCATTGTGGAAACTATATATATATAATATATATATTACACATAATGTAATATATTAGTTCACAGTGTTTTGTTTGCAAAATATCCATTAGTTATAGCATACTCATATTTTTCATTATAACAGTTTTATCTGGGACCAAATTATTCTCTGTAGTAACTGAGAACAATATTATATGGCACCTCATTCCTTAATTTTCATCCTTTCAAATTTAACAGGTACACAAAACTGCCAAAGGACACAGTCATTAATTTTAGCACCAGGAAAATACAGATAGCTGAGACAAGAACTCTACTCAGGAGAATGTACTTTCGTGGCTTTTTCATAACCTGGAGCTAGACAACCAAGGGCAAGGGTCAAAATAGCCCTTGGTCATCAGATCTACCTTATACTTTCCACCTCCCTAGCTGAAATTATTGCTGGCACTTAATCCAAGTTATCTTTGTTTACTCAGGATATGAAATACAGAGGAATTCACAGGAAAGATTTGCATATTGATCCTCCTGTATTCCTGACCTTGTAATCCTACTGAAAAACTCATGCTCAGAAAAAGGCTTCCTTTACATAGTCTCTCTTGGTTCTTGTTTTTCACCCTTGCCCAGCCCTCCCTTCAACCCCTCCAGCCCTCCCTATTTACAAAAATTTTGTTCCTATTTTTCCATTTTCTCATATTAATCCCATTCCCTTCTATCCTTTCCCCTAGCCCTCCTACTTCCTTCCCCTTTGCCCCTTTTCTTCCTATTTCACATAACCTATTATACATTTAGTCCTTATTTGCACTTTCAGTTTCTCACACCAGAGAAACTATTCAGTATTGGTGCAAACTTCCAATGATGAATGTCATTATATTGTATACCTAAAATATACCAATTATTAGAATAATCGATAATGTAAAATAGGAATAAAAGGTCCAAAGGGGTAGGGGTAGTGGGAGGCACAGGGGAAAGGAAAGAGGGGAAAGGAAAAAATGATGAGAAATTGAAAAAATGGAAATAAAGTCTTTGTAAATAGGGAAGGGCGGAGGGCGTGAAGGGAGGGCTAGGAATGGGGAAAAAATAAGAACCAAGATGCATTATATAAAGGTACAATTCCCAATGAGAAATGTAATTGTGTTGTATACCTACAATGTACCAATAAAAGAATTTAATACAAAAAAAAAAAAAGAAAAAGGCTTCTTTTTGAGTAAAATCTATTTATGTGTTCTTCTCAGATCTAGATTTCACAGTCAACATACTGCCACTTTCCTTCCACCAAATTTCAAATTTCAAATAAAAATAAGGACTACACTTAGGGTAAACTTTGGGTTCCAACAGAATTCAGAGTCCTCACAGAACGGTATACCTATATAGCACTACTTTAATGTTTTGTTTTTAAAAGTTCTCTTTTTATGAGTACCTTCTATATTAGAAGAAATGATATCAATTGTTTGAATGACTTAGCTGTGTTCAAAACTGATAACCAAAAGAATGGGGGAAGATGAAGTCATGGAGGGGACAGGCGAGTGAAGCTGCTGTTTTCCAGGAGAAGCCTGGAATTGGAATGAAGCCCCAGGTGACCACAACAAACACAGCCTTTCCTAGGCTGCAGACCACCATGCAGCCTTGGCACCCTGGGGCTCGGCAGCTGTGTGCTACCTAACAGAGTGCAAAGGCAACCTCACCACAGCCTGGGAGATTCCTATAACTGGGCTCACACCCAGAAAACAATGAGGACTTCAGAAGACTAGGACAGGATCAGACCTATCCCTGAGGAAATGAGAGACCCTTTCTGGACACTGTCAAAGATACCAGAGAAGACCCAGACAAAATAAGTAGAACTCCTGGAAACTGTGGAGGGAGCGGATGTAATGAGCATCTCCAACCCACTGGTGAGCCTCACACAAGCTGGGGGAGCTGGTAACATACAGGTTACATAAGAACAGAAGGGAAAAATGGAAACAAAGCTTTTGCAAATAAGGGAGAGAAGAAGGGTTGAAGGGGAGAGGAAAATGAGGGAAAAAAAGAATCAAAATATATCACGTACAGGTACAAATTCCCTATGATGAGTTCATCACTATGTATATCAAAAGTGTATCAATAAAATTTTTAAAGAGAATAGTGGAAAAGCCCTATTTTTATATTCATAAAATCAAATCTATAAGTCTTACATAAATTTCTTTCATTATCAATGCCCAAGCTTGAGAACTTTTCCTTTAAGGAAACGGTCAGGTATTGCATTTTCAATTCTTTTTCTTCTAAACTATTTAACTGCATTTTTGTTTTAAATGAAATTATAAAACTCAATTAACATCTTTTGAGAGGAATCATCCTCCACTGCATTGGAAAAGAATTCCTCCAGCATGTCATAAACTTCATAGAAGGCAGTAAAAAAATCTATTACATAAAAGATAGTTATCTCTCTGAAATTCTATACAATTTTCAACACCAAATTAATTTTTCCAACAGTTACGAAAATCCTCTAATTCTGAAGAGACCTACCAATTTCAAACTTTGTCCCAGCAACATTCGCTGTAATGATTTCCTTCTTTTTCTTCTTTCTGACTTTCTTTTTCATGGTGTTTTGATAAGGTAATTCTGTATTCAGATTCAAGGGAGAAGGTGCCTGGATAACTATTAAAAAAAGGTAAACAATCAAATATTACTGTAATTTTTTAAAAGTCTACACCAGAAATATAACTCCCTCCCACCACAAAACAAATTATGATTATCTTAAAAGTTCAAAAATAATTTGAATGTTTTAAAAAATTAACAAAAACTATCCCTAACATGTTCATAATTTCTAACATCAATCTGCTTACCTCCTTCTTGGGGCAGAGATGGCATTATCGCCTGTGGCAGTTAACAAGCAGTGGGCACCTCTGTAGCAAACTCTCAGGAAATCTGGTAGTACCGCATCAGTCTAAGTAGGATACAACCCCAAATAACTGAAAGTTCCTATCATATTATCTTGGTGGAATCCTCAGATTTCAAGACACAAATTATGGGCTAAAAAGGTACCTGTGGAGATTTTTAAACAAAATCATTTAGACAACAACTTTTAGAAAATTTTCTTTCTGGTATATGCCAACACTATTTCATTGTAAAAGTTAAGTAAAGACAAAAAATAATGTATTTCGACCAATAAATATTTGTCAATTTACTAAACTTTATAGAAAATGTCAAAGTGTGGTTCACTATCCTGAAAGAGCACACAATCTAGTGGAGGAGGTTTTATTAAATTTTTATATACAATAAGTAACATACACAAGCAATGACAAGAATAACAAAATTCACTACTATTTATCAAACACCTGGCATCTTAGACAGTTATACTACTTAGTCTTTTAGCAAGTCTATGAGGTAGAAGCTTTTAGCACCATATTACAGATAAATAAATGGAGCTCAAGAAATGACAAAAAATTTTGTCAGTCTATAAAGAAAGTGACAAAGCAGAAATTAAAATGAAGATCCTTCTCATATCAAAACCAGAGTCCTGTAACCAGGAACCCAAACTAACTTCCACTCAATACCTAAAATGTAACTGCAGCAATGCTTTTAATAAGAGATGGTGAAATAACCAACAGGGTAGAGACTGCTTTCTAAGTGAATGCAAAGAAATGATTTCTTTCTAAGGGGACAGAGAAGAGGACGTCATAAAGCAGATCACATATGAACTGTGCCTTACAAAATGAGAATCATTTTGAAAGGCAGAAATAGGAGGAGTCATTACTATGATAATCTCATTTGCACACACAGAACATAACTAACTTTTTTTATTAACGGACTACTTTGATGTAGCTTATACTCTACATGGCCTACAGGACATGCTGTATCTGCATTGTGAACATATGAACCCATGCCCCAACTATACTAGATTGCAATTCTATACTATTAACTTTCTGATTTCTCCCTTCATGTTAGAATCTTTTGAGTAGCTGTAAAATGTCCCTAAACACAATAAAAAATTAAACCTATTATGATAAACAAGATATGGTAATACCGTTACTCAGAGATTATCAGGTTTATAAGAAATTCAAAAATATTCAGCTACATAAAACATAACTCATATACCCCAATATTCATTATTAATAAGACTCATTATTAAAGAAAATTTAGAACCTCATTCTCATTTCACTAGAATTTCTCAGTATAATCCAACATCAAAGCTAGGAAATTTTTATTACAGACCAATAGTGGGCAGGTACTGTGTTAAGCATGTAAAACAGATTATGGAGAGGCCCACCCAGACACCACTGGTAAGAGTGTACAGGCCCCAGCCAGAGACCCGCCAGGACAGCAGTGTAGCACAGGGATCCAGAAGGCCATCATTCTGAGCCCAGGAATTGACACAGTGGTGAGCAGCAGAGAGAAGGCCTCTCCAAGGCTTGTTGAGAATTGAAGCTCACTGGGAGAGCAAAGAGTCCCCTTAACAAAGGCATAGCAGACTGCAGCAGTTGGTGAGTTATTGGGGTCAATACCTCCTATGGGAACCTGACTTGCCATGGGGGAAGGGCGGCTCAAACCTGCAGTACAACTGTGCAGAGTCCAAACCCAAAGGAGGTCTGGGAGCTCAATTCCATCCTCACAGCCAGAAACCAGGCTGAAATTCAGTGGACTATGCCTGGCTCACTGAGATCGGTGGACACAGATCTGTATGCTACTTGCTACCCACCCACATTGTCCACCCGGGACAACAGAGACACACCTTCAGGGGGCAATTTTTTCTTCTTTTCTTTTCTCCTTCTTCTTCATTTCTTGACTTTCTTGTCCCTGCTTTTGTCCTGTTTTTTTCTCAGTTGTTCATATTTTTATACTAGGAAGAATACAGTTTCTGGTTTTTCTGTTGCTGTCAGTTTGTTCTGTTTTTGTTTTGGGGTTTTTGGTACTGAGGATTGAACTCCGGACCTTGTGCTTGCGAGGCAGGCGCCAGAACCACTGAGCTAAATCTCCAGCCCCTCTGTTTTTGTTTTTATTCCTTCCTTCTCTCTGTTCCGTCTTCACCAATTTCCCAAAATTCACATGATCTTCCTGTGTCTTCTAGCCTTACTTCTAACCTTTCCCTCATTCCATTTACAGTTTCAGAGTACTTAGTCCATTAAAAGTAGGTGATAAAGTTAACAAGAGTTTGAAAACAATGTACACCTAACTATAATTGTCTCTAAAAAGGAATTTGTTGATTTCTAACAAACTATGAGAAAAATAACTGTGATCTGTATAAAATTCAAAATAAAAATGCCTATCTTTTCCCTTCATCCACACAGGAATTTGATAATTTAAAAATTACATTCTCCATATATAAATGTTACATTTACAATTTGGTGAAAGTGCTTAACATTACATCATCTCAATTCTAATGATTTCACTTCATTCTATGCTAGAAATTTAAGATAACAGAGCTATCACATCACTAAAGAAAACTATAGTTATCTATTTTCCCAAAGGACAAAGTCTTTTTCATTTACTTCTGAAATACAGTACTTTAGCCCAATGGCTTCCCAACTTAGGCTGCAAAGTAAAATCACTTGAGAAGCTTTGAAAAGTCTGGTATCAAGACTGTACCTCCATACCAATCAGGGGCCAGCCATAAACACTTTTTTCAAATTTTATTTTTTATTAGTACATGTTTGCAGCACATAATGATTACATTATTCATGGTGAGTTGGTGCACCTTGAAACCATAATGTAAAGTGAAATAAACCAGACATACAAGCTTAAATATCATGTGATTTCTCCTATAAGAGAAACCCAAAATATAAAGAGCAAAATAAAAGATAGATAATAGGAAACACGTAGATAGATCTTTTGCAAATGGAAGGAGGACCAAGAGATGGAGGGAGGGAGACAGAAGGGGACAGGAGGAGATGAAAAAAGAATTATAATGTATTATGTACATGTACGAGCAGCACTTCTCAAGTTCTCATGTGATTACAGAGTGCAAAGTGGAAACTTTAACTGTAGGCACATAAAGACATTGAAGCAAATAATGATTATAGCATACAGAAAATTATAAGAAAAAAAATTAAAGAAAAAAACTACAGTGGACCTTCAAGTTATGATCAGCCTGACATAACAAACAACCTGAGTTACAACCGGAATTTCAGTTTTAACTTACAAAGTCTTGAGTTATGACCTGAACGTGGCCACTTGTGCTTCCAGATGGTCTCAGATACAGATTTAACCCTTAAAGATTTCTGGAAGGAACATTACTACATCCTTTCCTGTGGGGTTAATTGAGAAATGCTGGGCCAATGTCTCTCTAAGGACACTGAGATCTTCCTATATACAAGAGACAGACTTTGAAGGCTGTGTAGGGGAGCCTGAGCCTTCAATTGACCAACATGAGTTACAACCAGCCCTGGTGAATGAATTAAGTTCGCAAGTCAAGGGTCCACTGTATTATAAATTTTTAAAAGAACAGAAAAATAGCTAAAATAATTTATAAAAATCCTGTCTACTTCAATTGAACAAATTGAAAAAATTTTGAAAATCAACAGAAAATTATGTCCACAAAAAACAAATAATTCATTTTAGAAAAGAATTATTTTTCCAAAACATCAAGCAAAGTAACCTTGAATACAGAATTCTCTAGTACCAATAAATGCAGGAGATTGAAACAAAACTAAAATAAATCCAATATATTTAAGCTATAGAATTCTTCCTTCCAAGTTCTTGTGGTTGAACTTCTGTCAAACACTTGCAATTGAGATAAATAGCCACTTTTTCCTGATCATATCTGCAAAAACTAACTTTTCCCTTTCCTAGTCCATCACAGAAACCCTTACTTATACCCCAATCATAACCACCAGCCACAAAGGTAAGCTCCACAAAGAAGGTCGTTTTAGTCCACCTTGTTCACTTCTCCAATCCCAGGGCTGGAATACTGCCTGACATAGAGGTCAGTGAGCACTTGTTAATGAAAGTTATGCTCTGAACCTTTATATCTCCACCTGAATTCATGCAGAAACTCTCTCCAGTGCAATAAGATTAGGAGGTGGGACACTTAGGAAGTGATTAGGTCATGAGGGCTCCTCCCTCATGAACAGGACTGGGAACTTTACAAAAAAGGCTTCACATAGTGGTTTGCCCTTTTTGCTTTTCCTTGTCCTATGACATGTGAGGATATCATACTCATTCACTACAGAGGACACAGTCACAACGTGTTGCATTGGAGGCAAAGATTTTGCCCTAAGAGGTCAACGAAACTTCTGGCACCTTGATCTTGGGCTTCTCAGCCTTCAGAATTATGAGAATTAAGTTTCTATTATTTATAAATTCTGCACCTGTGATATTTTGTTATAGTGGTACATTATAGACGAGGGCAATAAGTTTTTTTGTTTGTTTGTTTTGTTTTGTTTGTCGGTACCGGGGATCAAACTCGGGACCTTGAGCTTGTGAGGCAGGCGCCAGAACCACTGAGCTAAATCCCCGGCCCTGAGGGCAATAAGTTTTAAAATCCACTAACATCACTGGAGTAAAGAGAGATGGTTATGGAGTCTGAGAAGCAAATACATATCATTTACAATATATCACTTTCAGATTTTCAAGTAAAAAAGTACTTGTTTACATATTATACTACCACTTGGGTAAATCCACAGAAGAATATATGGAATATATGCACAAAGCAGTGGTGTCTGGCTGTGGCTGAAGACAGAGCTGTGGGTGTCTTTCTTGTATGAATACTGTTTTGTACACTGGGCATGTTTTTTTACCTATTCAAAAAAATAGAATGCATGTGATAGAAGTGTGTGTCAATATTACCATGGTGATAAGAAAACCATCAAATTCTTTATTTGCTTCTTATCTCCGACCATGATAGTTCTGAGCAACTGGCTCAGTCCCTATTCCATTTCCATATTCACTTTCTTATGGTATGGTTTTAACCAATCTTACTTCGTCAGAACAGGCTACATTTTTCTGGAGTAATAAACCTCTCCCAAATATCAGGAGCTTAAAATAAGTAAGGTCCATTTCTTGACCACACTACCTATCCAAACATTAGCAGAGGTGCTCTGTGTGTCAAAGTCATGAAGGAATCCAAGCTATTAGAAAATAGCCATCATCTTAATAATTAGTCATTCATTATGCCAGAAAGAAAGAGAGTTCTGAAGGGTCTCATGCAGTAACACACAAAATTCCTGTTCACAATTCAACAACCTGAGGTAATCATATGACCCTACCCAACAAGAACTAAGTACAATCCTATCAAATGAACAGTAGAGGAAAAGAGCCAGAGATTAACACTAATAACCATCACAAACTTTAACCTTGACTATTTCTTATTTGAACCTAGCTACCACTCTTACACAGAAATTTTCAATTCTCCATAATCCCACTTCAGCAATCTCCCCTGCCTGGGAAAAAAAAATAGTTGACAATTTATATTGGGTGATAGGGACTGAATTGTGCCTCCCTCAAAAAAATCCATAAGCTGAAAGCCCTAACACTCACTGAAATGGTATTTGAAGACAGAGCCTTTGGGAGATAAGAAGGTAGATGTGGTTATGAGGATCAGGCCTAATGATGAGACTAGTACCCTTATAATGAAGGGGGAAAGACACTAGAGTTCTCTCTCAGCCATATGAGGACACAAGGAAAAGATGGCCATCACCAAGCCAAGCAGAGAGCCCTCATCAGGAATCTAACTGTCTTGCACTTTTGTCTTTGTATTAAATATCTGGTTTTTGAGCCTCTTAGTCTAGGGAAGTGATGGCGAACCTTTTAGAGATGAGTGCCCACACTGCAACCCAAAACCCACTTATTACCCACAAAGTGCCAACACTACAATTAAACCTGAATACTGAGGTTTTAATTTAGAAAAAAAAAATCTCATTAACATCTTTTGTATTAAAAGAAAAATAACATGTGTGCCATAGGTTTGCTACCATTAGTCTGTGGTATTTTATTATAGCAGCCCAAGCCAACTAGAGTAAGACAGTAAATCCAGTCTTCCCTTGGGCTTCCACAGTGCATAATTAAACTTCTCTATCCTGAGCTTGCTATGGATTGTAATAATGATGATAAGGAAAAAGGAAGAAATACAGTGGTACCTCAGTTCATGAACGCTTTTGTTTGCAAACAATTTGGTTCCCAAACAGAAGAGTTCAGCAAAATTTTGTTTTTGTTTGCAAACTCAATGGATGACAAACACAACCTTGGCCATCTTTCCTGCACAAACACAAATGTGGCCATGTTTTCCAGAATCGTGGAGCGAATTAAGTTCGTGAACCGACAAGGTACCACTGTAGAGGACTGGGTTGTAGTCTTCCATATACAACATCCTGTGTTCCGGGCACTTTTGTAGGTTTTGCATATGAATGTTGATCTTCAAAATCCTAACATATCTTATCATCATCGTAGCTACCTAAGAAGAGTAATGAACAGTACTGAAAAGGAAATTATGAAAAATTTTTAAATGGCAACAATTATGCAAATTTGCCTCAAAGTACTACTCTCCGGATTCCAAAACTGTAACAACCCAATGAAAGATGTTTCTACCAGTACTTTAAAAATACTGGAAAAATAACAAATCTAACCAAAAAAATATCAAATTAAGCTTTTACTTTGGGAAAAAACAAACACATAATATAGTATTGGCAGAGAAGTTATTACAAGAAGCAGTCACTATCCATAAAAATTTTAGAAATAAAGTAGTTTATTTTTCATATGCAAAAAGTAATTATTTCCAAGAAGTAGGTCGTATAGGTTTTTTTCCACTTCTGTGCAGTAACATATCATTAAATTTCAGCATTTAGGTCCCATGCCAAATTTTATACACTATCTTTATCGTCAACAAACATCACCACCACACCTGGCTTAAACATATTTTGACTGACATATTAGGAATTGTACATCTTTATGGGTTACAATGTGATATTTTTATTCATGTTGCATCCTTTCAAATGTACTCGTCATAAAGAAATTATTAAAGTAAAACAACATGATTTTTCTTATGTGAAAATAAGAGAATAAAAAGTAAATGAAACATACTACTTATTAGACATCAAAATTTGAAATACTTTTAAAAATATTACTAGGATTGGATTTAAAGTGAATTCTAGACCAATGTTTCTTAAATATCAATGTGCATATTAACCACCTGAGAATATTGTTAAAGTTCAAATTCTGATCCATTTAGTCGTGTGGGACCTAAGAATCTGCATTTCTAACAAGCTCTTAAGTGTGCCAGTCTACAAAAAACTATAATTTGAGTATCCTAAGCTCTAGTCAAACACAGCGATTAATGTTTAATTTATGTTTAAACATTATGTTTAACACGTTTATTTTATAAACACATAAAAGTTCTTTATAATGTAAAAATTAGGAAATTTTAAAACAATTTTAAAATTCATGTAACTGTGAAATGATACATTAATGTTTAAAGGGGTTCAGGAGTTAAAAAATAGAATAGGTTGAAAAACAATGACCTAGACCAGTGCTTCTCAAAATCTCTTCCCAGTAACAGCAGCATTGCATCATGTGCAAATTTTTTAGGGATGCATATTCTTCAGACCTGAATCAGAAATCTTCAGCTAAGGCTCACCAGTTGACAAGCCCTCCCAGTGACAACTGAGACTTCACTCTGCTGCAGACTGAAGTCTGAAAACCACTGGACTAGAAGCCCAACTCCTGGTGGCACAGGCACCCTCCCAGAAAGAGGGGGCACACTACTCCGTGATTTTGTTCCCTTCTTGGTCTTCTCAGGCAGAGCTATGTGGACGATTTAGAAGTCACCTGGCTGAGCAGTGAGTGAAGGAGAAAGCACTTGCCACGCAGGGCTCTTGTGTTTTGTTTGGGGGGTTTATTGTTTTGTTTTCAGAATGTGCTTTGGAGAGCAGCTAGAAAAGAAGAAATCTGCTACAACGGACTTCACTTTCTACCGACGGCCAACAGCCTTGCTATCTGAGATGAAATTTGCTAACATAGACATTTTATACCCTTTGCTTGACCCTACTCCAACTACCAATGCTCACCAACCAAACTCATTTTATAGACTAGCAGTCCACCAAAAATCAAGCATGAAGATTAACAGCAATTATAAATATTAGTAATAATGATGCATACTCTACTCCAAAATATCAGGCTAGAAGTGTGGGCCCTTGATGTGAAAAGGACATGGACAGCCAAAAGATAAGGAATTGATGGGTAACAGAGGGGAGAGGAGAAGGAAAATGTAAGTCAACATCAACAAGAGAGTGAATACATTATGGTACAATGAACATACTCTATACTGGTGAAAACAAAGGAACTAGGCTTAAACCATGAATCACATAAACAATTCAGATCAAAATCAGCTGATGAATATATAAAGTACATCATGTACACACAGTTTAAAATTATATCAAATTAAACATACAGTACATTGCTTAGAAATTAATATGTAAGTTGATGTCTCTTGAGAGGAAAAAGAAGAAAGCAATAGCCAGTCCTTTTCCATAAAGTGGGCATGTAGTATGCTCTTTTACATACCAAAGATGTAATTCTTAATATAAAGAATAAATACACATTTATTGTGACTTATTCTTTTGTAATAATAGGTAGAAATGAAATAGCTGTAACATTTTTGCTTGCACCATTGTTTCTTGGGCAGTATTCTGTTCTAAATTCACACTATTGAAACTTGAGCATGATCCTGACTCATAAGCAATGTGAAGTCACAGAAGAACTAAGAGGAGTAACATAATCCAGATTGCTTCTTTTTGTTTGTTTGTTTTTGTTTTTGTTTTGTACAGGGGATCGAACTTGGGACCCTGTGCTTGCGAGGCAGGCGCTGGCATGACTGAGCTAAATCCCCAGCCAGATTGCTTCTTGATAGAATACACTGGCATTTACTGCAAGGGCAAGAGTTATGACAGAGAGTCTTGAGAACATACTTTAAAAATCCAGGAGAGAAGAAAAGAGCTTGATCACAGACAGAAGCAACACACAGAGGGAGAAAATATATTGCTACCATAGAATAGCAACAAGACTTGCTGATCAAGAAGGAAAAAGTGGGGCTGGGGATGTAGCTCCATGTTAAAGCACTTGCCTAGCATGCATGAATCCCTGCATTCAATTGTCAGTACTGCAAACAGCAGAAAAGATGAGGAAAACACAGTCAGGAGACTTAGGGATTTCTAGCTTAAGGAACTGAGTAGGAGGAGATGGCACTATGTATCAAAAGCCCAGCAGAGATAAAAGCCAACTTGAGGAGTAAAATGATTTCTGTTTTGTATTTGCAGAACAAGATTAATGAAAAAAATAGGAAATAAGAAAATAAAATTAGTACTTGGAGATAAGAGATGAGGAAAACCTCTGCTTTTATAAATGAATGTCTTTAACACAGAAAGGTCCCTTCCAAAGCACAACTGATCTATTTCTGTGTTTTCTGCCAAGAAATGACAATGGATTGCAAAATGCACAGCTGCATGATTGGTGAACAAATGACATCACCCAAACAACTCTCGTAACAATAATGCATTGACAACACTCACTGTGTCAAAGGGTTCTAGAGAAGCTACTTACTCTCTGAACACAGCAACTTCTGTCTCCCTTTCTCAGGCTGGGTATGCAGCGCTACAGCTAGATATATAGTGTGAAAGAACCATTTGGTCAACTACTGTTGAAAACCTGGTAGGAACCAAGTATGATATTAGATAAGAATAACAGAACTGTTTAATCATTCTGGTAACAGAATTAATGTTGACCTTGACGGACAGTAGCTCCCAGTCTTCATTTTTCAAATTCGCCTTAGGCTTCTTAGTATTTGTTCAATGATTGTGGTTAAATTATATCACCCATAAAAAATGTCCACTCAGGTTTGTCGAGTGTCTTATCTGTAGAATTTAGCCTAGTATGAAATTTTAAAAGCAGTGACTGATAAATAGGTAACAGTAACACAACCTACCTTGAAGGCATTTTCCCTTATTAATATTTGTAGTACTACTACCCTTCTAGGATAATAAAAAAGCAAAAGCTCGCTCAATACACGGTGAATTAAAGTACAAAGAAAGTAATAGTTATAGTTCAATTACTATAGTAACAGAACACAAAATTATTTCATTATGTATCTATTAAATGCTTAGAGTCAACAGCCCCTTTGGACATATTTTTAAAAATATAATAGTGTACTTCTAAATAGTTCTCCAGTAGCCTTAAAAAATGAAAAAGAAAAAAAAAGTCTTACCTCTATAGAATCAACATGCAATGATATCAGTTTACTTCTACACGTGTCACATACTGTGGGTTCACTTACCTCCTTCTGTCCCCTCACTCTGTAAAGAACTGTACCAAATCTAAGAGAAGTGAATTTCATGTGCCCAGAGCACCCCACCCATGTTTCACTGCACAAAGACCTGTCTTGTGCTAAGCTATGGAGTTGGAACTGAGAGTGTCCTTTGGACCCAGTTCTCCACAGAGTTCAGTAACCTGGATCACGGAGTAAAAGAGAGGGACTAAAGGAAGTGGAGAAGTTCTAAAAATAGGCAGTTCTCCTTTCTTTGCCAGAAAATGCACAATAGGTATCAAAATGTGCAACTGCTTAGCTGTTGAACAGACATCACCAGAATGTCATATGATGTCAGCATTTGTAGTTCTAAATGTCCAAAACCTAACTCTTTAACTTTAACTGAAAATCTAGTATTCATCTTACGTTCCCTAGCTTGGTAAAGGGAATCACAATCTAGCTAAACATCTAAGAGACAAATACATCAGAATCATCTTTCACATTTCCTTTGGAGTCCTTATTGAATACACACTCAATGCATACCTTATTACCAATATTAAGATAGGTGGTAGTTTTACTATTTATATTTCCATCTACTTGTATGAATTTTAAATCTTAAATAAAAAAAAAACAACTGAACTGTTAAGCCTCCTTTGCCATCCATATTAGTTAATAAGTTCACATGTAGTGAAGACTACCAGCCACCTACTTAATAGCCATTGTTAGGGCCTGTGTTTAGATATCCCTCCCAAAGCCTCATACTTTGCAGAGGTGGCTGAATCTAGAATGTGTGATTGATTCCTGGTGGGGCTAGGCCTGAGGACACTAGGATTAAGGTTGGGAGTGCTACCAGCACTAAGTAGTCTGAACAAGATAAAAGGGGGAAAGACTCTGTTAAAGTCTCTTGTTGCTTTCGCTGACCTCCGCCACCATGGACTGCTGCCCCTCTGCCATGTGCCACCCTGCCTTGGAGCCAGCCAACTAGGAACTGAAACCTCTACAAACTGTGAGCTAAATAAACCCTCTCCCCTTTAACTTTCCATGTGAGGTATTTTATCTCAGCAATGAAAGAAAAGTAACTAAGACAGCTATTCACTAAATCATCCTTACTAATATAACATCTATTGGCTTTCATTAGGGATGGCATTCTGTCTAACTAAATAACTACGTCACTCACACTTCCTTACAGGCATATGTGGCCAGGTGACTAAAAAAATGTAGGGTCTGATGAGCCAGTTAAGAGGAAGTAGAAGTTGCTGAGCAGGACTTCCAAAAAGTACCTTAAGAGAAACACAAGATCAGTAGAGACTCATTTATTTGCTTTCCTTCCTTTGAAATTGGAAAGCAAATATGCTTGCTGGAGCTGTGGCAATTTAAAGTGACACTGGTTTTATCTTGGAAATGCTGCATCAATCTTATACTGCTTATCTCCAGAGAAAATAAACTTCCATCTTGTTTAATCCACTGTTATCTTAAGTTTCTGTTACTGCATATTTTAACTAGCATGCTGCTGCAGTAGAAATGGTATTTGCACACAATGGAGTACTACTCTGCCATAAAGAAAGATAAACTTGAGTCATCTGTTCTTAAAAGGATGCTCCTTGAGACCATAATGTTAAGTGATACAAATCAGACCCACAGGCCAAAATATTGCATGGTTTCTCATATACCAGAATATAAATAAAGAGCAAAATGAGATAACGAGAAAAGTGAGAAAAGAGCAAACAGTGAGATAGATCTTTCTCAAATGGGAAGGGGAGGGCTGGGGATTTAGCTCAGTGGTTCCACCGCCTGCCTCGGAAGCTGAGGATCCAGGTTTGGTCCCCAGTACCAAAAAAAAAAAAAAAGTGTATCAAATGGGAAGGGGATCAAAAGATGGGGGTGGGAAGGAAGGGAGGGAAGGAGATAAAAAACAAAGGGATTGTGATGTGTTCTGCACATGAGCCAAGTCCACACAGAGAACATCACCATTCTGCACTGCAAACATGTGCAAAAAATACAAAGGAATCAAGAGATGGGAGGGGGTTAAAAAAGGAATTAAGAGGTGTTACATACTTGTGCCAACACCACAAGGAATGTAAACATTACGTACTACAAACATGTACTACTAAATTTTTTAAAGAGAAATTAATGCATTGGTTTTTAAAAAGGTAGATCAGCTAAAATCTAGAGTCACTGGCACAATGATTTTAGACATTCATCATTTAGCCATAGTCTCTATTTCCCCACTGTCTAATAAACCACTGCCCCTCACTCTCAATCCATGTGTGGGGACGGAGAGTCTCATTACCCCCTTACTTATGTGCATTCATTGGCTGGATCTAGGAACCCAAACACAAGACCTGATTAACAAGAGAAAAATTTTAAAGTTTTATTCATTGTCCATGTGCACAGAGATCTTCACCAAAAAAGTGAAGTCAAATGAAATGACCAAATCATGATGTTCTCATAATTTTTAGACACATAATAATAAATCTGTGAAGGAAAGGTACAGGAAATTGGATATCTGGATGAAGGTAGTAGTAAATTTTAGGGACTTCATCAAGAGACATTTTGGGGGAAGTGCAGAAGCTGGTGGAAGAAAAGGATACTTCAGTGTGTGTTTATTCAGGTTCCTTGCAACTCAATTATGGGTGATCAAGGCTAGTTTCCAACCTTTGTACTGTATGTGAAGGTTGCTCCTCACTAATCATTCTTCACTGCTTGCTGGATTGAGGGAAAAACAAGCCAAATGGCCCATTCTAAAGTTACAATTCCTCAGTTTCAGGTTTAAAAAATCAGTATACCATGTGGTATACTTTGTCTTAACTCTTGCACATGTGATTCAGGTGGAGTTGAAGTTGATTCCAACTCCAAGGATGGACTAAGGACTTAGGTCTAAAGCAATCATGAAATTCCATTCTCTTGACCCTGGAGTCAGCTCAGCAAGTCAGGATTCCGAACACAGGATCCAACTAAAGCTAGTGAGAGTGAGGCTCGGGATTAATTTTCATACTCTGGAAGAAAATAGATTCTTTTAGTGAGCTGGATTTGAATTTGAGAAGATATATACCTACTGTTTCTGGTCTCCTTCTTCCCTCTACACAGAGTATGAGGAGGAATTTAGTTTTAGCTTTTAAATTTTGTTTTTAAATGAAGAAATTTACTTCAAAACATTCTGGCCTAAAATTCCCTACCTCAAATAAAATAAGAAGAGGTTTCCTCACATGTTTCTTCCATGATACAGCTACCGGGCAGTAAATTTAAAAATGTCTTAATTACATATTCTCCAATCTTAAACACAGATAGATCCTGTAACACAGGAGCTAAACACTGGGCTACTGCATCAGGGGACACAATACTCTAAAAGGTTCTCAATTTAAAATTAGAAAATTTCAATTGTATTGACTTGTAAAATCAGATAAACTTGTCACAGTTTCAAATCGTTCTAAATTAAATTAAATCCCATTAAAATTAAGCCACGGTCCAAGAATCATTCAAAGTTTGGAAAATCTTCAAGGAAAAGAGCAACATCACTGGCAGAGTCCACCTAATGCTCTGTATGTCTCTATTAGTTAAACAAGATATGTATATAAGATTTTAAGGAGCAAAAGAATAGTAAGGGCATTGTGCTTCTAGATCATTACAATAGATGCAAAGTGAATTCACAATATAATCTTTGGAAGGAAATAAAAACACTAAAACTTTTACCAAACAGACCATCTGTTAAGAAAACCAAACCAAGCTGTATTTTAATGAGACTAGATCATTTAAAAATAAGAATATTTCCCCAAAGTCATTCCAGGTCTTTGAAAACTATCTGGCACCACTGTTTTTGCCATGAAACCAGTCCTTTTATAGAAATGCAGAGCAAAAGAACTATTTTTGTCCTTCATTCTAAAACACAATACTGGAATGTAGAGCAGAATCCGTGCCTGAAGCTAAGCAGAGCACAGTAATGCAGTCTTCACAGATACTCTCACATAATACTACAAATTATTTTTTCATTCATTCCTTCTCTTGACCACTAGGTTCCCTTTTCATGCACACCAAATAAATACTATAAAGGTGTACCACCAATCTGTTTGTGAGTTTAATTATCTGTTCATTTTTTTCATCATACTATATCATGTTGAAGCACTAAACATTTTTAAAGCTCCTGTATTAGGTGCTCTAGCAAGAAAAAAAAATATATGCCTCCTGCCTTCAATATATACATGCAGTTTTTTCAGAAAAGATACCTATAACCTTGAAAAACACCTGAAAAATAAAAATAAAAATTCATCCAAAACCCATGACACACTAATCATATCAATTATAAATATCTAGGTATCTATAAAGTTATGTGTAACCACATACTCATAGCATGGAACTCAGTGCTATAAATTAAATATTATACTAAATCAACAAAGCTGGCCTTCAGTTGTGCTTCATGAGATCTGGACTTACTATGTTTTAATCTTACATAGTATTCAAAATCATACAATATACAAGCCTCATTATTAAAAAAATGCATTCATTAGAACAGTTTTAATCAATGCACTAAAAAAATGGTCATTTATTTCTATTTGTCTTAAACTACCTTGGATGGCCTTGCCACACTGCTGCAACTTACACAATCTACTTTTTAAAAAGACTTGTTTACATCAAGAACATAAAAAAATGAATCTTAACATACACATTTGGCATATAAAATTAAATACTCTCCCTGTCTGTATTATTGTTGTCTGCTGTTATTTGATTGTTAAATCAAATATTTCATTTGAATATCTTCTTTAAACGACTTTAAAATGTAAATTTCTTGAACACAATGTTTATCTTCTACACTCTCCACAGTACCTGGCATCTTATCTGCATTAAAATGTCCTAATGATTATTTAATAAATGAAATAATTCAAATTCTTCTATTCATGCTTTCTCATCAGCAGACCTAAGTTCCACATCTCCATCATTACGAAGATGGTAAAAAGCCTGACAACTTAAATGTGTCACCTACTATTAAGTTGTAATACACTGGAATGCTAAAATCATTGAGGAATGATTAATTCACTCAGACATCATAAG
Source organism: Heterocephalus glaber (assembly GCF_000247695.1). Next base: position 13,492,663 of record NW_004624742.1, on the reverse strand, counting down.
TAATGGCAGATCAAGTTTTGTCATCACATGAATAACATCATGAATAAAAGTGATTTCACTGTCATGATTAATTTTGTGTGTCAACTTGGTGGGGTCATAGTATGAAGATATTTCTTCAATCACCAGTCTGGATATTGCTATGAAAATACTTTGTAGGTGAAATTAACATTTAAACCTGTGGACTCTGGGTAAAGCAAATTGTTCTCCATACTGTGGGTGGGCCTCATCGAATCAGTTGAAAGTATAAGAAAAAACAGACTGACATTCCCCTAGAAAGAAGGGAATTCTGCCTCTGGGCTGTGTTTGGACTCAGGGTGAATATCAACTATTCTCTAGTATCCAGTCTCCCAGCCTACTACACAGATTTGGGACTTATAAGCCTTCACAATCCCATGATCTAATTCCTTAAATCATATTCTCTTTTTCCTTCTTCTCCTCGTCCCTCTTCTCCTTCCCCTCTTCTTCTTGTCTCTTTCTCCCTTCCCCTCCTCTCTCCCTCTTTTTCTCTCCTTCCCATCCTTCTTTCTTCTACACACACACACACACACACACACACACACACACACACACACTGCACTGGAGAACCCTAATACATTCATATTCCATAGGGTCAGCTACATTTCATGAGACCAAGAATCTGATTTAAAATACTTTAAAGGGTAAGAAAAGTCTGCAAGAAAAATACAACAAAGAACCAAGATCTAAAGTAAGAATGTTAGACTAGTATAAAAGAAGCAGATGTGAACAACTGTACAAAGAACAATCAATAGCATTTACCTCTGAAGTAGAAGTGAGGAAATGGGTAGATAACAGAGACTATCCACAATTACTCTCATATTTCTTTGACTCTAAACCACACTGTTTTGTTTTTTAGCATTTAAAACTCTCTAAATTTGTGATGACTTGTAATTGCTATCAGCCAAGTGGCAGTCCTGATGTAGTTACCATTGTCTGTTCATACACATCAGAATCAGCAGCATCAGTGTCAGAAGCTGGAAGCAAAATCCTTGCACACAGTGAAACTCTCTTGAGAAATGCATCAACTCTTTAAATTTATTATGCATTTTATTAGTGCATGTTTGCAGTACATAGTGATTACGTTTATCATGGGGCACTGGTACAGGTACATAACACATCTTAATTCGTTTTTGTCCCTTCCCCACCCAGCTCTCCCTGCTCCCTCCAACCCTTGATCCCCTTCCCATCTGAAAAAGCTCTATTTTCACTTTTTAATTGTCTCTTTTTTTAATCCTTTTTCTCTTCCTTTCCTCCCCCCCTCACCTCTTGTGCCCAAAGTATTAATGAAGACAGATAACAGGAAATAGGGAAATCTTTTTCATCAACTCTTAATGGCTGGAAAACACTGTGTGAGGAATGAATCGAGAAGAGATTCAGAAGACTCATCTTCCAAGGTGAAGAAATGTAAACAATGGGCTTTATTTATAGTTTCCCTCTTTTGAATGCATGAAAGTGATGTAATATTTTTAAAATACCATTTAAAGTTTCTTTCACCATATATAATGCTTTCATATTAAGAAAATATTGTGCATAGGTGAAGATACAAAGGATTTTTGTAAGCAAATAACATAAAGGTGTGTCTTACAATGAATCTGATTTTAGTTGTGTTGAAAAGCAGCAACTTACTGGCTCTCAGAGTTCCTATCTATAGAACCAACGACAGCATCAGCCATCACTGAAACACGCATCGGGTATCGTGGAAAGTGAGAACGCTGGGGCTGCAGTGCAGCTCATGTCAGACTTCACCCGAGCAGCAATAAGAACCCTCATGCATCTGACCTGGGCAAGAAGATCTCAGGGACAAAGGGCTGAGCCTGCAGAAGAAGGACATCACTGCCTGCAGCTGCAGAGGGTAGGGACGCAAAGATCTATTTTCCAATACAATTCTAACAAGCAGCAATCTGTGGGGCAACTGCCCAAGGCACTCAGGTTCACAGTTATTAAACTGAAAACAGAGAAAGTGGAACTCAAATCTAGATGTTTGTTGTTACTCACACCTCACTCAAAATATAACTTCTAACATTCCAATTAAAACTAGCCCCAGAATGGAAATGCCTTCTATAATTCTTCTCCTCAAAAAACAATGATAGAACTGCACAAAATCATTAAAAACAATCACTTCAAGGTTCTACAAAATGTCAAAAGCATAGAAGAAATTAAGTATCTTTAATTCAAAGAAAACTACTGAAGATGGGGTAAGAATGGAGTGGCATTTTAACCTAAAACCATTCCCATACACCACCTCCTACAACTCCATCCCTGCAGTAGTTGGACCAGGGCCCAAGACTTGGGAGGCGTGAAAACTAACACCTTCAATGCTGGAAGGGACTGACTGGATTTGGTGCAAAGTGTAGAGAAGCACCAACTCCATGAGCTAACTCAGTGGCAAACACAGTGGACCCTCAAGTTATGACCGGCTTGACCCAGGAACAACTTGGGTTAATTAGGTTAAATGAAGATTCATCTGCCTCTCATTATCTATAGCATGTACCCAGGTAAACATCCAGATCCCAGCTATATTGACTTACAACCAACTTGAGTTACAACCAGCCCTCAGGAACCAATACAGTTCCTAAAGTCGAAGGTTCACTGTAATAGTAGAAGGCCATTATCACAACCGCCTGTAGTTGTGATCCTGGGCCATAAAATTATTGACCAAAAATACTGCAGTCATGAATATCAGCCCTTCACCTCACCTAATCCCAAAATGAGAAAGCTTGCCATTTTTTTCTGCCCTCCTTATGACTCCCCCTCCTCACCCACCAAGACCTTCAGGAAGAGATCCAATGGTACACAGTATATGTACATACATATATACACACACACACAATGTACATACATGTGTGTATACATAACAATTATATTGTATGTACATGTAAATATATACAAAGCAGTATATATTATACAATTATATATACATATATATATATGTATATAATAGACAATTGCGCATATATATACACACATATACATATAGTATACATAAAGTGATTCAATGGGGGACTTTATTCTACTTTGGTTAACAAAACTCAGTAACTTTACTTCTTGAGTCTCACCTGGCTTCTAATAAGGTGAAACTACAAAAGGGTTAATTTCAGGCCAAAGAGGTTTTATTACAAATAGTAATAGAAAAGAATATATTATTAAATTCAAAGACAGTTAGAATATTGGCCTGAATAATTAACACTTCTCTTGGCATCTTATAACTCTGAGGCTGGGGAACTGAAGTATCTCTCTCAGCTCACAAGTTCCTCTTTATTATCTCCCATGGAGTTCTCATCATATGTTGTCCAGAGAAAAATGAGAATGCTGACCTCCTAATGTCAAGCTATGTAACAGTCAAATGAAATCTTCCTGCACCAAAGAAGGTAGTAATTTGTGGTAAGAAAATTAATAATGAACATTAATGTTGTTCACATGAAGTTTCCCTGTACTTTATTCTTATACTGTACTTAGAAATGTATACAATATATTTTTTAAACATTAAGAAATTTTTTCTTTTATTATATGTTTGTGATACATAATACCTTCATTGTAGGGAATCAGTATACACCGTTATTGCATCCCAATCCTTTTTACTTCCCCTTCCTCTCTAATTTGCACCATCCTCATATCCCTTTTCTATCCCCACAGTCTATCTCTGTATTTCCTATCATCTAGCTTTTATTTTGCTCTTTAAATTATTTACACTTTGGGTTTCTTATAGAAGAGAAACCACAGGATATTTAACTCTGTCTGAGTTATTTCACTTACCATTATGGTCTCAAGATGCATCTATTTTCTTACAAATGACTCAAATGTATCCTCCTTTATTGAGATAGATATAGATATATAGATATATATATATATATATATATATATATATATCTGTGTGATATATGACATTTCCTTTATCCATCCATCTATTGATGAGTATATAGGCTACTTCCAAGATTTAGCTGTTGAGCTGTGCTGCTGTAAACATGGGTATGTAATATGTCTTTCACTCTTCCAGGAAGACACCCAGAAGACGTGTAACTGGGTCAAATGAACTCTTTCATTTTCTGAGGAATTTCCATACTGATTTCCACAGGGGCTGTACTAGTTTACAGTCTCACCAATAGTGCCGAGAGTTCATTTCCCCCACAACCTCACCGGTATCTGGTGTTTTGTGACTTCTTGGTGATATTTATTCTCACTGGAGAAAGATGGAATCTTAGTGTTATTTTGATTTGCATTTCTCCAGTAGCCAAAAACACCAAAGACTTTTTCATTTAACTCTTTGTCATTTGTACTACTTCTTTTGAGAAGAGTCTATTAATTTTGATTGCCCATTTTTTGAGTTAAGTTTTTGGGGGTCTAATTTTTAAGTTCTTTATATATTCTAGACACTAGGCCTCTGTCAGAGGAATAGCTGAAAATTTCTTTTTTCCAATTCTGCAGGCTGTCTCTACTCTGTCGGCTGTTTCCTTTGCTGTGCAGAAGCTTCCTGATTTGATATAGTACTACTTGTTGATTGTTGGTGTTATTCTCTGTGCAAGAGGGGCTCTGTTCAGAAGGTCTTTGCCTATGCCTCTGTCCTCAGGAGTTTTACCTACTCTATATTCCAGCAGACTTGGTGTGTCTATATTTACAACTAGGTCTTTGATCTATTTTGATTTCAGTATAAAGTGAGAGATATAGGTCTATGTTCATTTTTCTGCATGTGGATGACCAGTTTTCCCAGCAACATTTGTTAAAGAGGCTATTTTTCCTTCAGGATATGTTTTTGATCCCTTTGTTGAAGATCAGATGGCCGAATGGGTCTGGGTTTGTTTCTACATCCTCAATTCTGTTCCATTGGTCAGTATATTTTGTGTCAGTACCATGTAGTCTTCATCATTATAGCTTTGTAATATAACTTGAAATCCAGGATTGTGATGCCTCCTGCTTTGTTTGTATTGCCCAGGATTGCTTTTGCAATTTTGGATCTCTCTGGTTCCATACAAATTTTGGGATTTTTTTTCTAGTTCCATGAAGAATGCTGTTGGTATTTTAACAGGGATTGCATCTATATATCATTTTGGTAATATGGCCATTTGATAATATTGTTTCTGGCTCTCTAGGAACAGGGTATGTCTCTATTTTCTGACATCTTCTTTAATCTCTTTTTTCACAGTACTGTAGTTTTCACCCTGTGAATAGGATTGTTTTCTAGATTTCTTTCTTGGTGGCTCAGTGTTAAGACAAATTAATTCTTTTTAATTGTAAGAAAAAGAAGGTAGGGCTGGGGATTTAGCTCAGTGGTTCTGCTGCCTGCCTTCCAAGCACAAGGTCAGAAGTTCGGATCCCCAGTACCAAAAAAAAAAAAAAAAAAGAATAAGAAGGTATATATAAACACAGGAATTTGAATATAAAACTAATTCTCAGAATGAGAACTTGGGGTTTTTTACTTATTATAATAGTAAATGTGGAAAATACACACAACAGAGTAATTTTACCTTGAATATGGAAACATCTTCTGAGCCTAACAATGGGTTATCATGCAGTCATTAAAACGGACCATGTGTAGCTTTTACTGCTTTGAGAATATATAACTGAAAAAGGATAGGAAAACTTATATTAAATGAAGCATTATTTATTTTACCATTAATGAATGATGAAATAAAAAAAGATTTCCTTTAATTTACTAAGCCTAAAATATGTATGCCTAAATTGGTACATATTATATTCATTACCTATCTACATGTCATATTCAACTTGTATTTGAAAGTTCAGGATGTTTTATAGTAAAGATATGAAATAAATTAAGAATCATATGCCAAGATGAATTTTCATGTAGAATATCAATAAAAACTTCCTAAAATAATCCACAAATTTGGTGACTTCTAAGAGACTAATTGCTAAGTAGTACACAAGGAATTATGACTGGGAATCACAACATTTTGTGTTTATTTTAGTACTTAGAATATTTGCTATACCACCTCTGAGATTAACATTTCCAGAGTAAATCAAAATGTAAACTAACTGATCCAAGATTCCAGGAATGCAAGCCAAGGCTGAGATCATCATGTTAAAAATAGCTAACAGTGAAGTTACAAGTTATATTTGTATGAGGTGCAGTTCACACCCAAGTCAGAGAAAATTAGGAACACACAGTACATACTGAATTCACTTAAAAGATTTTCCCTTCAGAGATGAACAGAAAGGAAGTACAAAAACAAAATCCTAGAAATCTCCTCCTACTCAATGTGGAAAGAAGTCTTTTTCAGATTTTGATTCTTAGGTTGGACAGGTCAGGTTTGTGACATCAACAGCATGTCCAGGTAGAAATTCTAGGAAGCAGTTAAAAATTAAGATATTTACAAATTAAGGAAATAAAATGTAGTTCTTCTTCTATCTACCATTTATTCCAGCAGTCTTTTGTAGTTTAGGTTCTCCCAAAACAAACCCTAATAGGGAGATTCAACTGCCAGCAGTTTGGGAAAGTACAGAAAACACTGTAGAGAAGCAGGACAGGGACAGGAAGGCAGCCAATAAATGGTGTATTATAAAGGTTACTACCTTGTGAGCAGCTGGAGCTTAATCTCCTAGGAAACTTTGAGAACCAGTATAAAACACAGAGCTCCAGAGGTGGCCCACCAGGGTCAATCACTGGTTGCAGACTGCTATGGATGTGGGCCAACTCCATGGAGCTTCCTGTTCTTCTGGAGCCAGGATGGAGAGTGTGCGGAAGGTGGTAAAGAGATGGTAGGAGGCAGCCTGGAAAGGCAAAGAAAAGGCCTCCAAAGGGCTGGGGATTTAGCTCAGTGGTGCTGCTGCCTGCTTCGCAAGCACAAGGTCCTGAGTTCGATTCCTGTACCAAAAAAAAAAAAAAGAAAGAAAAGGCCTCCAGTCCCAAGACTTCCAGGAGAGTCCTTATCAGCCCTCAGGCAAAGAAAGGCAGATTCTAGCAGTCAGTGGGAAGTAGGAAAACTGTAAGGAAGTGCTAAGGTACAAGGGATGTGGACAAGGCTCTGAGGGCATCTACTCAACCTTATCCCTAAATGTAATCCCCATTATGAGATATTACAGGTAGGACCAGGTGGAACCTTTATGTGGTGGTCAGGGTTCTACCTTCATGAATGATTAATACACTTATGCAAATAGTGTATTAATGAATTAATAGGTTAATAGGCTTTCTCAAGAATGGGCATGGTATAAATGAGTTGGGTTTGACAGCTTCCAAGAGACTGATTCCAAAGTAGTGACTCCTCCAAAGTATTTGTACCATTTTTTCATTCCTACCAAAAATAGAATGCATGTACCTATTGCTCTATACCCTGTTCAGTATTTGATACTATTAGTGTTTTGTGTTCTGCTCATTCCAAGAGGTGTGCAGTAGTATTCCATTTTGTTTTAACTTACAAATCCCTATTGACATATGTTGTATGGCATCCCATTAACTTATATGTCCTCTATAGTATATTTGTTAGTCTCTGGTCTACATTTTAATTGGAATGCTTATTTTCTAATTATTGAGTTTTAATAGCTCTTTATAGGTGCTGGATAACAGTTTTTTGCCGGATATATCTTTGCAGGTACTTTCTCCCAGTCTGTAGCTTGTCTTCTCATTCCCTTGGCATTGTCTTTCACAGAGCAGAAGAGGTTATGCTTGCTGAAACGGTACTACATCTTGACCTGTGTGATGCTTACACAAGTATATTTAAGCTGGACCCTTAAGATCTGTACCATTTATTCTAAATATATTGTCCCTAAAATGTTAGAAAAGTCATCAGAGATAGAAGAGTGAGGCGATTCCAGGGTCACAGAAGTCAAAGAGCCAAGATTGACTTTGTCCTTGTGGATTCCAGATCATCTCTATTTGTTCCTCCTGATTGCTAACCCTGCTATTCACCACCAGATGCAGAAATACAAACCCTCTCTAGACATCTTCAAATCTCTATAATAAATAGCTCAGTCTATGTCATTTTTGAGGTTCTGCCTACCTGGTGGGACCCCAAACAAATCCAAGTGCCTATCAGCATTCCGATCTTTCCATCTAGAGTCTGAGCTACCTTCTCTTTCACTCTCTATACTGCAATCACCCATCATGCTTATTATACAGACTTTGCATATTCTCTTCTTTCTACCTAACATCCAATCCCTCCTGTCTTTAGCCTTTGTCTAATTACAGTCCACCTTCTCTGACGTTACTTTCTGGCTCAGGCACCTTTCTTTCACAGCATTTACCATAGCAGTTTTACATTACTTCTTTATTTTTTCTTCGCATTCACATGTAGTTTTATTGTAACAAAGCAACTTGTACACTTTGAACATTTAAAACTGCGCATCACCTTTTCATTTCCAGTGAAAACAAGAAAGAATTTTAAAATAAACCAAAAAATTACAATAGAGAATGTCAATTCCAAATAAGACCCTACAGGTTCTGCTGATTCTCCCCATCAAGTGGCAGGGCTCAAGTCATCATTAGGAAAGAATTTTATTTTAAAAGTGTCATCTTAAACTGCAAGGATGTCTGTTGACATCACAATTAAACAGGCCAAAGGAGAAGCCATGTCGTCAAATGCCCACTTAACCCACCCAAACATCTCAAACCCACCCTTTGCTGACCTTCTATACCCCATTTAAAAATTTTTTTTCCTTTTTTAAACAAGAGAAAGTAGACAGGTAGGTGTTGGTAAATACTAACTGTCCATATTCACATAGAGACGCAGTGTAATCTCTGAGCCCAATATACAGAGAAAGGAGGAAAAGAGCTAGACTTCTATGCACTGCTACACAGGGGCTGAGCGCCCTCCAGCTTCCCGCAGAGCGAAGGCAGCAGAAGGGTTTTCTTTTTGCCCACAGAGCACGGTGGTGTTGATTCCATACAGTTTGTGTGGAGACAGGAGGGGTTTTTAATGAATTTAGAACAGAAGGTTGTGGACATCCTTTTCCCATTGTATTCTGCTCAAGGTATCTCCCCACAAAATAAGTCAAGAACCATGGTGTTTGAGAAAAGACTTCAAGAACAGGGCAACTGAGCACAAGAGGGGGTAAAAAGACTGCAACTTGCTCCCAGGGACTGGAGAAAAATTTTTAAAAGGAAGAAGAAAAAAAAGAAGGTTGGAATCCATCAGTGTTCAATTAGTCATCTTCTCCTTCATCCTCCTCTCCTTCCTCCCCTTCAACATCATCTTCATCTTCTTCACCTTCATCCTCATCCCCTTCATCAACGTCTTCCAATCCTTCTTCTTCATCACCATCATCTTCTTCTCCATCCCCGCCCTCGTCATCCACATCAGGAACCAAGAAGCACTGCAATGGATTTGGCCAAACATCATCTTTGATGACCTCTCCTAACTCATCTGCACCTGCATCAGAATGGTCGGCAAACCAGATAAAGAAGCTCTCGGGTTCTTCATGCTGCCTCTTCCTACTGGCTTTATTCTGTGTTTGACTTGAATGTTTCGTCAAATCCTTTCCAGATTTCCATTTGATTTCAGTGGACCTTGAAGATGGACCACCACTCTCATTCAGATGAAATTCTTTGGAGAGAACTTTATTTTCGAAGTAAGGATTTTCATCAAAATAAAAACCTATTCTGTAACCTGATTTTATATCTTCAAATTCTGTCACTTTGACTCTGGTCAAATAATGCAATGCCTCTTTGTCTTCCTCCCCAAGCAGTGCAGACACTTGTGGATGGTTAACAAATGTCGTTACCCAAAAATTTAGATTTTGGCAATCAATTCTGACCTCTTCTGAAAAAATGGTTGGTGGAGTTTGTTATATTTCTGTTCTGCTTTCAATATCTCCTCACTGGCTTGTTCATTAAGTCTGTCTATTTCATTTTGTACTTCATCAATATGTTCCATTGCTTCTTGTTGTTCTTTTTCTGAGGTCTTGCTGGCCTCGTCATGGTTGGAGTTGAGCTCCTTCTTTGATTACTTCTTAATTAGTTAATTCTATCTTTCTCACTATTATAAACTCAAAAATAAGAAGTCTGTGTTGGCTCTACTCACATATCCCAAGCAGCTAGAAAACCACCTGGAATGTGATAAACACTCAATAAATATGTGTTGAATGAATGAATACTTGTTCTGAGTCAAGCACTGTATTAAGTGCTTGTTTGGTTTTCTTTTATCATAGACTGAGACTGGTACTATTATCATTGCCATTTTGCAGATGAAGGTACATATTGTCGGTGGTAAGACTGACAGCCTTCTATTTGTAGAAAAAACAGATTACATCAGCATTCACACTCTCAATCCCTGCATCCTCACAAGACTATAAAGCCAATAAGAATTGTTTTCTTCATTTGACAAATACAAAAGCTGAGATTTAAAAGGTAGTTGATTTAACAAAGGTTGTATTGGGTTCTAAAGGACCCAGTTCTGGCCTCAAATTCAACCCCACACTGTTAGTGATGTTCAGGTTCACCAACCCTACCACGACTGATCTCTACAGTGAGCTGTGTGTCCTATCTCCTTCCAGAGATCAGTAAAGTCCACGGGAAGACACAACACAGCACCTTAAGAAGTACACAGTTGTATGCTCATAACAATGTCGTGGCTTATTTTTTAATAGCGTCATTTTACCACATCTCAAGCCCTTTAATGAAAGGAAATGTAGAATGGAAAATATGTATATCATATCTTATTTATATGTAAAGTGTTTTCAAATTACTGTACTTAGCTTTTCATAAAGAAATGGAAGGTAAAAGAAACACAGTAAAGGAAGAAAGCGTATGGAAGGTTGGTTTGAAATATTCATTTGTGTCAAACTGATTTTATGTCTTCCCTATACATCATTTAGTTTTAAATTTTAATCTAAAATTTTTTTTAAGTTTTTAATTTCTGGTCTGCAGACCATGTAATGAAAGTCAATTCCACAATTCACTGGAATAATTACACTGATATCCTAGCTCCTGATGATAAAAGTGCCCATTTTACTATCTAATAAGTAATGTTCTTTTTATCTCAGCCATATGCTGTTCCATCATTTGACAGAAGAATAGCAAAAACAAAGCAAGTATCTTCTCTACATGATGCAAAAAGCTTCTTTACACAGCACCTATCACAGAGTAAGCACTATAAAGGGCCAGCTACACATGGCTGCTGGTATTGATTCAAGGGAACTACAAAGGTATCGCGTGCCTACCATGTTACATGTATTGCCCTATAGGCTTTGCAAACAAGCATTTCAATACAGACTGCACCAAAAGAACTTTTTAAAATGCTGGTGCCTGCGTCCAACACCAAAATTTCCTAACATAATTATTCTGGAATGAAGCCTGGGAATAGGGTTTTGTTAAAGCTTCCCATGTAATTTAAATGTGCAGCCAAGCTTGAGAAACACTGATTAAATAAATGTGTCACTTCATTTCATCCTCAGAAGTTACTTTACTGACTCCATTTTACAGATGAGAAAACCGAGGCTCAGAGAGATTCGGGCAGGTCTGCTGGACTCTAAAGACCTTTGCACCATACTGTGTTGCCTTCTGAGTGATAAATGTGCCATAGCCATTAGTCTGTTTACCATCATTTTGAAACTCTGCTAAGGAGACAAACAGTTTCTTTGCAAATATGCATGCTGGATAGTAAAGGGGCCCCTCTATTTTGAGCTCTTTTGTTTATTTGTTTTTGCTTCATTTATAAATACAGACCATGAACCGCAGAGGGGTCATGTAATCAATTTCATGAGTCTCAATAAACATGTATAATTGAAGTAACAGAATAGATGAAAATATTACAGTACCACATCACATTGTATGTACTAAGAAAAGTATTAACTGTTAAATACTATCTCAAAATTTTTGTTTCTCTGTATTTATGGGAATTATATAAAGAAGGAAATCATATTACCATAGATGCACCAAAAGTAAGTTTAAAAGATATTCTAGAAACAGACAATCCTGAAAATGTTCCTCATTTTCTAGTCTTACTTGTAGTTTTCTCTAATGGGGAAGTATCTTTCTTCTCTACCCATCGGAAGCTCCATTTAGTTGTTCTCTTTCTTTCCTTCTCTCTCCAAGATAAAATTAACTGTCCTTCAGTGCATTCCCACTGCTAGAACTTACCACATTATGTCATTTTTTTAAAGTATTTAAAGTTTTTATTGGAAAGGGTAGTATTTCTCCTTCTGAGCAAGAAGAACAAAGCTTGAATCTGACATATAGTATAATTTAATTTTTTAAAAATTAGGCACAGCAACTCTCCAACATTTTACTCACAACATTTTGATATGGAATATAAATTATTGAAAATGAACCGTATCTTCCACCTGTCTGAATAAATCACAAATTCCCACTAGAGTGATTTTTAATAATTGGATTATCCATCTAATTCCTAACAATTTTCTCTCAAAAATGACATCCTATTCTCTTACCCACATTAATATAAAATGAGCTTTTCTGGTTCATGTTTCATCACTTGCTTTTAATTCAACGGGCATTTACTGAACAACTGCTACATAAAATTCACTAAATAAATTGTGGCTTATTTCTATTTTACGAATTATAATGGACACAGATTTTTAAAAAGCATTGATCCAGTAGAAACAACAATTTCATCAGCTCCACCAAACTATTTTCTTATCTATCTCCACTTTCATAAAGCCATTTTACCATCGTTCTCCTTTTCGGCTGTATTCAAATACTGGAACTTGATAACTCAAAAAAGATTTGACAAATAAATATTATATATGACTATATATGAATTTTATATCTTATATCCCTGGTCAGCTGGAAGTCATATATATCAGTGTGATACGAATAATTAAGAAGCTGTATGTAACAGTGGTGGCAAACCTACGGCACGTGTGCCAAAGCAAGCGTTTATCACTGACAGCTCTAAAAGATTCCAATTAATATGTGAACAACATATAAATTAAAATTTAACCTTGGGAAAAAAGGAATTTTGTGCATCCTTTGAAACCTCAGACGGCAGCTTGGAGGACTGTAGACTCAAAAGAAGAAAACAAGTTTAAAATTATAATAGGATAGAGATGAGAATTAAACTGTGAAGAATTCCAGTGAACTTGCATATTAATCCATAAAAATCTATTTTAGGAATTCACGAGAAAATTTCTGCCAGTCTTCCTGAAAAAAAAAAAACTTCAAATTTTCTAGTTACAACACACCATACAATTCTAAACTGTGGGGAGGGAAACTACATACCACTTTTTTATTTAGGACTTTGCACCCAAATAAAATGACTTTGTGATCTACTTGACACAGCTTCACTTAACACTAAAGGTTTAGCGGCTAGAGTCAAAATCCAGCCATGGCTGGCCCTGACCAGCGGAAAGCACAGATGATTCATCTCTGGAAGAGACAGCTACAGCATCCACATTGCTGAAGATGGCCAAAGAAGGTAAAGAATTGGTCATAAGCCAAGTATTTCCTCTTAGAGCACAGAAAGACTGGGAGGAGGCAAAACTCACAGCTTGCTACAACTTGAATTTCAATTAAATTTGGCTCCTTTGGGCCAGAAAAAGGAGTAGAGATAGGAATATGGAAAGTGTAAAAATATCCAAAACCATACTGTGATTCCAATATGGAATTTCAATATATTTTTTACATAAAGCAATGTTTTCCTGTTTTAAAGCCATTTACAAGAGTTCTGTGACCATTTCACTTAAATATTTAAACTGTACTATAGTTATCATTCCCTGCAGGTAGCGCACAACAAAACAATGAATTTCCTGTTTTGCTCATGTAGAACATTAGTTTTTACATTTTTAGATAACATTTATCTCACTTGCCAAATATGCAACTGAACATCATAGAGTTAAAATAATAATCTTTCATCTGTTATGGAATCTGAGACACTGCCTAAGTAGACTATCAAGGTAAAAATGATGCAAACACCAATCAGGAAGAGAGATTAAGTTACTAATGTACCCAAGAGACTATATGAACTCACGAGGCTTTTCTTTCTCAGCTTCCCAATCCATTTAGCTGGCTCCTTACAAACAAAGAACCACAACCAGAAGACAAAGTCTTAACTAGAAATCTATCAAAAGTGTAAATGAGACACATAAATTATAGTCACTTAACAAAAAAAAAGAGGGTGAGTCCATCACCCTCTGGAATGGTATACTGGAGACTCTGCAAGTTACATAGGACAAATATTCTTTGTCAAGATCAAATACTGTCATATAAAGCACAATGAATTATCACCTCACCCTAGCAAAAATGGCTGATATCAAAAAGACTAAAGATAACAAGTGCTGGCAAGGTTGAGCAAAGGGGACAAGGGCACTGTTGGTAAGAATGTTAATTAGTACAGCCATTATAGAAAACAGTATGGACATATTTGTAAAACTTATCCACAAGAATTCCAGAGGAGTCCAGTAGATCCAGTGGATTCCATTACTGGCTATATATCAAAAGGAAATAAAAACAGTATGTCAAAGAGACATTTGCATTCTCATGTTCATTTCAGTATTATTCACAATAGTCAAGAAATAGTACAAACTAAGCATCTATCAACAAATGAATGGATAAAGTAATGTGGTACATGTGAAAGACTATTCAGCTATGAATACTATTCATACTGGGAAATCCTGCCATTTGTGACAGTATGAATGGAACTGGAGATCATTACACCAAGTGAAGTATCCGGAATAGAAAGACAGGTACCACATATTCTCACCATGTGTGGAATTTAATGAAGTTGATCTCATAGAAGTTGAGAGTAGAATTGTGGTTACCAGAGACCAGGGACACTGGAGGCAGGAGGGGTGAGAAAAGGGTAATCAATGGGTATTAGGGTACAGCCAAATAGAAGTAAGAAGCTCTAGGGCTCAGTATGGTGACCAAAGATAATAATTATATTATGCACTGTACATTTCAAAACTCAGTTAAGTTTTTTAAAACTAAAGATAAAAATAAAAGACACAATAACAACAAAATTAGTCATCTAGTTTTCCTAAGGGAAATTATAAATCTCAATTATTAAAATAAGACCCGTAAGTAGGTGGTATAAATCTAACATTTCATTATTTGATTCCTTTATAACTGAGTTTTTAATGATCAGTTTAAATCAAAATTATATCACAAGACTTTCTGATAAAGGAAGAGGTTCTTTGGCATTTGGAGAGGAAATAAATGAGAATGATGACAGAGCATTTATCCAAACCCTTGACACTCTAATCTAGCAGTGATCAAAATGAAAATTTCTTCTATGAAATACTTTTGGTTATTATCATATTAGTGCTCATAATTTCAAAACAGTTATGTGGGCCAGTCTATAAACTTGAGTTTTCATTCATTATTTTAATATGTATCAAAAGTACCTAATGGACTCAGAATTATGACCACAACTTTCCCACTGGACTGGTTTGGACAGCAAAGACTAGGGCCTTTCTCTTGCTAGCCCTCCCTTGGAGGCAGAGAAAAGCTCATGCTCTAGTTTCAGCAGCCTGCAGACACACAGTGATTCTTAGTCCCCTGTGGGTAGCCTGGGATAGCTTTTAATGATGTGGAAAATGTGTGGAGATCGCAGCATTTGCTAAAGGTGAATTGTGAAAGGATTAGTAATGAACGAAAATTCTACTCTTAACAAAGACTCCAACATCCTTTCATGATAAAAACCTGGATAAAAATATGTATAAAAGGACCTTACCGCAAAATGATAAAAGTTCATTTATAACAAACCCACAGCCAATGTCACACCAACTGTTTCATCTGAAAGCACTCCCTGTAAAGTCAGGAACAAGAAAAGGATGTCCACTCTCACCACTCCTCTTCTATATAGTTAAGTAAGTACTCAAGACTGGCCAGAGGAATCAGACAAGAGGTGTAGATAAAAGGGATATGAATAGAAAGGAAGAAATCAAACTATCTTTATTTGCAAATGACAAAAGATCCAAAAACCTCCACCAAAAGACTCTTAGAGCTAATAAATTATTCAGCAAAGTAGCAGGATATAAAATCAACACACAAAAACTAATAGCACATCTGTATACCAATAATGAACCCACAGAGAAAGAAATCAGGAAAACAATTCCATTCATGATAACTTAAAAAAAAAAAAATCAAGTACCTAGGAATCAACTTAACCAAGGAGATGAAAGAACTCTATAAGGAAAACTAGAAGGAAATTGAAGAGGACATTTGAAAATGGAAAGACATCCCCTGCTCCTAGACAGGCAGAACTAGTACCATCAAAATGGCCATATTACCAAAAGCAATATAAAGCTTTTTGCAAGTCCTTTCAAAATATCAATGGCACTCTTCACAGGACTAAAAAAAGCAACCCTAAAAGTTACCTGGAACCAGAAGAGGCCCAGAATAGCTAAAGCAATCCTGAGAAAAAAGAGCAAAGCAAGGGACATTATAATGCTGGATTTCAAGATATACTATGAAGTACAAAGCTATAGTAATAAAAAAAAACATGGTATTGACACAAAAATAGACGTGTAAAAGGATAAAATAAAAGACTGAAAGATTTTTAAAAATCAAAAACCTATTAGTTTCTTCTAAAAATTAACTTTAAAAGACCACTAAGGAAGCAAACCAACCTTCTGGAATGGTTATGTAATTAGCGTAATGTAATTTCTCTCTGTTCAAACTGGAAAAATAGATGTTGAATTAGAGCCTAATTCAACTTCTGAGGGAGAACTTGTACTTAACCATAACAACATTGTTTTATCTATCCTTTGACAAGGATCTGACTGGTAGCTGAAAGGACACTTAAGAAGAAAAATATTTTGGTCTGAAGAAAAAAAAATTACCCCTTCCTGAAGAGAAAAGAAGGCAGTGAAAGTCCTGCCTGTTTTGCTTGTGCACAGGACTGTTCTGAGATGGGTAGCTGGAGCCACATTTCATATCTTAAGTTTGGGTCTTCAGCACCCACTCTTGTGTGTTTGGAAACAAAACCAAAGTTGCTTTCAGAAAAAATGTTAACAGTCTATGTGTTAACTGCTGTAGTCCTGTAGTGCACGGGCTTTCTATTCAATTACATATACTTGGTAAGCTCCTCCTATACTTAACTCAGATGACTCTCTAAATTATGTGAGTCTTCATTTGAATGCAAACAAATAATAGCAGGTAGTTTTTAGGAAGTAAAACTGCATATATACCCTCAAAAATCTCAACTAAGGGGAACACACACACACACACACAAAGGATTCACTTTAAAAATGTAGAATCATTTTTAGACACCGTGATCGTCATTTCTGGAATAAGCTAGGACAACAGAGAGCTATATACCTGCACCATACCACACTGCTGGTCACAGCCACTCTAAAAGTTATTTCTTCCAAAGATAGGGAGCTCAGCCCAGTGAATCCTATTACTTCCATCAGATGTTGAGGACATTTTGAATTTCATTATATTACATCCACTTTACAAGAAATTATACCAGAAATATTATATCCACTTTAAAAGAAATTACAGCAATCTGAATTCAATACAGGAGCAGCTTTGTGCCTCTACCTTTTCTTTTTTTTTTCCTTAAATTCTTTTATTGGTACATTTTAGGTATACAATACATTTATACTTATCATTGGGTGCTTGTACCTGTACATGATTTATCTTGGTTCTCATTTTTTCCCCATTCCCTGTCCTCCCTTCACCCCCTCCACCCTTCCCTATTTACAAAGACTTTTTTTCCATTTTTTCCTTTTCTTATAATTTTTCCTTTTCCTCCTTTCCTTTCCCCTTCCCCTCCCACTTCCCCTACCCCTTTGGACCTTTTCTTCCTATTTCAAATTATCAATTATTCATTTTAATCATTTTAATCCTTATTTACACTTTCAGTTTCTCACACCAGAGAAACTATTTGGTACTTAACACTATTATAGATCAATTCTTCCATCAGTCATTAAATGTTTGCTTCCCTCTTTACCTGGAAGTTAGAGAAGAATTAAATGTGTGCCCCAGTCCTAATAAACATGTAGGATTTTAGTGCATGCATCCTGTCACCTAATCTCTTCCCTAGCTCACTTATCTTATTTTTTCCACTGATACTTTCAGTTTGTTTCATCTCATCTTCTATATTGATACTAATAAAAACAATTTATATCTGTAAAACATTTTTATGAAAATCCTGTAAAGAACTACTAAGTTGCATATTTTTCTGTATGTAAATTATATTTCAATAAACAATTGGAGAAAAGTACAAAAGTCATTTACAATAATTAAAAATTTTAAAAAGGAATTCAAATTTGTATTGTCTTTGAGTCAGTACTTGATAAATTTTTCAATTACTTCATTCTTGCATGAGTAATCAATGCATCAATATTGTTGCTCTACTTAACACTTGTGACACAATAGTTATACATTTATATATTTCTTATAGGAAAGTCAGAACAGGGATAGTACTGAGGGATTTAATTTGGTGAAGAGTTCTACTAGTTTATAGAGTTCTACTAGTCTACTAATTACATTTATATCCAGAAAAGAATGTATAGCAATGTGTCGATGTAAAAGAAAGTATCTTTTGTGAAAATGAAATTATTCAAGAAGAAAGAACAAAATAAGCATATAAAACAACTTGCAAGATGAATGCTGTTCGTTGTCAAATACACGCCCATACCTCTGTCTTCACTCTTCTCCTTGTCTTAGCTTCATTAAGCTAGTGATTCTCAAACTCTTTGGTACAGGAGCCCTTTACATTCTTAAAAATTACTAAGTTTTGTGGATTATACATTCAATATTTACCATGTAAGAAATTAAACACTGTTAAAAGTTTAAAACCCTTATTCATAAATTTTTAAACAACTAAAAGAAATATCACATATTAACACAAGCAATTTGTTTTAAAATAACTACAATTTCAAAACAAAAAAGGAGAGTGGTGAAATTGTTTTATACTTTATCAGATCTTTTTAATATCTTGCTTCATAGAAGACAGTTGAACACTTTTTTGTGGTTGTTTTCTTTTGTCTTTTTGGTACAGGGATCGAACTCGAGTCCTTGTGCTTGCAGGGGCAGGCGGCAGAACCACTGAGCTAAATCCCCGGCTAACAGCTGAATTTTTACATATGCTTCCACATTCAAACAAAGTTGTTTCAGTTAAAGTATACGAGAAAATCTAATACCACAGAGATTTGCAATTGTTGGGGGAAAAAGTACTTTAATAGCCTTTTCATGTAATTATGGATATTCTAATTCGATACTATACCAAAACCCATAAGTTATAATGACTTAGGCTTATTGCTATGCGAAGTCTGAAATTTCATTAATAGGTGTATAATTTTCTGTTACACTGAAATCCAATTGCCTACCAAATATCCAAAACAGTCTTGACAAAACTTTTAAAACATAATATAAAATGAATTGCAATCGGAACAGAATGATATTGGCACAAAACCAGGCACATTGACCAATGTAACAGGATAGGAAAGCCAGAAATAAACCCACATAGTATGGTCAACTGACTTTTTCTTTTTTTCCAGTACCAAGGATTGAACTCAAGACCTTGTGCTTGCGAGGCAGGAGTGGTGCTACTGCACTAAATCCCTGGCCCTCAACTGACTTTTGAGAAAGGTACTATGAACCTCAATGGGGAAAGGACAATAAATTGGTCTCTCAATCCACTTTCAATTGCTATAACAAAATGCCTGAAACCATATAATTTATACAAAATAATAGGTTTTTATTTTTAACTCAAGCTCTGAAGGTATAGAAGTCCAAGAGGATGACTGTGACATCTGGTAAGTGCTTCCTGCAGTGTCATAACATGACAGAAGACATTACACAGGGAGACAGAGCCAAGTAGCCAGAGAAGTTGTTTTTATAACAAACAAGGCCACTCCAGCTATAACTCATTTATTCATGAATCCATAAATTCAAAAATGAATTAACCCATTTATGAGGGCTCTGCCCAGTCACTCCTTAAAGACCCCAATTTCAACACTACCACATTACCAATCAAATTCAACATAAGTTGTGGAGGGGACAAATCATGTTCAAACCATAGCAAATTACATTGATATCCACATACAGAAGAATAAAATTAGACCTTTGTCTTACACCATATACAAAGCCAGCTCAAAATTGGATTAAAAACTTAAATGTAGGATCTGAAACTATAAAACTGCTAGAGGAAAACAGGAAAAAGTTACTTGACTTTAGGGTTTTGCATTTTTATATATAATTCCAAAAGCATAATCAACAAAAGCAAAAATAGACAAATGGTTTGGCATCAAACTAAAAAGCTTTTGCACAGTGAAGGAAACAACAGAGCAAAAAGACAACTTTTAGAATGCAAGAAAATATTTGCAAACCACACATCTGGCAAGGGTTAATATTCAAAACATACAAGGAATTCAAATATCAAGAAAACAATCAGGTTAAGAAATGGCCAAAGAATGTGAAAAGACACTCTTCAAAAGATGACATAGAAATAATCAGTGAGTATATAAAAAATGTTCAATATCACTATCAGGGAGATACAAATTAAAACAGCAATCACAAAACCACCTCACACCCATTAGAATGGCTACTATCAAAAAGATAAATATTGAGGCAAGTTTGCAAATGCCGTAGCAAGGTCCCGAGCTGTGTGCAACACGCCGATCCAGCCCTCACCCCGGCAGCAATCCACTGGACACAACCCCACCACCACCACCACCCCACCACCCAACTCCTCTGGCTTCTTGGCTATACAGCCACCTGGTTCCACACTACAAAGACCCAGAGGACACTGGACCACCAGCCACTGTACTGAGTAAGTTGGAGTCATCATCACCTCCCATCAGAACTGGGACTATCTTCAGAGGAAAGCCAGCTGGAACCTGCAGTACAACCCTGCGGAGTTCAACCCTACAGGGGGACAGGGAACTCAACTTGGGACTTGCAGCCAGAAATCTCCCTGAATCTCACAGGTCTGTGACTGGCTTGCTGAGACTCATAGACTTATATCTGCACACTGCTACCCACATTGTCTATTGTGACAACAGAGACATACCCTGAAAGAAGCCCTTCATTTTCATTTTTATTTTTTATTTCTGAAATTAATATTATTGGTTTATTTTTTTCCTTTTCTTTTTCTCCTGTTATCTTTAATTTTTTTCCTACTCTTTGCAAATATTTGGTTTTCTCTCTTTTTTTTTTCCTTTCTTCTTTCTTTCTCTTTCCTTTCTCTCTCTCTTACACTCACTCTTTTGCTCTCTCACATTGTTCATCTCCCTTTTGGTCCCTGTTCTGGCCCTCACTCACAGGTCTTTATTTTCCTATTAGTCTTCTTTTCCTTCTCGTCTGTGTCCTCTGGTCTCACTGCTAACCTTCCCCTATTCTTCTATCTATCTATCCATCCCTCCCCAGGTCCTTCTAACTCCCCATTCTGAAGGGTAAAGTTGTTATATTGAAGAGTTTATTCACTATATATTGGGTTGGTCCTCGATCTTGATTTAATTCACACAGCTAAAGGTGATAGATTAATAAATACCATAAAAATGTCATTTTCTAAGATGTACTTGATGCAGTGGTGTTGCTGATTGTACCACTTGGGCTAAGGTGTTGTTATTGATCTAGTCAGTGATCCTTCCTAGTACAAGGAAAATGAGATAGCCTTAGAGTCATTAGAGACTCAAAACTTAAAGACCAGCTATATGTGGAAGACACCTCTGAGAAGCAATCATTCCATAAGGGTTCTAATTACAAGCAACAAAGATACTTACAATAAGCAATATCAAAGTATCAACCCAGGAGTTAAACCAAGGACAGTACAAAAAACAAAAATGAGCAGACATTTAAGCAAGGCACAAACGCAGACTTCCACCCCACCAAGGGTAAACCCCAGGGGAAATGAGATGGAAAAGTCTAAACACCAACCACCTGGACAACCTAAAGTGATGGCACAGGAAGTAACAAAACAGATGAATGAGACTCTAGAAAAATTCAAAGCAGAAATAATCTCCCAGATATCTACAGAGATAGTGAGCAGAGTGAAAGACATGATTAGAGGACCTACAACAGAAACAGATAAAAAAAATAGATGAGCTCAGAAACATGCTGGAAGCCATGAATACCCAGCATAAGAAAGAAATGGAAACCATGATCGCCCAACATAAGAAAGAAATGGAATCCATGAAACA
>NW_004624742.1:13430040-13441664 GCF_000247695.1 Heterocephalus glaber | reverse complement strand
GGCTAAGTGGAGCACCGGATGGGGGCGGGGCTCCAAGCCACGCCTAGGACCTCACCTTCGTGTGAGCAGGAACCCGGATGCAGCTGAGGCGCTTCAAGCTGCTTGGCTGACCCGAGGAGCACTGGATGGGGATGGGGCTCCAAGCCACGCCTGGGACCTCGCCATGGCATGGGCAGGAACGGGGACACAGCCAAGGAGCGGAGACTGTCTGAACTTAGGCGTGAAAACCTCCAAGACTGACTTCCGTAACACCGCTCAGCATCCAAAATGGCGGTTTCCCCAGTCTCAGCACCAATAACAAGAATTTTAAAGCAGTTCTTATTTTTAAAGTAAAAATGCTTCAGAAATCAATTTTAAGTTCTCTTGTAACCGAGGAAAAATTAGAAAATCTTAGGAATTAAATAAAAGTTATTTTAAAAGAACCAATGGCTGAGCACAGTGGCACATGCCTTTATTTCTAGCTACTCAGGAAGCAAGAGGATCCCACAAGTTTAAGGTCAACCTGGACAACATAGTAAGAGCCTGTCTCAAGAAATAAATAGGGTTGGGGACATAGTTTAGTGTGGTAGAGCACACCTAGGTTTGATCCCCACTGTTGATAAAAAAAAAAAAGACCAAGTGGAAACTACAGATATGAAAAACACAACTTAAAATTTAAAACTTGATGGATGGTCTCAATCATAAAGTGGTAATGATGAAATACAGAACCACTGAACTTGAAACAGATGAATAGAATTTACCTAAATTGAATAACATTCGTAAAGAAGGCTGGGAGAAAAAGACTCCAGGATCTAAGGGACAATAACAAAAAAATTAACATTACTAATCATTAAGAGAAGGTCTGAGAGTGATGCAGTATTTACGACATAATGGATGAAAACTTTCTAAATTTGTCAAAAGACAACGACCCTCCAGATTAAGAAACTAAGTGAAATCTATACAGGATGAATTCAAAGAAAAATACATCAGGATACATCAAAATTATATTTATTAAAACTAAAGATAAAAGAAAGAAACCTTAAAAACAAGCAAAAGAAATAACATACTATCTATAAAGGAACAACAATTCAAATGATAGCTAATATGATCTCTTCTGAAACCATTTCATCCAGAAAGATTGGTCCTTTTTCCAAGGGCTAAAACTCAATAACATTAATTCTGTCTACAATAACTCACAAAACTATTACTTAGGAATAAAAAATAAAAAGACACTCTATACATAAGAAAATAAAGATAATGTTACTAACACTGAAAGAATGATATAAGGAAGCCCTCTTAGCAAAAGAAATGATAACAGAAGTCTGAGACCTTCAAAAAGGAAAAGAGACTAACAGAAAGGGTACAAATAGAAGTATATATAATTGATTACTACAAACTTCATAAAATTCTTTAATTGTATTTTATGGAAAAGCAAACTGTAACACTGATGTAGTATTCAAGGTATGCAGAGTAAATAATTTTTTAATTATATTTTAAAAGAAAGAGTAAAATATCTTAACTGAAAGTATAGGTTCCTATGCTTTAACACAAAGTGGTTAAATATTAATAGTAGACCAGGATAAGAACCCCACTAAGAAAATGTACAAGGGAAACCCACTTTCCAAGTGTATCCTCCTGTCCCTCTCAGGCAGGAGCTGTCTTCCTCTCAATAAATATTCCTTACTCTTAAAAGAAAACTATAGAAAATGTCACAAAAATCATAAATAAATCAAAATATAATTCTAAAAATTGTCCAAATAATCCACAGAAAGACAAGAAAAATAAACAGAGAAATAACAAGAAATAAACAGAAAATAAGAGTAAAAGAAAAAACTTGACTTAGATATTAATAATTATTTTAATTGTTAATGCTATAAATGCATGTTAAAAGAGGTTGGCACATTGAATTTAAAAATCCATCTGAACTATATGCTGTCTACAAAAATCACTTTTCACATATTATGACACAAGTGGATTGAAAATAAAAAGATGAAAAATATATATCAGGCTACCATTAATTTTAGAAAGCATTAAGTATCTTACTATCATAAATAGAATTCAAAAGAAATAAAAATATTAGAGGCAAAGAGGGCCATTACAAAATGATAAAAATTTTAACTGACCAACAAAATAAGGCAGTCCTAAACATATATGTGCAAAACAACAGAGCTTCAAAATACATAAAGCAAAAACTGATAGAGGTGCAAGGAAAAACAGAAAAATCTCCAAATGTAATTTAGGACGTCAATACCCTATTCCCAGCTAATGAAACCATTACTAGACAAAAATATCAGTAAGAATATAGGAAACTAAGCAATATCAACCAATAGGATCTGATTGACATTAGAACACTGATCAAAAATAGAATACACATTCTTTCAAAAGTCCATATGCACTCTATTGTGGCTCACAAAACATATTTGAGCAAATTTGAAAGAATTTATACCATATAGAGTATATTCTCTGAGTGGAATTAAACTACAAATCAAATTAAACACTGTTTTCTCAGCCAGGTTAGCCCGATATGGTAGTGTGTGCCTCAGATACTCAGGAGGCTAAGACAAGATTATTATTTGAGCCCATGATTTGGAGACCAACAACACAGTGACATCTTATCTTAAAAAAGAAACAAATGAACAAAAACTTTCTCAATATGGGTCAAAGGAGTCTCAAAGGAAAAAATTTTTAAATACATAGCACTGAATGAAAATAAAACCATAACATATCACAATCTGTGAGATAAAGCCAAATTCACATTAAAAGAAAAATTTAGAGAACTTAAATGCTAACAATGGAAAAGAGAAATAAACTCAAATCAATAAACTAAGTACCTGCTGTAAGAAACTAGAAAAATAGATAAAAACCCAAAGCAAGCAGAAATAAATTACATAAGTACATATATATACACACATATACATATATACACACATATATATACATATATACATATATATGTATATATATGCAAAAATCAATGAACTTGAAAACAAGTGAATAGGGCAAGAGTATTCTGGCAAACAAAACTAAACAAAGAAAACACAAAAAGGAAAAGTCCATTATGTTCATGGATTTACATACAAAAATCCTTAACAAAATTTTGCAAATTAAATCCAACAATGCATGTGCATGTGTGTGTGTATATATATATATGTATGTAAATAACATGTGTATAGTTATGACTAAGTGAAAGCTATTCTTTGTGTGCAAGGCTGATTCAATACTCAAAAATCAATCAATGTAATCTACTGTATTGACAGGCTAGGGAAGAAAAATCATAGACTCATATCAATTGAGACAAATCATTTGATGTAATTCAACAACCACTCTCAACCCCATACAGAGCATATTATCTTTGTATCTGTGGGGGACTGGTTCCAAGAGTCTCCATGGACACCAAAATCTGTGAATGCTCAAGTCCTATATGTAAAATGATGCAGTATTTGCATATAATCTACACATATCCTCTCATATTCTTTAAGTCATCTATTATTTATAACACTTAATACGATGTAAATGTTACGTAGTTAATATACTGTATTGTTCAGAGAATAATTAAAGGAAGGAAATTTGTGTACCTGTCCAGTACCGAAGTGTGATAGTTAACTGTGTCAATTTGAATAAGAAATGCCAAGCTGATTGGCTTAGCATAGTTCTGGTATGACTAAATGATTTACTGAAGCAGAAGACTCACTCTGGGTGTGAGCAGCATCAACTAATGGGGTTGAGGCCTGAATGGAATAAAAAGGGAAAGAAGAAGGAAGTCTTGCTTCTGTTTCTTTGGAGGAACTCGTCTTCACTTTTGCCTTGGACATCTGTCTTCTGGCTTCCAGCCCAGACTCTTCAGCCTTCCATCACAGAACCTTCTCTCATGGGACTCTGCACTGAGCTCCAGGCCTTCGACTTTTGACTGGATTCTTCAGACCTCCAGTGCACAGACGGTGCTTTTGCATTCTTCCACACCTGACTATGCAGAGGACACTGTAAGCCTACCTTGTGAATCTGTATAGACAGACAGATAGTCCTCATTTAACAACATTCCTGCTTAATGATTTTTTGGACTTATGACCCTCTGCTCAGACTTGCAATCCATCTTTTTTTTTCTTGTACAGTTCTGTACATCTTGTTTATAGAGCCTCAATGTCTTTTTTGTATAGTACACCTTTCTTATACAGTAATTTTTGTTGACTGTACCACACAGTATAGTATTGTAGTTTTATGTTGTTATGCAAATAAAAGTAAACTCATCAAGTTGTAGTTTCCTTTGACTTTTTCTTTGTTCTGAATATTGTAGTATACATACTATATACAATTTTTTCATTTAGCAACTAATTTAATGACCTAATCAAAGGAACAGAACTTGGTCATTAAGTGAGGAATATATATACATATATATTATATCTGTTTCTCTAGTGAGTAGTGACTGATACAAAGTGTTATTTTTAAAAATATTTTCAGTTCATGGTTTGTGGGATCAACAAATGTAGGACCCACGGAAACAGGGAGACAAATGTACAAAAACTTTAAGCTAGCATCATATTTAATAGTGAAGGCGAATGATTTTTCCCTTTAAGATTGGGAACCAGGAAAAGATCTGCACTATCACTATTTTTATTTAATATAATAGTGGAAGTTCTAGTCATGGCAATAAGCAATGACAGCAAAGACACGTAGATCGGAAAGAAATAAAATTATTTCTATTTGTAGACAATATGATCATCTACATTTTTAAAAAACTCAAAGATCTTCAACTTCTAGAAGAAAAAGCTGAATTCAGTAAAGTTACAAGATACAAGATCAAAACACAAAAACTACTGCATTTCTACACAGTGACACAAAAAGCAAAATAAAAGATGATAGAAAATGAAGATAGACTTTGTGGAAATAGGATGGGGGATATGGTGATGGGGAAGACAGGAGGCAGGGGAGATGAAGAGAAAATAATAGGGATCAAGAAATGATATATATGTGTACCAATTCCCCATAATTAATGTATTCATTATGTATAGAAAACAAAAAAGAAATTAAACAAAACTTTAATTCAATATCATTTATAATTCCTCTAAAGAAAATTAAACACCTAGGCATATGTCTAACAAAGTAGATACAAGACCTGTATAATCAAAATGATAAAGAATAAGGAAAAACTGAATAATAAACATCAACTTGAAACAATACCAACAATATATTTTTTAGACTTCTAAGCAACAAAAGCAAATATATACAAACAAGACTACATCAAAATTAACATTTTAGTGCAACAAAGGACACAATCATCAGAGTAAAAAGGCAATACAGAGAGTGGGAAAAAATGTTTGCAAATTCTATAACCGGTACAGGGTTAACAACTAAAATACATAAAAATTATTATAATTCCACACCAAAAAAAAATAACCCTCAATTTAAAAATGAGCAAAGGACTTGAATAGACATGTTTCCAAAGATGATGTATGAATGGCCAGTAAGCATATGAAAATATGCTCAACAACACTAATACAAATCAAAACCCCAATGAGATATCACTTCACAAAATACTAGAAAATAAAGTTGGTAAATTTCTTAGCCATTTATTTTTCTCATTGCCAAGAAAAAATACCTGACACCCAAAGTTAAAGGAAGAAAGGTTTATTTCAGCTCACAGTTTGTAGAGGTTTCAGTCCACTGTCGGCTGGTTCTAAGGCAATGTGGCATGGCAAAGGGGAAAAGGGGCAGAGGAGAGACAGTTCCTGGCATGGCAGGTAGAAAGCAACAAGCAGCAAGAGCAGCAGCAGCAGCCTGTCTCTCCTTTTTATCCCTTGTAGGCTACCCGCCTTTCGGGTGATGCCAGCAACTCCAAGGATGGGGCTTCCCATTATCCACAGCCAGAACTATGCTAAACCAATCAGTGGACTGATTCAGTAATCACACACCCTTAATCCTAGCATCACACACACACACCATAGATCCAGCCAACTTTAAAAGCCCCACCTATGACTCCTTGAGACTTTGGGCGGACATCTAGATGCAAGGCATAAGTGAAGGTGTGGTACAATCAGAATTCATGTACACTATTGGTAGGATTGAGAATGGTGTGACTGCTATGAACACTATGCAAATTTGTCAAAAAATGCAAAATAGAACCATGTGGTCCAGCAATCTTACTTCTGGGTATAATTAAAAACAACTGAAAGTAGAGTCATGAAATATTTTCAGGTCTATGTTCACAGAAGCACTATTCAAAACAGCCGAGATGTAGAACCAAACACAAATAGACACTGACTGGATAAATATGGCATGTACACACAATGGATTATTTGGTCGTAAAAAAGAAATAAATTCTGACATATATTACAATACGGATGAACCTTAAAGACATTATATTAAGTGAAATAAGCCATTTACAAAAAGACAAACATTGACTCTACCTATAAGAGGGATCTACCGTGTCAAATTCATAAAGTAAAATAGTGGCTACCTGGGGCTGGGGTGAGGTGGGAGAAGTGTGAGCTAATTAATGGGTGTAGAGTTTCAGATTTGCAAGATGAAAATGATCTACAGATTTGCTTTGACTTAATACTACTGGGCTGTACACTTAGAAATGGCTTGGATGGTAAATTCTATGTTACACATTTTTATGCAATAAAAAAGTATACATCTTATTAAAAAGCTTCTGCACTGCAAGAGAAACTGCCAACAGAGTGAAGAGACAACCCACAATGTGGGAAAAAAATTTTACCAGGTGTTCCTCAGACACAGGTCTACTATCTCGAATCTATAAAGAACTTAAAAAACTCAGAACTCCCAAATTTAAAGACCCAATTCAAAAATGGGCATCTGAAATGAACAGACATTTCTCAGACAAAGAAGTAGAAACAGCAAATAAACATATGAAAAAATGGTCAACATCACTGGTTAAGGAAAGAAGGGAAAGGAATAAATATGAGAAAAGGAAAAACCAGAAACAAAGTCTTTGTAAATAGGGAGGGGTGGAGGGGTTGAAGGGAGGGCAAGGGATTGGGGAAAAAATAAGAACCAAGATATATCACGCAAAGGTACAAATTCCCAATGATGAATGTCATCACACTGTATACCTAAAATGTACCAATAAACTTAATGAGTAAAAAAATTTTATTTAAAAAAAACAGTAGTACAAAACATTTATTGGCATAAAAGTGATCCTTGTGGAATGCTTATAAAATGTCAAGAATTACACAAATAATTACATAAATACCAATATTTTTACACTATTCTGAAGGAAAAAGTTATTACAGTAGTCCAGTCCCTCTTTATAGACAGAGGATGCATGCCAAGACTTTCCTACTGGATGGCTGAAACCTCAGATAAACTGATCCCTATATATGCACTTGTGAAGAAATTTAACTTACGGATTAGGTACAGTAAGAAATTAACAAAATAATAAAATGATTATAACAATATACTGTAGTAAAAATTATGTAAATGCACTCGCTCTATGTATGTTCTCTCTACATGTCTTATTGTACTGAGATCTCAGTAACTTCTACAGATGATTTTTTTTTCTCCTTCTTAGGTTTCACTCAAAGGAAGGACTCTGCAGCTTCCCTTTGAATTATCCAAACTGAATTGCCAGAATCCTTACTCTTGTCCTTTGGGGCCGTTATTAAATAAAATAAGGGTTATGGAAATGGCCACTAGGTGACAAGTGGCGGGTAGTGTATACAGCTTGAACACACTGAATAACAGGGAGGACTCACATCCCAGGTTGAATGGAATAGTAGGGCCAGGGATTTAGCTCAGTGGTTCTGCTGACTGCCTTGCAAGCTCAAGGACCCAAGTTCAATCCCCGGTACAAAACAAAACAAAACAAAATATGTACATAAATGAATGGAATAGTAAAGCAAGAAATTCCATCATGCTTCTCAAAATAACAGGCAATTTAAAATTTACAAACTTATTTATGAAATTTTCTATTTAATATTTTTGGGCCAAGAGTGACCATAGATAACTGAAACCATGGAAAATAAAACCATAAATAAGGAGGAACTACTTTATTTTTTCTTCCCAAAAGATAAGATAATCACTTTCACATTACTAGAATATATAGTTATACAAGGAGAGAAAAATATTTGGGCATTAGTGCTAGGTAATTTTACTTGGAGATCTAAGTCTTGATATTCAGAGATTATTATACTTGGCACATTTGCTTAACTGTGTTGCCAGTGGAAGCTACACGTTAGCACCTTCATGAATTCGATATCTACATTATTCTAATTTTTTATAGGTTCTAAAAACAAAATTCACAGATATACTCTTAAGCACCATATGGAAATAATATGCCATACTATATAACTAATGAAGAACATATTTAACTTTTAATTCTTAATCAAAGATGAAAACATTTCCAGAAACATATACCCAAGATGAATTTCTTAAAGAGAAAATGCCTCTTTTTAAATGACAGCCCCAAAACATATGCAGCAGTAAATGTTTCTGCCAAAAATCAATGCCTATTTTTGACAAGTGAAAAAGCTTTTGAACATACATACGGTCTGCTTAATTTTGAGAAGCACTAATCCCCCTCTTTCAAATTTCCTTGAATATTATAAGATGTCTATTTTCCTTAGTGGAATATGGTATGCTCCTTATTGATTATGATAAACAACTTGTTTATATTTTCCAAAAATAATAGGTTTGAATATTTATGATGTCCAAAGAGGAAGCTGAGGTGAACCAAAAATAGATGTCACAGATTAGTAAAAAGTATTCCATGAACTGGAGAATTTCTTTTCCTCAAATACCCTACATGAAATAAAATCCAAAGGACCATTCAATAACCAATGAAGATCATTCTTTTATTTACATATAACAGTAAATTCTAGCATCAAGTGTCAAAATTAGTATCTACAAGAGGCAGCTATAGACCAATTTCTAATCCTACTATGACATCCTATACATACTATACATACTAATTTTGCTTTTTTTTTCCTTTCTAGCTCTCTTCTTCACACTGTTAAATGAACAAAATAATGCACACCAATCTTTAGAATTCTACATTGAGACATGTTAAGTAACTAAATATAATCTCAGATGTTATCAAGTCTAAAGCTAAATGAAAATGTCCCCATCTGGTTTCATAAATATTAAACTAATTACACAAAGTCCTCAGTTTCTATCTTCTCCATAGAACTATTATAGTTTTTGGTTAGCTGCAGACTGTTCTAAATATAGAGTGATATGTGTGCTAAAATTATTGTCCTGATTTTTTAGCAATCACTGTTAATGTTATACATGGTCTATTTGGTAAGTGCCTTGAAAAAGCAGATTTTAAATAATGATCATCACAAAATTACACAGCTGCTAACTTCTACCAATGCTCCATATTTATGAGGTAGTACAACCACATCAATTAAAACAGATTTTTACACAAAGTTTAAGTAGGGACACTTCACATACAAAGAAAGATACCACTACCTTAATCAAGAGCTTTACCTGAGCAGCTACACAATTCTGATCCAACAGATAGCCTTGAAATTAGCTTCAAGCTGTTGCCTGGATTACTGCTGCTCCATCTCCAAATCCACAAATGCTCAATTTACTTAAAAGACAACTTTGCTGCACATATACTAATGGAAGAGGGAGGCGAATTTTAAAAAAGCAGGCTCTTGCCATCTTGTCAAATTAGCTGTGGCACCTGTTCACATTTTGCAAAGTAGTGGGTAAGAAAGAAATGTTCAAAAGCAATCCTCTGTTAAATATAATGTTCCATTCCACATGACTAGGCAGAGGGACAAAAATAACACAAGTTTGAAAGCTCGGTACAATTTAGACAAAACAAACAATATGTATGGTTCAGCACACCCAGTGGACCAACAGTATCATCAATTTCAAAAAGAAAGCACTCTCAGAGAACTAGGGCCAGCCCCAGAGACGGTCCAGTGACCACTTGACCACTTGACTCTAAGCCTTCAAAAGAACACAGACCAATAGGTACTTGCAAGAAAAAAGTGAAAGAAAAAAAAAAGAAGAAAATTTATTTATCACTCACCTTCCCAGAGCCTAAACAATCCCAATGCCTGATATTGGTCAACTTCTATGTGTACGTAGAACAAGAGTGTTAAAAGATAAATGTCAAGTGGAAAATTAAGGATAGTAGAGAATAAACAAGCTAGCCTATTTAAATTTAACTTTTCTACTTTTAACTCTAGGGAAAATGTTTGCTAAGCCTGATTTAACTTTGACAGTGAGAGAAATGGAAATAGATGTACCACCTTCTAAGAACTTAAGCAAACTTTTTAAAAAGAGGCCCCAACTAAGCAGAGAACATAGCCTGCCTCAAATACTCTACCTTTCTGAATGTCTACCTCAGTCAGAAATCATCTCCCAAAGGGCCTGAAAAGGGCGGAGACTCTTTTTGTTTTGTAATATGAGGATTTTTTCATTGTTTTCCTTCAGGTCTCCTCAAGACTGATGGCTTAGAATCTGCCTGCGTGCTTCAGTTGTGCCCTCAAAGTTACATTCCTATCCCTTGACTCCCCTTCCACTGGTACTCAGACACTGAATGGCCTTCTTGCCTCAGTGGATTCCCAGTCTCCCAGAGCAAGCTCAGGTGAGTACTTAAGGGAGTAAGGAAGAGGCCCAGTCAAAGCAACTGTCCAACACTGAGACCCTGTCCTTCTCAATACAAGGAGCAAGTGCTATATGTTCCTAAAACAAACAGGAGAAAGTGAGCACAGTATCCCTCTTCCATGAGGGGAATTTTCTCTGGTAACTGGAGACTGGGAACAAAGAGGGAGAGAGCATCTGAATGCGGGGAGGTGAGGTTGGGAATGTTATGCTTCTCCGAATGGCTGCTATTCTCAAAGATCATCTGGCAATGTGCTCAAGGGAGGAGACACGAGTCTTCAGCCCATCAAGTGTCCCTCACAAACATTGCTGTACCTTGCGCTCAAGGCCTGTGCTTATGCAAAGGTCCCCATTCTTGTCCTCACCTATGTGCATTCTCCAAATTAGAGTATGAGAGGAAGTTCATATCTGTGGTTTGCATTATCAGGGAATCCAATACAGAAGGACAGAACCTGACATTTCAAGGAGGCAAATATGGTATTTGGTTAGGGGCAGGAAGGTGGAGGTTTAAAGTTAAGGTTCATAAATACAACCCCAGGACCAAAAAGTATTTTATCACATACACCCCTTGTCTAGCTATGAATTCTTGTCCACCCTCACCAAACCTGTTTTCCAACTTTTAATACATCCTCTCTCTTCTATTGTAGCAACTGTCCACCTTTTTCCCAGTTCCTATGATTTAGTTAATCCTTATCAAAAGAAGTTGCCTGAAAGAGTGTAACTGAGGAGCCATAGATAGGTTTGGGTGTTATTAGAATACAAATATTCTATATTCACACATAAATGTCCCAAACTAGACATATAGAATCCAGTAGTTTCAAAACATACTTAAAATAGTCTAACACTAAAAACTCATAGTCTATACCGACAGAGTCTATTTTAAGGAATTTTCAAAATAAAGAAAAAAGCTATGCAAAAAGATGTTCATCACAGTATTATTATCTAAAATATAATGACAATGAGGGATGACTAAGAAATTCTAGCACAATTACTAATAGAAAATTATGTAGACATTTTAATAAACTACTGCCCAGTTGTAATTCAGTGAAAACTAATACTATAGAATT
>NW_004624742.1:13364885-13429930 GCF_000247695.1 Heterocephalus glaber | reverse complement strand
GTAATGCACCATAATTAAAAGTACATGTAAAAAACAATGGAAAAATATCAAAATATTAGTAACCATTGTCTTCACTTGATAAGACTATAGTAATTTTCCTTTTCATATTATTGTAGTTTCCAAATTTTTTTTAATTCGATAATTGGGGTGAGGGCTTTGAAAAAGGCAAACTTACTTGGAATGTGAAGATTTTTACTTGTGTAAGAAAACCTTTTGTGCATTTAGTTGACAAATTCTTTTAGAACCAGGAAATGTCCCATCTTCTGGAAGGGGCCTCTGGACAGGGATTTGGAGAACACGAACAGGGAAACATGGCTGCTCAGAAATCTATACTCCCTCTCCATAATTACCAGAGCAGATACAGACCTCACAACTGACAGCCAAGATTTTCCCTAATCTGTCACTATGTATTCAAACGGCCTCAGAACACTTCTCAGCTGAACCTTTGTCTGGCATTCTCCCTACTTGGAGAAATCCTTGCCACCTCTGTGTTCAATTTAACTCATTTCCATCCATGAAGGCTTTCCTCATCCTCTGTTCACCCACAGTCTGGCTCTGATCCTCTGATCTCTTTCTTATACTTTGACTACTTCCTGTTCTTAAGATATTGCTATAGCCATTAAGTCTGTACCACCTTTTTCTGGTATTAAGCCTATTCTAAGTTCTTTTGTTAAATGATCCTGAATAAATAAATATCTTCCACAGCCAATTTGGTATTATATTCATACTCCAAGTGCTGTTATCTAGATTAAACATCCTCTCTCAAGTACAAACAAAGAAAATTGTAAAGGATGGATAGAAAGGAGACAGATCTCTTACAATACGGAATAAGGATGGCGAGAGGTGAGGAGGAGAGGAAATGAGAATAAAGACATGTCATGTTCAGAAACCCAATAACCGCAATTAATGTAAACACTATATGCCAAAACATGAGCTAAAACAAATATCAACAAGGGGATAGGGGAACTGGAGGAAGAGGGGAGGGGGGGGGAAGTCGAAAGGGGTTAAAAAAGAAAGAAACTGCAATATATACATGTGACCACTCCCCAAGATGATCATAAACTGCATGAACTGCAAACATGTACTCATAACATTTTAAAAATTATTTAAAAACATGCTGCCTCTGCTTAAAAGTTTTCCTGCTGTCCATCTATCACTAAGACATGTACTTCTTACCGCTTTTTTTTTTAAACAAAACATTCATTGGTACATTTTAGATATACATCATAGGGAATATGCACCTGTACATAATACATCCTGCCTCTTTTTCCCACCCCTCCTTTGACACCCCCTCCCTATACACAAAAATTTTGTTTCTAATTTTTCCTTCTATTATCATTGTTTTCTTGTCCTTTCTTTCCTTTCCTTTTTCCCCCTCCATTGTTGCATCCCCTTCTTTTTAAATAGCAATGATGCTGATTTTACTTATTTATTCATATCAATTCTACTGTTTCCACTGGGATTAATCACATTGGACTGCAAGATGCCTCACCCCTGTTCAGGGTATTGCCAATAGCCACGTGAAGAAAAAAATAAATGACCTCCTAAGAAACTGAAAACTACTACAGGGCCCTACTTCTCTTACTGAATAACAAATATAATTTTGTGTCTCTATCATATGTTATTTAGGCAGTGGGCTTTTGCCTATCAATATCCCAATTAAGCAAGAATTCTCCACTATAAGTTCAATATTCTAGAAATGATGGACTAAATGACTATGTTCCTCCTGCTATAAAATACTATGCCAGTACTTAGAGAAAATGAGCATTTGTACTATAGCAACCTGCCTTCTGCAATATCAACAAGAGTTGCATATTTAAGAGAAAAATCCATAAATCATAAATGAAAGCAAGTCAAACGACTTCCCAAAGAGAAAAGACCTAGCATCCATTATTTCTGCAGAAGGAGCACAGAGTCAAAATAATGGTTTTTGCTCTGCCCTTCACAGTCAGCAAACACTGTTTTACTACAACATGCATATTTTTTAAATGAGAGGCAACACCTAGGGGTAAACACTTGACCCAATTCCTCCACTTACTGAATGATCTTGGACCTTCTCTGTATTTCAGCTCTTTACAAAATGAAGTTATCGCCTACAGTACAAGTCACAAAGTTGTAATGAATCAAATAACATGATTTGGGTTATCTGTCACCCTGTTACGTGCGATTCAGTCACACGCCCCTGAACTACATAACTGCTCTTACTTCAAATGTTACCTAAAGTTAAAAACAAAGATTTACAGATTTCTTTTTACTGTCCTGACCTGAGTATCCACCATATATCACTGCCAAAAAAAAAAAAAAAAGTGTTTAATGTCTCTTGTTCTAACCCAGCTCTCCTTTGTAGTGTTGTCCAGATACTATTTTTTGCTAGATGCTTTCTAAGAAAACAGTATTTTTCCATATGGTTCAAAAAATGTTCTTTCCTAATAAAAGAGTGAAAATTCCACTTGGAGAAAGTTTCCAGGTTGTTATTGCTGTTGTTTAATATTACTCCTAGGAAACATAATTCTGAGCTTACTATCTAATACTGCATATACTTGTACATCTGGACCCATTACTCAGCGATATAGTGGAAGGTCCATTTGGAGTCAGGGAGACTCGTGTTCAAATTCCTGCTCCCCTTGACCTTCTAAGTGTAATTTAATATCCCTGCTCCTCACTTTCCACATTTGGCTCTGAGTTGTGATGATTTCATGAAATACTTTATATAAACGTAAGAGCCTAGGACCTGAGAGTATTATTTCCTATCTCCCTCAAATGTTAAAGGGCCAACCCCACCCTGAACGCGAGGCAACTCTGACAGGACATCTTCCACCTGAGTCAAGGAGCAACGCTGCGATGTAAAAGTGGCTGAGGGCAGGAACCCAAAGCAGCGAGCGGCGGAGGAGCTGAGAGAAATCTGTAACCGCCCCGGACTTCGCTCGATGTGCGGAAAAAAAGCGGAGCCCACATACTTTCGAGAGCCCCGCACGCTCTCCGGGCTATGCAGGGCTGTGCGGGGCCGCGGGGACTGCTCGGAACGCAGCGCCCCCGCCGGAGCCTCCCCGTCCCCCGCCGCCCGACGCGCTGGTCCCCTCCAGAGAGAGAAACTGAGGCCGGCGGCGGCGGGAGCTGCCCTCCCCCACCCCTCCTGCCAAACCTCCGGGCCCCAGCGCCGCTGAATCATCAGCCCCGGGCTCCGCCGCCCTCGCCGGGACGCCGTCCGGACAGCCACGGCCCCGGGGTGGGGACCGAGACCTCGAGTGAGGGGACCGCGGCGAGGTCGCGCGGGGAGAAGGCAGGTACTCACCGCGCCCGGCGGGCTCCTCGCCCCCGGCCGTGGACGCCTCCCGGGGGCAGCAACCTGCGCGGCGGCCTGCGACCCTCCACGACCCTCGCCCGCCACCGCCCACAGCAGCCGCAGCTAGGGCTGGGCGCTCGACCCGGAGCAGCAGGAGCAGCTGTGCCCGCTGGAGGGGTGGTGGCTCCCGACGGGCCGGGCCATTCGCCCTCCGCGCCCGGGGGTGCGCGGCGTGCGGGGAGACGCGGGCAGCAGTTGGGAGGAACCAAGTTGAGGGGGATCCTCGGTTCCGGGCTCGTGGAGGCCGTGGAGGTGGGGACCATCGCGGGAGACGCTGCATGACTTGGCTGGGACCTGGTGACAGTGCTCGGGCTTTTCCGGGACCCCCTTCTCGCCGGGAGCCTTGGTCCCGCTCGGGCTCCTTTAGAACGCGGCAAACAGAGGACCTAGCAACCTCGCGCCCGGGCGGGTCCAGCTCTGGAGATGCGCAGGGACTCGGGCCTCCACCCCCCGGTCCTAGCCTGTGTCCATGACAGCTTGGCCCAAAAAAGTAGGGCGTCCAGAATCTTTGAAGGGGTTCTTCGGATCTCTGATCTAAGCATCTTTGAGTAGCAGGGGATGAAAGTGTATCCGAGGCCACCTTGAAAGTTAGAAAATAAAATCAGGTGGGGCCCCATCCTATAGGGGCTGTGTAGAGGAGCAGGTGCGGGAAAGCGCTGAATCACAGCTGCTGCTGAGCCAAGGGGGGACCGCAGCAGTTGGAAAAATGTAGATTTAGGAAGCCGGTTCAACTTACAGAGCTCTAAAAGATTGCAAAAGAAATTCGAGAATATTTGAAGTCCATTGTTGTTCATTATTTTAGAGATGATTGTCCTGAGAACTGGGAGGAAATCATGACCTTAAATGGACTAGAAAAAGTTCTCACACATGATGTTCCTTAGACTTTCGTGATCCTTCCCCCTGTTAAAACTGTGTCAAAACTAGACTTAGGTTCGTTTCAAACCATGGAAAAGATCAAGACAAGTGTACAATTTTACTTACAGAAAAACAGTTGGAACAGAGTTGGCAGCTACCTATAAAATATGATTAAAGGAGAAAAAAAAGGCCTTCAAATGAATCTCCAATAATATGAAATTTCACAAAATCATTTTTTCTGGATGAAATTTTTTCCTCTTTTGAGTAAATCAAAATAAATTGAATACTTAATGGTAATGTTTTGATGATTTCTTCCATTGGTTCTAAAAACTTCTGTAAGGTTGGTAACATTATTCCTAACTTTTAAATGGAGAAACTAGACTCAGAGTTTGTTGTGCTGGGTTCAGTCTCACGATTAGGAGTGGCAGAGAAGACATTGCTGCTTGGACTCCTTGTCGAGAGCCTGTGCAGTAGAATGCCACTGGGAAAGATGAATGCTAAGCCTTGTTACCTCTAAGATTGGTCTGAATGTGGCTGGAGATGTAAACCTTCCTTTGTGCAACTGGATTTCATAGAGGAGAGGGCACACTTAGGTATCTACAGCACCCTGAGGTAGAAATGGGGATGAGAGAGAAGAGGCTGAGCTTCACCCAGAACTAGTCTGGAGCATCATTGTCAGAAATGCACTGTTAGGGTCATGGAGAATAAGGTGCAATTCTCCATTGCCTACCTGATCATTCTTATGCTATCATTTATTTACACCATATTACACCTTATTCTCCACTTATACTATTACTGTAATACATTTTATCATTCTTCCAATCTGAGGAAAGAGAAAAAGTTTTAAAATGAACTGACTGCTATGGTTCTTCAAATACCTCATCAGAATTTAAAGGAAACTAAAAGGAGAACAGGGGCATTCACAACTCTCACATCACCTATAGAAAGCTCTTTCAGAATTGGGAATAAAATTGTCTCTGTATGGTGTGTCACTGTTATTACCTGTTATTGTTAATGTTTACATGTCAGTGCCAGCACAACAGAAATCCCCAGAGCTCCTTGTTGCTGAGCAGCCAGAACACCAGGTCTCCAGAGAAGCCAGGCAACCGCAACTCAGGGCAAAAGGAGCCATTGCTTCAGAAATGTGTGATTCTAAAAGTGGGATTTAGAATTTATCATTTATGGACCTGATGGATTGGTATCATCTCCAGTCATCTGTTTCTACTGTATAGTTGACCTTCTCAGCACATTGTGTTTCTGAATAAAGATAGAAGAGAATTTCTGTGATGGTGGCCTTGGGAAATTGCCAAAAGACAATGGAGGGAATGGCTTGCTGCCTGTGTTCTCTGCTTTCACTCAGTCTTCAGTTTTGAGCCCCCTGGGGAAACCCAGTAGGACCAGAGCATTTGCACAAATGATTGTGAGATTTTCAGAGCTATGAACTACTACTGTTAGCATGGTGAGACATACTGTAGGTACCAAGCTGGAGAGAGAGTCATTTTGTCTGCCAGTCTACCTAGACCTCTGTGCAGTTTTGCCACCAAAAAGGAACTGCTGTGCCCAGCGAGGGCATGTTCTCATGAGGGACATGGGTGGTCAAAATAAAATCAAGGCCACTTGACTGGACTCCCAGAGAAGTAGAGAAAAGGAATAGAATTGTTCCTGAGCACCGGGGAGACAGCTGAAGATTTCCTGAGGTGAATGAAGGGGTCTGAATTGGGGAGAATAATTTATTACTTACAGTGATTGTTAAACCTTATTTAGACACTGATTAGTAAGGTGAATTCATTTGTATTCATAAAGCAGCATGACCTGGGGACATTCAAAGGTACTATTTTGAAATGAAAATAGTAAGAGAGTAGAATCAGAATACTTCATGCCTTTGACAGAACTTCAGTGAGAGCCACACAATGTTGAATCTTGATTCAAAAATATTCATTAAGTACCTATCACACCAAAGCTTGTAGAGACGTTAACATCATCATCACAAATACTCTTGCTGAGAAGCTTATAGTGTTGTTTCTGTTTGTTTTCAGATAGCACATACTAAATCATTAGTATACTCAAGGTAAATGCTACTATCATAGGAGGAAAGTACTATTGTCATACCTGTTGTATGAGTGAAGAAAACAAGAGTTAGACTAGAAACTGGTTGCAACCTCAAACCGATATGTTACATTATTCTCAGCGTACTTTCACTACTTACTGCTACATAAAAGAGAATGTATATTTTTTTCTCTAAAGTAGAAAATAATTTCATGTTTATTTTTAATGTCTCTCCCAATTCTCATTTTTAAAAGAAAATGAGTTATTTTCTTTTAAACAAGATTAAAATGAAGTCCTCTCAATGGAAACATTGAGGTTTCTGTGCTCTGAAAAGAAATATTGAAATAAGAAGTGTTATGGCGGCATTGGCCAGTCATTCCTAAAATTCTTCTCCCTGTTGATACTGATTGCAGGAAGCCTTAGTGGTGCAAATCCTGAATCTATATTCTTATAGATCCATCAGTGATTCTAATACACAACCAAGTTGACCAGACCTGATAAGTGCAATGTGAGACTCACCAAAAAAGAAAAAAACCTGTCTCCTCGACTCCATTCTCTTTTTAACCCCACTCTTTATTGAGTAGGAAATGGGAGAAGGGTATTTAAAATCTACTATATAATTTGCCATTTATTAAATATAAAAGTAGAGCCATTTTTAGGGTTATTTTGATGATTCTCAACAAATCTTTAAAACCCTCCAAGTTAAAGATGATACTTAATAAAAACTACTATTGTAGGCAGACACTTAAACTAAAGGCCTTTTTCAATTACCATATGGTATTTGATGTAAGACAAATAAGATTATTAGATTTATATGTTAGTTTTTGGATAATTGACATGTGTATAACATTGTCATTCTAATTAAGAAGGTGATAGAGTTTTTGTTTGCCTATATTTTGTTTTACAATCTCCCCATAATATTTTTTGTAGTTTTTTCTATGCCTTTCTTACCAAACTTAGGCCAAGTTATTTTATAGTGCTTATCTTCTGATTCAAATGTTATTTCCATATCCTTTGCTAAATGCCTTTGCCTGAGTTCAGGGGGGATGATCTCTATAGCTTATCTTACATTCAACCAGTGCACCAAATTCTCTTGTTTTTCATGATAGTCTCTTGGGTTTTCAAAAACATAGCCATATCACCTTGTATAAGCAACTTTATGCCTTGTTTCATCAGTTTTACCAGTTATGTTATTTACCACTGCTATATCACCAATGTAAGTAATTTTTGGTGATGCTTGCCTGATAACCTGATTTTAAGCAAAAGGTTTAATTTTGGCCATTTAGACAATGATGGCTAAGTGACTTTTTCTTTATATAAGGAATTTCTTTCTGTTTCTATTTCACTTAGAGTTTCCCTTGGCATTAGTCTTTTGACTTTTATCTTATTCCCTTTCACAGCCTATAGATAATGGTCAGAGTTTTTTTTCTCTTTGATTTTTAATGTAGTCAATATGTAGCTAGACTTTCTGATATTGAACAGCACTTTTATTACTTTAATAGATCCTGATTTGGCATGGTGTATTCCTCTTTAAATTTATTTGTCTGTTTCAGTTTCTAATATACTATTTAAATATTCGGCATCTGTAATCAGTGATGAAATTGGCCCATACTTTTAATGGTTTTTCCATTCTTTCCTAGGATTTGGTATCCAAGTTATCCAAGCTTCATAAAGTTAGCTAAAGAACTTTCCATCTTTGTCTAACACCTATAATATTTTAAATAATATTGGAATTATCTATTTTAATAGCTAGATTGAAAAATGCAGCTGTGAGTTCATCTGCCTGCAGTCTTTTTCAATAGTAGCGTAGTAGATCATTAATCACTTCTCCAATTTCTTCTGTAATAAATGTTCAGGTTTTTTGCACTTTTTGTGTCAGATGTAATAACATATTTTCCTAAGAAAGTACTAATTTCCTCTAGGTTTTATTTTCTAAATATATTACTATCAAGTCACTATGAGTATTCAATTATATCCCTTTTAATGTATTTCCTATATTCATATAATCTTTTGCAATTTTATTT
Source organism: Heterocephalus glaber (assembly GCF_000247695.1). Next base: position 13,421,662 of record NW_004624742.1, on the reverse strand, counting down.
TTTCCTTAGTAGTCTTACATAGTATTATTCAATTTTACTGATCTTTTTAAAGAACCAATTTTTGAATTTATATCCTTTTTCTATTATCTTATCTACTTTAGGAATTTCAGTTTCTGTCATCATTATTGCCTCCTTGAAAGTTTCTTTTGTTTTTATTATTATACTCAATTTGCAAAAGTTTTGTGGAAATACACAATATATTTATACTTGTATATGATGTATGACTAAAATATACAATAAATTTAAATTTTTAAAAATGTATTACAGTAAAAGACACATTACCATTAATAGCCTTCAAAATACTTCCCTTTGATTTGAACATAACTATCTCATCATTCTTGACACATTCCAAAACAGTTCTGGGAGTCTTCTTTCATAAGTGTCTTTACAAGAAATAATTAAAAATACAGTGATGCTGTTGTCAAAGTCCAACCAATGGAAAAACAGGCTCAGAAAAACATTGCAGTGTCTCCTCATTCATTTATTCACCGAATCTGGCACTGTGTGATTTCTGGCTCCTTCCCAAAGTCAAAATGACAATGAAAAGAACCATTTTTAATTGATATTTATATTTCCTCAAAATACATGTGTGGAAATCTAATCATCAATGTGATGGTGTTAAAAAGTTGGGACCTCTGAAGGTTGGTAGGTTATGAGGACCGAGTCTGTATGAATGGAATTAATAAGAAGCCTCAGGAAGCTGGCTTGCCCTTGAACCATGTGAGGATATAACAAGAAGATAACATCTATGAACTAGAAAGAAAGCCTCACCAGGTAATGAATCTGCTGGTACCTTCATCTTAGACTTTCTGGCCTCCAGAACCATGAGAAATGAATTTATGTTGTTTATAAGTTAGCCAGTCTATGGTATTTTGTTATAACCACCAAAATGGACTACAGACAACATATAATAGGTTAAATCAAATCTAATGCTTTTATTATTTATACATTCTATATACTCTCTATAGATTTTTGATTTGATTTTTGTTTTGTTTTGTTTGTTAAATTCTTTCAATTCTGGGAGAGATGCACTAAAAAATTCAAAACAATTATATTTTTATCATATTCTCTCACTTTGTTTTTTTAATTGAAATTAAATATCCTCTGGTAGTCATAGAGGTTTTGTTTGTATAGTTTATGTTGTTTGCTAAAAATAGCATATTTAATCAATTCATAATGTTTGTCCTTATCATTTTCAGTGCTTTTATATGCCACATCATCTGCTTTTAATATTGCCATTTTGATGTCTTTCTGTGCATTGTCATTATTTGGCCTGATTTGATATTTATTTTCAACCTTTTTACTATTGTTTCAAGTTTATTTTTCAAAGAGCAAACGTGTTCTGTTTAAACTAAATCCAAATCTTCTTTTTTAAAAAAGAGGATTTTAGTCCAATCATATTTTGTATAAAGCCTAATGTTCTTGACTTTATTATTGCCATCCTATTTTGTACTTATTTAACCATGTTGTCTCCTCATACCTCTTTCTAATAGATGCCTATTTGATTAAATTTCATTTATTACCTTTTTCTTCAATATGTGCAAGTATTGCTTTTCTTTTTTCATTAGTGATCATCTTCCTTCCTCCCCATTGCTCTCATAATCAGAGAGAATTGCTGGACTATCATATGAAATCTCGATATTAATTATTTTCCTTACCCGATCTTGTACTTCCTCTTCCATTTGGATACTATTTTAAAATACTTTTTCTCCTTTTAGGATTCTTCCTCTCCTATTATCCAATTCTATTTCTCTCTTCATCTTTTTCCATCATGAGATTTTCTATTTTGATCTACTCTTTGGTTCCATATTTTTCTTGTGGATTTTCCTGTAATGAAATATGTAAGTAGTAAACTCTTGTATATCTACAAATACCTTTCTTTCACGATGAGAGATGAATGATATCTTGTCCAGGTAATGAATTCTTTGAGGCCCTAGTCTTAGCATAATCTGTGGACACTATTTAATTCTTTTTATAGCTTCTATTATTGCAGATGAGAAATACAAGTTGATACTTTTTCCTTGTAAATAATTTGTTCTTACTGCTTGAAAACATGTGAGATTTTTCTCAATATCGCTAGCATTCAAGAATTTTACCAAGCTTCAGTCTTAAAACAGAGAAATTTTCTTCTAATTGCTTTAAGTTACTGCCTTCTTCCATTCGTCATTTTTTTCTCCTTTTGAAATTGGGAGAAATGCTAATCCATCGGACTTGAACTTGACTTCATTTCTCTTTGAATTTATGTTAGATATTTCTTAGACCTGGACCATTCAGACCATTAATTCAGATTTCAAGAGAGACTCTCTTCTTTCATTTCTTTTCCTGAAATTTTATATAGGGAATTGTGTTTTCATTTCCAGAAAGATATTTTTATGCTGCTCTTGACACTTAATTCATGTTGTCACTGACTCCTCCAGCAATAGTATGGTTGTTCTGGAGGCTGCTCTCCTCTGAGCTATTGGACAAGTTATTTTTCTAAATCAGCTCGTCGGTGCATGTTCTAAATGACAGGCATCCCACAGACAGTGAAAGATGAAGCTACGTCCTCCTACAGAGGTCTATAGATAAAAGCAGAGAGGCTGCCAGCCCCTGGTGCAGGTCCTGAAGGAAACTGTCCTGCTCTCAGGTCTCCCAGAACTCCGATAGCCTAAGAATCAGGAAGATCCAGCTTTCTCCACAGGTTTATCTTGGCTTTATGAGGGTAAAGAGATTTGAGCCAACATTGTTTTCTGTCCAGAGACCCACAGATCTATAACCATCCAGAATTTCCTAACGTCCACTGCTCTTAGTTCCAACTGCTCTTAGTCCTAACTAGCACCCTGATGGTGTTCTTTGCCGGCTCCCTAGGGGAGAAAGGGTTTTGTTATTTCCCTCTGCTAAAATCCCAGCAGAGCCTGACACCTCATTTCCACCCAGCTGCCCATGGAAGCCAGTAACCATAAGTCTCACAGGAGACAGATACATTAAAGCTGAAAATGAAAGAATTGGGAGCTCTCTTTGTGTCAACATGTTACCAAACTCTCTTTTAGTCCTAAAAGTATTTTGTATAACTCAAATTAACATTTATTTGAATCTCTCACTCTATCAGGCAATGTTTTAATCTCAATCAGTTCAAAATCTTCCCATATTTTCCTTGGAACTGGGTTATGGTTCTGGAGTTCTTATGTGATGCTAAGGTGTTGAGGCAAGAGAAATGGGCATCTGATCTGAGTCACCTATCCACTTTCCTACCTGTATAGAGATGGACTATCTGTGTTAGTCTTTACTGCATGTTCTACTGCTATTTTCACGTTTTAAAAAGGATATATAAAAGACAATAGGGGTAGGGTTCCTGGCTGAGGCCACGTAGTCCATGCTTTGAAGATTAGTTAGGGCTTGTTAGAAGAATAATGTCAGCCAAGAATATATGTGAATGGAAGACTGAGAGCTTTCCTAGGAGAAAGAGAGATCATTCCAAGGGAGAAAAAGTAAAGTGTACAAGCTCATTTCAATAACCCCGCCTTTGTGCCAGAATGGAGAAATAACTTGAGTATAGCTTAGTATCTTTTGCTCACATTGTCCTCCAGCCTAGCTCCCAACTTCAAGTCCTGGAAGGTGAGGGCTCAAGCAAAACTAAAAATCCTGTTTTACTAGAAACTGAGTAAAACACAAAAGCAGTAATATTCGGCCCTCCATAACAAGACATTTTGTTTCATCAGAGGGTTGTTGCTGCTTGTTTGTTTTCCTAATTTCATCTGGACCCATTTTTAAGGACAGTACTTCATTACAGGCATCAGCAGTGTGAGCAAACTGGGGGAGAAGCAACAAAGCTGGCAGCAGAGTCAGATTTCCTGCAGTCTCAAGCAAAGAGGAAGTCTGCCACGTGGTGATCAAGTGTCCCAAGCTGAGCAACTCTCTACCAGCCCCTCTCCACTCCTGAAAATAACTGAGAACCGGGTTGTTGGAACTCAGGGCAGAAGCAGATATGGAAAGGATCAAGGCTGACTACTCGTAGTTACTGTGCTTGCACTTTTACCCTTAGTCTCTGAAGTGTAAGAAGACCCCATCTCCGTCCCATAAGGAATGGGACTGTCTGTCTGGCCCAAGGACGAACCTGATTCTTCCATTAACCCATGCTGTCATCTCTCTTTCACTTAGAGAAGGAATTCTTCAACTTAAATCACCCACAAAGCAGATTTTAAGCATCTCAAATATTTGTTCTACTGATTATATCTCTGCAGTTTTATGATGGAATTTGAAAATTACAAAGCTATTAGCTTTGCGGGCAGAATGCGCTCTGGTCCTGGGCTCCCACGCTAGGTGCTGTGATTTGAAAGAGAAACATGGGTCCTGTTAGTCAGTACAACTCCCACTTCCCCACTGTCACAGGAATGGGCCTTCAGGTTTTCTGTTTGCTTCCCTCAGGGACAGACACCTTTTCCTCAGATTGCAATTTGCAAGTCTGATTATTTTAAGAGTGAGACTAAAATTTCTGGTTGATAATTATAGTAAGTCAATCTGTTAATTACAGAATTTCAGTGTATCAAATTCATTTCTATAAAAAATATTATGCAATTTAAACTAAACCACTTATAAAAACTATAAGGTTGGTAGAGTTTTACAGTAAAAGAGCTAGTAATAATAGATTTATATTGAACTTGCAGTAAGCCTAATATATCATACAAAATACATAATTTCATCCTTATAAAAATATCATATTACATCCATCTTTTAGATGAGGAAACTGAAAATTTCAACATATTAAATAACTTTCCCAGGTTACAAAACTAGAAATTGACAAAGTAGGATTCAACTAAATATATCTAAAGCCACATCTTTTTTATTTCCAAGCCCACACCCACCTTTATTTCTTCACTCTACTGATTCTTTAAGACAGAAAAGTCAAAATAGTCCATCGCATTCAGGGAATCAAGTATCTCAGACACAGGACCTTTCATCACCAGGCCAGTTCCTTAGGAAAACCATTCCATTTGCCAAGTAAATAATACAATATTAAACTTGCTAACCTTTTGGCCCACTTTCAGTTTCCAAAAAGAGCAATTTCCTTAGAAGCACAAGGAATGAAAACCTGACTCATGAAAATAATATTAAATGTAATTCTGTACTGCCATCAACCTTGACCTTTGGCCTTAAGTCACTGCCTAGACAAATAAATCCCATGATATTCCCAAGACTTAAAGAATAATCTTTGAAATTCATCTAATTATAAACAGAGAAAAATATATTTTTATACTTTACAGAGTATTTATTTTCCAAATCCTATGCTAATCCTTTTAAGGTATCATGAAATAATTCACATGATGATCTGGCATTTTCAATTGGTAAAAATAATTTCCATAGTATTATTTTCTACTCCTTATTGCTCACTGCCAAAACAAAGTAGATTTGCATTTTACATATTCACGATTACCTAAATATTCAAGACCAAAATAAAAAAACTGATAAATATCTTCATTTTGTGCTTATTTGCCCCAAATTCCAATAATAATATTGCCTTACATACAAGAAATACCAAATAAATTTGTATCAAATAAGTAAATTAATAAAATCTGGATCTCAACAGATTGAAATCAATAACATCTATAAACATACTGAAAACTTATTTGAATACATTCATCCTACTCCAGGGATTTAACAACTATTCTGGTGCATTACCTGCTCTCCACTGTGTATAACTGTGATGGCTCCCCAAAACTGAAAGAGAGATAAGTACTTAACTAGACAATCAGAATTCCCCTAAGACTTTACATTTTGAGCACCTAGGATAGAAGTCATTCCTCTCAGTATAGGTACCCTAACAAGATACTTAGGCAGTCCTTGTTGCCTAGATCTTAGAAATTACTTTGGGCCTTATGTAATTTGAACCTATTCTTTAGCTTGCCTGTGGATTCAATTAGCTCTCCAATGCCGATATGATAAGACATCCTTTTTGCTGAAGTTAGCCACAATTGATTTCTATTACTTAAAACTGAAGAACACAAGATTTCAGTTTTCTCTTATAATATACAAAATTGTAGCCAAATCTAATAGCAAGAAAAAATCTGGTTCAAAAGCATCAACTAGCCTTGAGAATTTATGAAAACTGTAATCACAAGGCAACTCAGTAATCTGATTTCCAAAGAGGCACAAGCTCCTTCAAGGACAGACAGAGCACACGGAACTTTTCACTTTTGGCAGAGTATGATACTAGCTGCTGGCCATCGTATAAGTGGTTAATAAAAATAATAGCTAACAACCTACAATATGGGAAGAAATTTTTAGCAGCTGTACCTCAGACAAAGGTCTACTATCTAGAATATATAAAGAATTGAATAAAATCGGACCTCCCAAATTCAAAGACCCAATTCAAAAATGAGCATCCGAAATGAACAGAAATTTCTCAGACAACAAGGTAAAAACAGCAAGTAAATATATGAAAAAATGTTCAACATCACTGGTCATTCCAGAGATGCAGATGAAAACAACACTGAGATTCCACCTCACCCCACAAAGAATGGCTGCTATCAAGAAATCAACCAATAACAAATGCTGGCGGGGGTATGGGGAGAAAGGAACCCTTCTCCATTGTTGATGGGAGTGCAGACTGGTGCAACCACTATGGAAGTCAGTATGGAGATACCTCAAAGAACTAGGACTAGAGGTCCCATTTGACCCAGCTATTCCCCTACTGGGTATCTTCCCCAAAGAATTAAAAGAATCATACCACAGTGATATATGTGCACCTATGTTTATAGCAGCACAGTTTGTAATAGCTAAGGTTTGGAAACAGCCCAAGTGCCCATCAACTGGAAACTAGGTAAAGAAAATGTGTTTTTTTCATAAAATGGAGTACTACTCGGCCATAAAGAATGAGAAACTAGAGTCATTTATAGCTAAATGGATGCATATTGAGGCCATACTCCTAAGTGAAATAAATAGGACACACGTGTAAATACCGAATAGTTTCTCTAGTGTGAGAAACTGAAAGTGTAAATAAGGATGAAAATGAATAAAATGAATAATTGATAATTTGAAATAGGAAAAGGCCCAAAGGTGGAGGGGTGGCAGGAGGGGAAGGGGAAAGGGAAGAAGGGAAAGAAAAAATTAAAAGAAAAAAAAATGGAAACAAAGTCTATGTAAATAGAGAAGGGTGGTGGGGGTGAAGGGCACATAGGTAATGGGGAAAAAAATAAGAACTTAGATACATCATGTTCAGGTACAAGCACCCAATGATAAATGTAAATGAATTGTATACCTAAAATGTACCAATAAAATTAAAAAAATAATAGCTAAAATAAAACTTTAAAACACATTTAAATCTGCATATGCGCTAGCATGTCAGTTTGGGATAATTGAACAGCCCAGAAACAAGGAGAGATTTCACGATTCTTAGGCTCCCAGAAAGACTGAGAAATCTGAAAGCCACTTCATCAGCACAAGTGTGAAGGTAATAATTGGCAGCTGTCAGAGGATATGCAGAAGGCCTGAATTGCTTGTTTTCTTTTCTCCTATGAAGCAAACACCTAGAATTGTTGAGAAAGGTACAACAAACCTTCTTGCCTACAAAGTACAGCCAAAGACTCATTACGTGTGGAAACAGAAGCGTATATGGTGGTGACGAACCTATGCCATGCATGTTATTGTGATTTTCTTTTAAGACAAAAGATGTTAATGCATGAGTTGTTTTATCTAAACTAAAACCTCAGTATTCAGGTTTAATTGCAGTGTTGGTACTTTGTGATAAATAAATGGATTTGGGGTTGCAGTTTGGCACTCAGTCTCTAAAAGGTTCGCCATGCTGAAAGAGGGAAAGACTCCGGCAGCAGCACAACTGCTAAAGAAATTGGAAACCTCTTGGGCACCAAAGACAACAAAAGCAAAAATAATGCTTAACTTCTGACTAGCCTGATGCAACTCTACACTAAGAGCCTGACAATAAGAGGTATGTCCATATCCAGGCGTAAATACGATTTACTTTCATCTTTCCTGTTGTACCTTAATGACCAATATTCAACAAAAAAATTAAAAGACTAAAAAGGAAGAAAAAACAACTTACTGTGAAGATATAAGGAAAATAATACAACTAATTCAGAAATTACCTAAATATTGGAGCCATCACATATAATCTTTGAAATAATTATGATTAATGTGCGAAAAAATCATATGCAAAGAAGACTGACATGTAACAGCCAATGAGAAACTTCAGGAAAAAAATACATAAAAATATTCTATATTTTTGAGAAAATTATATTGCTGAACAAAATATCAACCCTAACTAAAACAATATTTAACTATTCGAGATTTAAAACAAATTCTGTAGGCCCAAATTTACCCTAGAAAAAAATGGGCTGTGGAATGCAGTGCAAGACCCATCTAGAAGGATGACTTGACTGGACATGGAACAAAAGAGAAAGAGGAGTTAAGAAGGTTCCATTCATCCTAATTGGAAGTATAGAATAATTGCATTAACTGAGGTACGGAAACCTGTTGAAGAAGCTCGTGAGAGGTAGGGGAGAAATAAAAAGTCCCCTTTTGGACCTGGTAAGCTAGGATGAAGCTAACAAGTAAAAGGGATATACAAGCCTGGAATCTGAAAGATACTTCTGGGATGGAGAAATAAAATTGAGAGTTAAAAATATACCAATTAATTAAAAGCTTTCAATGGCCAATATTTGACCATTTTATTTTATTTATTTTATTTTTTATTTTTGGTACCTTGGATTGAACTCAGGACCTTGCGCTTGCAAGGCAGGAGCGGTGCCACTGAGCTAAATCCCTGGCCCAAGGCCATTTTAATGACCTAGAAAGATGAACTGGTGGCACACACCTGTAAGCCCAGCACTCAGGAGGCTGAGGCAGGAGTATTGTGAATTCAAGGCCAGCCAGCCTGAACTACACAGCAAGACCCTGCCTCAAACAAACAAACAAACAAACTGGAAATAGGAGTTTTTATAAAATTAACAGTTACAATATTCTTTTACAGGTCTTTGAGCTAATTATTTTTTGCAAGCTAAACAATTTAATATGAGAAATGTTATTTTCTGTGCATATAGTATGTTTTAAAAAGGTTCATAGTGGTTGGCTATAAAATAATTTTCATTTAGCAAAATATTTTGTCTACTGATGAGAATTTTATTGTTTTTCAAAGTTTTTGTGTATTTGCATTGTGTTTTGGCTGTATTTTTATAGCATAAATGAGAGACTATGTATTTGTTCATAATTGTATTTTCTCATTTTTAAAACTGTCATGCTTTCACATTTGAGGCCTTGCTGACCCTAAAGGGACTTCCTCTTCCAGGGATAGCTAATTTCTCCATAGCAGGCATCTTACCTGCCAACTCAACTTCCTTATGTAATCCAGCAGACCCATAGTCCATACCCCATTTCTGTTAGGGTGCCTTTATGCTTGAGGCCAGTGTCTACCCGCTCTGCGCACTCCGGTCCAGGTTCCAGGGACCTCAGGACAGTCCCAGCCCCTGGGCCATTTCACTTGTTTCTACAGATCTTTGATTACAAAATCCTCCTTCATGACAACTATCTTTGTGTCTTCCCATCTCACTATCACTGATTAAAATGAATTCTGGGTATTTGATTAAACTACTGTGCATTTTACTACATAGGAATAGCTTTTATTATAACAATACTCCTCCTTTTTTCAGACAGGATAGCTTAAACTTTTTAAAAATTTCTTAACATCTACCTGGCTTTTTACTATAGGGAACAAAGGTTCTATTTTCCTCTCTGGTATGCTACTGCAGGGAACATGAACTGGGAAAATAAAGTTTTCCATCTTTACCATGTAACATAACAGGAAACCTCAAGACAGAAAGTTTAAGTAGATAAGTTTTAGATACTATTGCTATCTGTGTGTGTGTGTGTGTGTTACTAGAGACTGAGCCTAGATCCTTTGCACTGTGCTACATCTCCAGCTCATTTTGTTTTTTATTTTAAGACAGGGTCTCACTAAGAAACTAGGTCAGGTTGGGCTCAAACTTGCAATACTCCTGAGATATTCTCCCAGAGTGTTTTAGATTAACAGGCATGTGCTACAACACCCAGCCTGACATTTTTCTCTTTTTTTCTGAGCAAGTTTTTATTATTTTTTTGAAATGATTTAGAGCTTGCATCAATTCTACAATATTTTCCAGTTTTCTGACAATTCTGAACAGCCACTTTATTTTTACCTCTCCTTTTTGTATCTCAAATTAATGCAAGTTGAGACTTGTGGAATTGCTCCTTTGACATCGTTTCACTGAAATCATTATTAGGGAGATTAATTATATTTTTCTACAGGGTAAGGAATATAGAGAACTTTTGTCCTTAGCTCATCACTTGTAAGACAAAATTAGAAGCAGGCTGAATGTTTATCTTTTATAAGTGATTTTTTACGACGACAGGGCTTACAGGCATTCTTCCCTATATTCACATTCTGACTTTACTCACTGGGTTACTTTGCCCCAAGAAAATGGGAGAAGATACCCTAAGCCTCCAGAAGATTTTACTGCCGTGTCTGAAGACCAATCTGAAATATCCTTCCAGGTCTCTGTCTCTTCCATTTCAGTGTCACTGAAACACGTAGTAAATATCCATAGATGAGGAAACCTCTCTTGGGATGCCATTCTGTGAAGAGAGTCACAATCATTAAATTTTGCTGGTTTTCAGGATGGTTTAGTCTGGAAATTTTATAGAATGATAGATCATAAATATCAATATTAGTAATACAATCGATGTCAATAGTATTTAGAAGTTCAAATTGGCTGAAACTAGCACATGCTACTGTTCATTCTGGGATCTGCTATGAAGCAGAACAAAATTCATCATTGCATTAGTTTTTATTATGCCTTTTTGTTATAAGTCAAAATATTTTATTCTACTTTTAAAAGTCCCCTGTCATATAGTTGAGATTTTCTATGGGGAGGATTCTACCTAAGAATCTTTGAAATATTAAAAACATTTAGATTCTACTTACCTGCCTATGTTTCTGATGAATAAATCAATGTTTAGGAATGATACTTGTCATCAATTTCTAACCAGTTTAGATTCTTGGTACTGTGACAGTCTCAAGCAGTTTCTCATTTGGATATTAAGATACTAATTATAGAGTGGATCATCTCTTCCCAAACTTGCTCATACTCTGTTCTATAAGTATTATTATGACATACCATATTATACCATATATTATAACATAGCACAGCATGGTGTATAGGCCAAGCCAAGTATTAGAGACAGCAGTTTCAAGCAATGGAGCCAGATGAAGGGTAAGGAGGAGTAGGCTGTCAAGGAAGCATGAAGATCATGAAGAAGGCAAGGAAGCCTGGCTGCAGACTCCTTGCCTTACAAACTGGGAGAGTATGACACACTGCTGACTTGGGAGGCATTGAGATTGTTCCCCAAAGTTCACATGCTGGAAGGTTATTGCTCAGTGTGCAGGGTCAGGAAGTTGGCAGACTTCTATGAGGTGAAACCTACTGGGAAGATATTACATCACAGAAAGCACTGCTCTTGAAAGGGATTAGGTAGTTCTTACGGGACTCTGAGTTAGTTCTCAGAAGAGCAAGTTGTTATGAGAGTGAACCTGACCTCTGAGTCACCCTCTGGCCTACTGTCTGGCCATATCATTGCTCCCTCCCACATATGCTTCTGTCATTGTAGTACCATTTGCCACAAGGTCCTCACTAGAGCTAAACTCATGCCAGCATCATGCACTGGAATCTGTAGAACTATGAGCAAAATGAAACTCTTTTCTTTAGATAGCCTCTGGTCTTTCCTTATAGAAATTGAAAACAAACTAAACAACTGCTTTCTTTGCATTTAACGGTAAATTGGTCAGAGAAGTTTTTCTTGTTTTTGTCATTCCTTTTTATGTTTGGCCAGCTAACATTTCTATCCTGTCTGAAGTTAAATATACTTTGATTTATCTTGAGGTTTACATCTTACATATAAGGTATGTATATCAAGTCCACATCCTGTTCAAATGGTATTGAGTGGTCACAGTGTCAAGTCCATCTATGTTTCTGGGATCTAGGACTAGGCTGCAGCTCCCCAAGAGAAGTGATGCTGCTTGCTTCTTCCTTGCTCTTTTCCTACTTCCCCTTTACACTTCCCACCTGGTTGGCAAGTGGGAATATTGTATTTGACACAAAAGCAAGAGTTTAGGAAAGTTTAAGGAAGCCCTCTCTTGGATAAACTACAAATGGATTGTTAGTTTGTAAATTAAAATTTTCAGGGGCACATCACAGTTATATTACCAATTTCAACTAGGAGATTGGCATCAATGCTTGACTAAAACTAAAGACTCACAATATTGTGCATTATTAGCAACAATAATGATATAACTGATGTTAATTATTGTACAAGGCAGAGCTGTATCCCATTCTACTTTCCTGAAAATCTCACAAAGTGAGTACTATAAACTTTACCTATTTCATAGATAAGAAATCTGGTTAGGAGAGATTACCCAAGATGATAGAGTCAGTATTCAAACCCAGGTCTATACAGTCTCTGAACCCTACTCTGTATAGGAAAGATGACGATTTATTTTCCAAAAATTTTCTTCAAAATTGACCTCATGTAGACCAGGAATTTAGTTCAGTGGCACCATGCCTGCCTCACAAGTGAAAGATCCTGAGTTCAATCTCTGGTATAAAAAAAAAAAAAATTGATCTCACCCTTTTTATGCCTATACTGCAGCCTACACAGATGATCCTGTCAACTAATTGTACATTGGAGGCTTTCTTTACTTCTTTATCAGAAAACTCACCACACATGTACATTACTTCTTTGATACTGCCCTTCTCTAAGCTCCAGAGGGGTCAGGATCATGTCTGCCTTGTTCCTAACTCTATCCATATAGCCTACAAGTTAGTAATCACCCAATATGTTTGTTTTGAATAGTCTATAAGGTTCAGAATTTTCACTTTAAAATGCATGAAAACATGACACATACACTTTCTGAAATAAATTCAGTCTTTAAAATGTATTTTCCTCATGTCTTGAAAATGCTTAAAACAAAGATTTGATTCCCCATTGGTAAAATACCTCATAATGCACACACGTTTGTAGAATCAAAGCATATGGCCATTAGAAAATTATTCAGTTCAATTCTCTTTTTTTATAGTTTAGAACTCAAATCAATCATGTAACTACAACAAAGTTACATATTTAGCCATAGCAGAATTGGAATCAGAGCCCTCACTTTAATTGTCCATCTACACTTCAATTGTCCATCTACCCATAATAATAACAGCTAATAAAAATAATAGCTATCTCATATGCATCACTTCCATTGGGTGGACAATTAGTATTTGTTTGGTGTTAATAGAATTTATTAAGAATTCTGATTCCCTACTGAAGTATAAGTAATAAATGATGCAAAATTTAAAATTTCTGTTGTCCAATTTTCTATGCAATTTTCTTTTCTGTTAAACAAAATGCTTGTTGATCCTTAATCCCTAAATGTGTTACCTTTCCTGACTAGTGCATGTGTAAGGTCCAAATTTATTCTGAGTACTTAGTATAGTAAATCTGTAGTTAGATGAAGTTTTAAACTGAAAGATATCCTGTAAGGAGCTAAAGAGAGAAGAAGGGCAGCTGAGGATAAATATGTGTGAGGCAAATCAGATTTGAACTGTGACAAGATAAGAGACAACATTTTTCGTTTTCTTGCACAAGCACTTTCCAGAATATCTATTTTGTAGAAACAGTGGAGACAACCAGGCTCTCTTCCCCATGTGGCCTATATATTCTAGGAATACAGTAAAACAGTAGATTGATCCATCGCTAATGTATTCCCCAGCTCTCTGACATGTCTTAAACAGTCTCTAAATCTTGGCCTTGTTAACAGTGTGTAACCTCTTGTAATAGGTCTGTGATAGAAATATTATTACCAGCTCAATTTACAAATAAAGAAATGGAGACCCAAAGGTAAGATAACTTGTCCAAGTTTATAACTATAGGAAGTAGTAACAGGAACTTAAATTTAAGTGTGCATTTCTGAAATAATTCACTATACTTTCCCATCTGCACCAAGTCTGAAATTTGACAATCATCTGAGTCCTTCTGCTCATTCAGGCTTCTCACTCAAATACCTACTAAATCTTATTCCTTTGATCTATGTAATAGTATTCCATTTATTCTCACTTCTCTGTTCCTATTGGTCCTGCACTAGTTCAAGGATCTTTTGCTTCTTTCCAAATGGCTCTTATTTCTAATTTTTATCCAATCTTGACTCAAATTTTTTCTCACTTCTAATTCATCCTCTGTATTATTGTCCACATGATTTTGTTCTAACAACACATATTTGGCCCTGCCTCTTCCATAAAAAGTCTTCATTGGCTCTCCAAAACCTCTGAATTAAGCCCAGACTCTCAGTTTCATGTAAGAGACCTTTGAAAATTTACCTTCTCTTTATTTTGTTTTAGTCAAATCCCACCAACTCTTCAACCCAGTTGCACAGCCCCATGTGAAGGGAAATCTTATCTCCCATCATCCGAGCAGTTCTGGTCATGGATTTGCAGAGAAATCTATGCTATAGTTAATTCCAAAACTTACTCTTCAAATGTAAAGTCTTTATCAACTATATTTGGCAGCCATTGATATTTGTGTTTCTGTAAGTCTCTTCACAAGCAAGGATAAAATATAAGGACATGCAATTTTTCTGCAATGCTACAAATATACCTGCTACAAATGAGTGGGAGTTCGTGTTCTCTTTCTGCAGTGAAGTTGGAATACCCTGATGTTTGGCAGAAAGAAGTGCTTCCAAAATAAGTGCTATATATAAAGGTTTTTCTTGCTACTTAGGAGGCATTTAATTTATTGTGTGAAATTGTCAAATATCAAAACACGACTATGACATTATTCAATAAATAGAGACAAATTAGTTGCTGTTCCTCCCTTTCAGGTTCATCCTTCCTTCCTTTTTAGTTGTAGCCTTAGCCATATGCTTTTCTGTGAATAGGAAATGGAGTAGAAATAGTGATGCCAACCAAAAGCAGAAGTTTTAAGAGATTTTACGTGGTTGGAAATTCCACAGTTCCATTAATGTCTACATACAAGCTTCTTTTTTCAGCTGATCCACAAGAAAAGAGGTTGCAGCCGAAACTTTTAGTCAATCTGCAGCTACTATGTAATGAGAATAAGAAAGAAACTTTTTTTCATCTTGGCACACCAACATTTTGGAATTATTTGTAACTCCAGCCTATCTAACAAAAATAGACTGATACATTTGGGACTTTGATATCTTCCCGCTCAATACTCTAACATAGAAGTTATTTACACATTCTCATCCATTATCATTTAAGCATCATTTATTTACTTTTGTGTGTAGGGTCCTAGCCCATATCTTCAAAATGCAAAAGGGAAATCCTGACCCTCAAAAGTCAGGAGTTGGAAGGAATCTTGATATCTTTGGCCCAATTGCCTATATAGCACTAGACTAGTCTATATAATATCTTCCCAGAGCCGCCCATATTATTTGCCAACTTTGTTGGAAAATTCCTTACATTTAGTGAAATTCGTTTTTTCCTTGATTCCATATAACCGGTCATTCTACTTTCTATGGTTACTTGTTTCTGTTCCCCTCTCCCTTTGTCTGCTTTCTTATAGGCTAATCATTTCTGGATTGTTCAAATATTTTTCATAGGTCATTGTTTAAATTCTCCATCGCCATAGTGGTTGTTCTCACCTGAAAGCCCTACAGTTTGGATTGTCCCTGTAACATGTGTGCTCAGACTAGACAGCAATCCAAGTATATTTTGATACTTTGTGCAGAGTACAGAGAGCTTAGCATTTCCTTTTTTTCCTAGACTGTACATTTCTATTTAAGCTAAACCCATATTAACTTTTTTGAAGTCAAATTACATGAAGAGAATATTTAGGTAAAATTTAAATTTTAAAAAAGAAATAGAAATAAAAAGAATTATAAATGCAAATAATATTATAATGCTGAATATGGATGAGAATTTTTGCATTATATGCAAACCACTTCAATAACTTTAGCTACTATTTTATGATCATTTCAGGTCTGCATTTCTTCTCAGGATTTTTTCCCTTTGACTTCTCCACCTAAATAACCTTCATGTGTTCTCCTTAGAGAGGCATACTCCTCATTCTGTTCTAAATAAAGCATCATGTGCTTTCCATAGCATTCCTCATTACCCTTACACAATTATTTTTCTTCAATTTTTTGTTTTCCTATAGTGCTTTTAGATTTTTCTGTTGAACCACTTTCCTCACCATATCATAGTTACTTATTTATGTCTATAAGAGTTGTCACTAAGGATAGTGTCAAAATTAAATATTTATTACTTGCACTTTAAAAATATATTGCTAGTTGGGCAAAGTCATGTGCACCTGTTGCCCCAGCTACAAGGGAGACTAAGGCAGGAAGATTACTTGAGCCCAGGAGTTTGAGATCAGCCTGTACAACATAGTGAGATTCCTGTCTCAAATATATATACTGTATAACTAACATTTATTTATTGTTTACTACATACCAGATACTATATTAATCATTGCATGTACATTGTCTGGTTTAATAGTCATCACACAACCCTATGGAGTAGGTGATATGGTGATATCACTATCTTTATTTTATATATGACCAACGAGGGCTAAAGGAGTTAAATAACTTGCCCAAAGTGGCATAGGTAACAAGAGGAAGAATTGAGATTCAAACACAGGTCTCCTACCTTCAGCTTATGTACTGTAAATACTTGGTAAAATTCATGGTTTGAGTAAAAGAAAAAAAAAACAATTTCTTGAAACTCTGAAGTCATGAATATAACAAAAGTAGTTTGCTCACTAATATTTCAAATAAAGCATAAGATGAATGAATCCATTTTTTAAAAGGTGATGCTCCATGTAATGTAGCCATCACCATTTTCAACAAATATCCAATTGATATCACTGTTGCATTTATTCTTTTTTATTAGAGTGTGTTAGTTGTGTAGATTAATGAGTTGCACAGCATTCTTTTGTGGTCATTGCTACTGAAAAAGCCAAGGGTCCACTCTGAAATCTTGTCTGTTTCTTGGCAAGGCCAAGAATTACTGAGAGTTTCTTATTCAGTAGGGTGTGTGGTGTGTGTGTAGGTAGACAGATCAGAGAGAGGAAGGAATAATAGGAATGGAAGTAAAAGGAGTATTAAAGCCAACCAAATCAAACCAAGTAGATCTACAACTGGCGTCCTAATTACTCAGTTTACTGGGGGCAAAAGACTAGACAAAACTATTCCTCTTATAATCCATTGTAATAACTTTGGGAAAGAGTGTGTTTTAAAAATCTATTCCATAGAGGCCATACTCTTAAGTGAAATAGATAGGATCCACACATGTGTAAATACCAAATAGGTTCTCTGGTGTGAGAAACTGAAAGGGTAAATAAGGATTAAAATGATTAAAATGAATAATTGATAATTTGAAATAGGAAGAAAAGGTCCAAAGGGGTAGGGGAAGGGGAAAGGAAAGAAGGGAAAGGAAAAATTATGAGAAAAGGAAGAAATGGAAACAAAGTCTTTGTAAATAGGAAAGTGTGGAGGGGGTGAAGGGAAGGCAAAGTAATGGGGAAAAAATAAGAACCAAGATGCATCACGTACAGGTACAAGTACCAATGATAGATGTAAATGTATTGTATACCTAAAATGTACCAATAAAAGAATTTAAGCAAAAAATAAACAAATAAAATAAAAATCTATGCCAATGATTAAAATTTTTACTATATATCTTTCCAAGGAAATATGCTGTGGTAGTGACTCTTACAATATAAGATGGGATTAAGTAGAATAACTTAACAGCATTTATTGTTTACTGGATTAAAGGATTTAATATCCTGAGTAAATTAAAAATGATTGGGAATATTCTAACCAACTTGAATGGTTTAGCATTGAAAAGAAATGGTGACAACTAAGCAAATATAGGAACATCTCAGAGCAAAGGAAGTAACCTAGGAAATGGTGGAGTTGGAGTTACAGGTAGGAATTAAGATTATCATAAACTATGTTTTCTCAAAATGCCTATGTTGAAGCATAACCTCCATTGTTGTTATGGGGCATCTAAGGAAGTAAAGTGAACTGAGGTCATAAGAGTTCTGACGCAATAAACTTCAGCATTTGTATAAGAAGAGACACCAGAAAGCTAGGATTCTCCCCACCATCACGTTGTCCTCTGATTCCTGCTATGTGCACACACTGAGGAAAAGGCATTTGAGAATAAACAAAGAAGGTAGGAAGAACCTTTCCCACAAAACAGAAATTGAGTTAGCCAGAAACTTGATTTTAGACTTCTAGGCTCCAGAAGTCTGGGAAAAGAAATTTCTGTTGTTTAAGCCCATCCAGTCCATGTTATTCTGTTACGGAAGCTGAGTAGATTACTGCAAGGACTTTGGGACTGGCAGGCAGCACTAGCAAGGCCCAAAGTGTCCACTGTAAGGCAAGCAATCAATATCAGAAGTCTTCAGCCTTACTGAAAAACTCCAGGCCAAGGAGAGACCACTGGAATAAAGTAGAACCTAGTGTTTTTGTTAAGACACCTGAATAGAGAACAAAAACAATTGATATGCAAAGAATAGGAAGTTAATAATAATAATTATAAACATTTAGAGCATTTTCTACATGCCACAGGCTTAATGTATAGCAGTCTAAAGTTTATAGTCAAGTATTGACAAGAGTGATCTTTATGTCTTTGTCAGTGAATGTGTTCATTATGTTCATGTGTTCATTATCCTTTCATTTATGCTCAGGAGAGGGAAATATTTAATCTTGCCACTTCCCATGTCATAGTACATTGATTCACTGAAGGCTATTACAGCAGGAAAGGTCAATAGAAACCAACAGAACTTCTCATCTAGGAAACTACTAAACAAAAAACAGTACCACATCTCTAAAAGGATGGCAGAGATTAGTGCCACCATCAAGCATTTGAAGGTTACAGAGGTGATCATTCCCACCAAATCCCCATTCAACTAGTCTGTTTCATCTGTGCAGAAGACAGATGGAATTCGAAGAACAGCAGTGGATTTGCATAAGCTGAATCAGATAGTGACTCCAGTTGCTATACCAGATATGGTTTCATAGTTTGAACAATTTAACACATCCCCGCAGTAGCTGATATGCAATTACTGATCTAACTAGTGCTTTTTTCTCCATTCCTGGTATTAATACTCAGCAGAAGCAGTTTGCTTTCAGATGGAAAGGCTAACAATACACCTTCATTGAATTACCTCAGGGATGTATATCAACTCTCTAGACCTATGCATAATTTAGTTTGCAGGAATCTTGACTATCCTTCCTGTCCATAAAATTCCACATTGTTTATTACATTGACAGCATTATACTGATTATTCATAGTGAATTTTAAAAAAAACTACCCTATATTTACTGGTAAAATACTTGCATGTTAGAGGGTGAGAGATAATTCAACAAATATTTTGGAGAACTTCTATTGCAGTGAAACTTCTAGGGATCTAGTGCTGTAAAGTATGTTGAGATATTCCTTCTCAGGTGAAGAATAAGTTGTTGTATCTGGGCCTTCCTACAACCAAAAACAAGAGCACAGTACTTACTGGGCTTCTGTGAACTTTAGAGACAACATATTCCTTGTATGAGCATACTATTCTCACCCATTTACTCTATGATCTGAAAATCTGCTAGTTTTGATAGGGCCCCAGAACAGGAGAAGGTTCTGCAATAAGTCTACACTGCTATGCAACTCTCTGACATGGGGGTCAGATGATCTGGCAGATCTAATAATACTTGCAGTGTCAGATATGGATGCCATTTGCAGCCATTAGTTGGTACCTAAAGGTGAATTGCAGTGCAGGTGTCAGAATTTTGGACCAAGCCCTGCTATTCTCCACAGATAACTACTATTCACTGGAGAAACAGCTCTTGGTTTGCTAGTTGGCTTTAGTAGAGACTGATGTTTAACCGCAAGCAAATAAACTACATGCAACCCGAGCTGCCTATCATGAACTAAGTGTTATCTGGCCCATAAAGCTATAAACTTGTATGTTCAGAGCAGCATTCCATTATTAAATGAAGTAGCATATATGTGATGGGGCCAGAAAGCACATGTAATTTACACAAAGAAATGTCATCCTTGCTATCCTACTTGCTCCCTCCAGACTAGACCTATGACCACACAGGGAGTTCCCTGTGATTAGTTGACACAGAAAGAGGATTTGGACTGGTTTAGACATGATTCCAAGTGATTATAGGCACCTTCAAAAAGTGGGCAGCTGTAGCACAACCACTGCCCTCTGGAACATCCTTACAAGCCAGTGGTGAAGGCAACCATCATAGTTAGCTGAACTTCAACAGCACAGTTGTTCACTTTGCTTGAAAGGAGACATAGCCAGAAATATGATTATATGTGGATTCATGGGCTGTGTCAGGTACTTTGAAGGAATATGATTGGAAAATTGGTGACAAGAACATTTGGGGAAGAGGTATATGGATAGGCATCTCTGAATGGGCAAAAAGCATGAAAATATTTATATTCATTTGAGTGATCACTCAACGATGACATCAGCAGAGGAGGATTTTGATAACCAAGTGGATAAAATGATTCGTCAGCATCTATCATTGGCAATCCCTGTCATTGTCCAATGGGCTCATGAGCAAAGTGGTTGTGTTGACAGGGGTGGAGGCCAAGTCAACAATGTAGACTTCTACTCACCAAGGTAATACTGGATATAGCCACTTCCAAGTGCCCAAGCTGCCAGCAGCAGAAGCTTGCATTGAATCCCTGATATGGCACTATTCAACAGAATGATCAGCTATCTGGCTGCAGGTTGAATATGCTGGACCACTTGCATCATGGAAGGACATCACTTTGTTCTTACTGGAATAGAAAGTAAACTTTGGATGTATATTTGCTTTACCTGCACTGAATTCTTCTAGCAAAACTACTATCCATGGCCTTTAAAGATGAACTGTCATGATATTCTATACTGAATTGGTTCTAATCAAAGAACTCATTTTACAAAGAAATGCAGTGATGGACTGAGGTTCACAGGATTCACTGGTATTATCATCTTTCCCAAACGACTTGGAAGACAGAAGAGTGGAATGGCCTTTTAAAGACCCATTTACCATGGCAGATAGGTGGCAATACCTTGTGGAATTGAGACAAAGCTCTCCAGAAAGCTGGGGAGTTGCCCCTCAGTATCCACAGGGGACTGGTTCCAGAACCTCTTGCAGATACCAAACTCTGTAGATATTCAAATATCTTATATAAAATGGCATAGTATTCATATATAACCTTTACCCATTCTCCTTTATACTTTTAATCATCTATACATTGCTGACAATAACTAGTATAATAGAAATGAGATATAAATAGTTGTCATGTTGAACTATTTAAGGAATAATGACAAGGAAAGGTCTGTCTGTACATGTTCAATATAGATGCAATTTTTAAAAATTTTCAATCTGCAGTTAGTTGAATCCATGGATATAGATATGGAAGAAGAAGATATGGAAGGCTGACAGTATAATGTTGTTGTGTGTTCCAAATTAGCATGCAATATATTGTGCTGCTCTTCTCATAGCCAAGATTCAAGTAGTAGGGATTAAGGAATATAGGGCCAGGGATGTGGCTCAGTGGTGCCATGCTTGCCTAGCAAGCACAAAGTTCTGAGTTCAATCCCTGGTACTGGAAAAAGAAAAAAGAAAGAACAAAACAATCCACCAAGAAAAATTTTAGCTTCCTGTTCTAGTAACTGTATGCTCTTCTGGCCTAGAGGTTTCAATTCTAAGTGCAAAAATTCTTCCACTAGGAAACACAGCCATTCAGTTAAACTAGAAGATCAGACTGCCACCTGGCTACTTTGGACTCCTCATACATCTGAATCAACAAACAAAGAAGGGATTTACTATGCTGGCTGGGGTGATTGATCCCAACTATCAAGGGGAAAACGCACTGCTACTCCACAACAAAAGTAAAGAAGAGCATGCCTGAAATATAGGAGAACATGTAGCATGTTAGTAAGTATTACCACCCCCTGCCAGACAGCACTATGCATGACCCAGATCCTTTAGAAATGAAAATTTGGATTACTTCCTCCAGACCAGCTGAAGGCAAAGGAAGTACAGACATACAACAATGTAAACAGTTCCAGAAGTGAGAACTGTACTTGTCATGAGTATTTTCATTTCTTATTAATATGTGTTTTTTCATGTGTGTAGGACCTGTCTTTGTTCTTCTCCCTCTTTAATTCCCTTTTCATGTAGCATAAGAGGTGTTGACTTAATATCATAACATGTCATCATCATACTATTTAAGGGATATCAAAGAAAAGAGGAAACATCACTTAAGAACTTTACGTCTTCTGAGGAAGAGGTTAGTACATTTTCAGTTGTACACAGGATAGCTTAATTCTGACCTTGGCTTTCTTCGGGAATTAAGTAGTTTAAGAGATGTATTATGGGTGTGAAATTGATAAATAGTGGATTGTGATGGTTAATTTGTAAGGTCAACTTGACTTGAATACAGGGTGCCCAGATATTTGTTTAAACTTTATTCTGTGTGTCTCTCAGAGGGTGTTTTGGGTGAAACTAACATTTGAGTTGGTAGACTGAATAAAGCAGATTGGCCTGCCCAATGTTAGTGGACCTCATCCAATCTGGTGGAGGTGTTGGTAAAATGAAAGGAGGAAAAATGAAAAATTTGCATTTTCTGCCTCACTGCTTGAGCTGGAACATCAGTATTCTTCTTCCTTCAGACTAGAACATATATCACAAGCTCTCCTGTTTCTCAGGACTTCAGACCTCAGCTTTCCTAGATTTCTAATTTGCAAATAGCAGATCATGGAACTTATCAACAGTCATCCATGATCACATGAACCAGTTTCTTATTTGATGGATGGATGGATAGACACACAGACAGACAGATCTCTACTTGGTTCTGTTCTCTGGAGAATATTGACTAATACAAGTATTTCAGGTCACTTTTCACCCATTTCACAATGTACATTGAGCTATTTTCAATTTTAAAACCCCTCTTTATTTCTCTCAAGCATTTTTTCCTTACTTTTTTCCTTTCAATGTCTGGATACAGGAGAAATAAAAGCCTGAGTCTACCAAATTCACTTATGTGACATTAAATTTTCTGCACCTCATTGTCTCACCTTTAAAATCAAGATAATAATACTGTACTAGTAACCTCATAGGTTGCTATGAGGTACAGCATATGAATGGAGGGAACAAGTTTTACCACTTAATAAATGTTCAATATATGTTAGACATTATCATTATAATGGAAGGAGGGCTTATTAGAAACTCACATATTTTGGTGAAATGAGTGAATGTCACGTGGTGGGAAACAAATTGACAAAAATTTAAATCCCTGACGTCAGAGTGACATGTTCTAATAGTCTGTAACATATTAAACTGTTCCTTTCAAAGTGAAGGCATAAATTGCTTTATTCAATCTATCAGCTTTTGGCCTTTTGATGCCCTCTGAGCCTTGCCTGCCTCTCCACTTATGATAACTTGTTTGGTGTCTGGAAGTGCACTGGACTGGGAATTACTACAGGTATCACCTTCATTCTCACGGGCTTGCTGATTAAGAGTTTTGCCGAATCCTCTATTTCAGCAGTCCCCAATCTTTGTGGCAGCAGGGCTCAATTTGGTGGAAGACAATTTTTCCACGGACCGGGGGTGGTTTCAGGGATCTTTCTCCCTTTTCAAAGAGACGTACCAGTGATGTTTGGTTTTTATTCATTTGGGCTAATGATAGTTTGTGGGCTTACCAAAACTGTGACTGAGACAAGTGTACAGTGCAGAAAAGAGGCACAGATGGAAGAAGTAAATGAAATATATGGGCAGGCCACACACGTGGACTAAAATAAGAATTGGATTCTGACTTAAGTCCTGTCACCAGATGCTGCTGTATCACCGAAGCACATCAACTCCCTTGCCACAATGAAACCTGCCACCAGATGCAGCTTAATTGTTATTTGCCACTCCCTGATGGGGTTTTGATATGATCTGCAAGCAGTTGGTTTTTTATGGTCTCTGTGGAATCTAACCTCCCTGCTAATGTTAATCTGGTGCTCCCCAGCTCTAGCATCACCACTTCAGTTCCACCTCAGGTCAACCAGCATTAGATTCTCAAGAAGTGCATGCAATTTACATCCCTCACATGGGTTTGTGCTCCTATGAGAATCTCATGCCTTCTCTGACCTCACAGGAGGAGAGCTCAGGAAGAAATGCAAGTAATGGGGAGCAACTGAAAACACAGATGAACCTTCACTCGCTGGCTTGCTGCTCACCTCCCGCTACATGGCCCAGTTCCTCATAGGACATGGACTGCTCCTGATCCACAGCTCAGTGGCTGGCAACTTCTGCTCTAGGTGGTCCCTTGTTTCAGATGGTTTCCCTGCAGCTTTGGTTACGAAGTTATTTGACTCTCTGTGTAGACTTCTTATACGCCGATACGCTATCATTTTAATTAACTATTTTTGGAGATTCTTCTGAGGGGCCAAGTTTATATTCTGTATTTTGTCCTACTCCACATTTTTCTTTTATCATAGCTGTCTTCTGATCATGTGGTTTCTGGCTTTAATGATCCAAGCCAAACTTTTTTAGAAATCAAAATGAAGCAACTTTTCTCTCAAGGCCTGTCCTTTGCAAATCAAAAGCTCTTTGATTTCAGACTATAATTCTTTGTGAGTTTAAATAGTGCACTGAACATTTGTACAAAACTTGGTTGTAGATTTTATCTGCCTTGCTCCTTGGGTAATGAATAGTAGCCAATGGAGAGAGGACTTAGGAGCAAATAAAATAATCTCAAGAAAAAAATTTCAAATAATAAAAATCTGTAAATAAGATGGTTTGATCTGGTGATGAAGATAAATGATGTATCTGCTTCAAACACATAAAACACTGCACAAATTACAAAATATTTTTTTAATTTATTGGTGGACTCAAAAGAAAGCAAAAAGCCACAGTGTCAGGAATTAGCACAGATTCAAAATTAGAATGGTGAGAAATAGATTAGAAAGTTATCAAAACTAAATGGGGTCCCTAAATGCAGAGGGCTGAAATTTTAATGTTTGCCTAAGAGGCCAATCGTTGTCATAAGTACCACTCATGGCTGAACATAGAATTGAGATTTCTGCATATATCCGAGGAAAAATATATGTTGACTTCCCCATGGATTTATCAGTGACTAAAGGAACAACAACAAAAGCATCAAATGTTGCTTTCTACCCAGGGCCATGAATGGAAGATATATTAGGATCCTAAACTTATACCACAGAGAAGCAAAAGTTACCAGTTAGAAGAGAAATAAGCCTATAATTAAAGAAAACAAGCATTAGGTTTCCCACTCTCAAGATGTTTAATAAATTTAAAAATACTGAAGATCCAAATGAAAATTGCAAAAGAAGGTGCATGTTTGCATGGAATCTTGGTATGTGGCAAAAGTGGAATAAGTCACTGCCAAAATGATGAACTAGTCAACACGTGCTGCTGAAAAAACTTCTTAGTCATATAAAAAATATATTCACCCCATATGTAAAAATATATTCAAAATAGAGTAAATTTAATGAATAAGGAAAAAACTCTTACTTAAAACAGAAAAAATAAAATCAAATCAATGTTTGCTGTATGTGAGGTTAAGGATATGGCGTTTGTCCTGCAGGCTGAATGCATAGGAATCCCATGAAGCATTCAAAAGATAGGTGAACTTTGGAGATTGACAAATGTTTATAAATCTAACCAGAGGTTTATTTTATTTCAGCTGCTGCTACAGATGAAGTTTTGTTGCTGGTGCAAATCAACACATCCTTGATGCCTTAGATACAAGCTCTTTATCTGGACTAAGAATATATTTTATAAACCTATTAGTATAACTGTCAAAGACAGTTCCTTTTCACCTGGCACATCCACCAATACAACCTCATGCTCCTATCTCAGAGTCACAAGGTATGATTGAAACATGTGGCGAATGTTTACATTTTTAAAATACATTACAGTAAAAGACACCGCTGATACTCTCCCCTTGCTTCAACCACACTTACCTCATTGTTCTTGCCACTTTCTAAAGCAGCTCTGGAAGTTCAATGGACAAGGTGTGATAAAGAATACAGTGAATGCTGCTGCTAAGGGTCCCCCAACAGAAACACAGCCTTGTGAATAGATTATGATGTGTTCTCATCTGTCTTACTCACCCCATCTGGTACCATGCAACTTCTGGCTCTTCCCTGAACTACAAATGACCATAAAAGATAAATGTTTTGAATTAATTCAAGACATCAAGGGAACCATGATGGTACAACTAAAACCATGAAAGGGGACTTCCAGCACTGTTTCAGAAAGTAGAAAGAACAATAAGTGTATTTGAAAAGAGGGGGAATATTTTGACAGGGAAACGTATTTATGACTGTAATTTCTAAAAATTTATACATTCTCCATATATTTCAATCACACCTTGTATAACAACTCTTCAGGCCATACCAAAACCTAGTTCTCAATAACTTTGATTGTTTCTACATTTCATAGGGTATGAATGTGATTCATTTCATTGATAATAGGCTGATTGATCTGGTAAACAATTAGAAACTTTTCCAGACATTTTAGTTAGATGTGTATATGTCAGGTTGTGGGAAATAAATCCACAAGAATTAGGAGGCCTGACACTTCAATGACACTTTTAGGGTTCATGACAAATTATTCCTTCTAAGGTGAAGGGTAAGTTCTATCTGGTCTGACCCATTAGTAAACATAAACCATTACAGGTGTCTTTGGATTTTGGAGGTCATAAATATACTCATTTCAGCATACTATTCTAATCTATTTAAAGGTTGATGGCAAAAGTTGCTGATTTTGAGTACAGTGCAGAAGAAAGTAAGGTGCTGGAATAGGCCAGACTTCAGTGCAAACTGCTCTGCCACTTGGGTCACGTAGAGGAAGGACAAATTACGACAAGCATTGTATGTGGCAAATCTGGATGCTGTATGGAAACTCTGATATATGCCTATAAGTGCAATAGCTAAGTTTTTGGCATATACTTATGCCACTCTCTGCATGTAACAGTATTTCTTCAAAAACATCAAGAACAAAACAAAACAAACAGAGAAAAACAGCCGCTGGTTTACTACTGAGCCCTTGTAGAGACAGACTCCTATCTTAATATGGGCAATAGAACAACATGCTACCTGCACTGCCCAGCAAAAGGATTGCTGTCTAATCAACCAAGTCATAATATTGGGTGTGTTCAAGATCACTCCATCATAAAATAGAAGTAAAAAGTATGAGACTAGTTTTGACAGTGTGCTGAAGGTACAAATGAATTACATAAACAAATAGCCCAAATACCTATGGCTGCTTTTCCTGATACATTCCTCCCCATTCTTATTGGGAGTTCCCTATAGATAGGTGACTTGGGAATAAAAAATGTTTGATTTGTATTTGGTTATGATATGGTGCCAGTACAAAAATGGGCAACTACAGCACTATAGCCCCATTCTGGAGTGACCTGAAATCATTCCAGTAGGCAGAAGTTTAATCCATGTATCTGGTTGTTCATTTTGCTGAGAATAAGAGACAGCTGGAGGTAAAAAGTTGTCCATGTTGCTAGGAATACGAGATGCCTAGAGATAAAAACCAAGACTAAGTAACAGGTAGTGGCTAGTGGTTTGGTTGAATGGTAAGAGAACGGGTATGAATACAATTAGAAAGCTGGTGGCAAGGAAGTGTAGAGAAAATGTATGTGGATAGGGGCCTTTGAAAATCAATATATTTGTGTCTAAGGCAAGTACTTATCCAAGAACAAGCTTACAGGAGGGGGCCAGCTCATTCTTGCCAATGAAAATTTGCCATGGCAAATTGTCTAACGCAGCAAAATGGAGGTTATATATGTGCTTAGCAACATGGTCCTCCAATCACAAAAGCTAAGTGCCAACCTACCAAGAGCATAGACATCTCTGAGGCCTGATATAGTGCCATTCTTTAGAGAAACCAAAGAATCTCCTGATCTCCTGGCTGGTTATACTGCTTATTTCTGTCATGAAAGCTCAGGTATTTTGTTCTCACTATAATAGACCCTTACTGTGGATGTAGATTCACTTTCTCTCCCTGCAGTATTTTTCCCAAAGCCAGCGTCTATGAACACAGAGAATTTCTTACTTGCCATGATCATATTCTACACAACATCGATTCTCACCACAAAGCTCATGTCATGGTAATTGGATTATGACAATGGACACCATGGAATTCACTGGTCTTACTATGTACTTGATCACCCTGACACAGCTGTCCTGATAGAATGAAAGCATATTCTCTTTGAAGACTCAGTTAAAGCACCAGCTAGATAGCAAAGAGGGGGTTATGTCTTATACGATGCAATGAATGTGTTAACCTAATGACTGATACACGATCATTTCTCTCCCATTTCTAAGAAACTTTAGGTCTGGGAATCAATAGGTTGAAATGTGTATGACACATTTCAATATTATCCCTAATTGGGACCAGAATTGGGGCGAGGTGAGTGGGGCATTCATCTAGAATATAAAATGTAAGGGGTGCCAAAAAACTTAGTAATCAAAGAAAATTATATTTTTATGAACTATTGTAAAATAAAAATCAATGTAAGAATTGTGATATATAATATATGAAACTTTTAAATAACAAACTCTTATTTATTTACCTCTTGACTCAGTGTTATTTTGTAAGGGGATTCGTTTCTAATCAACCTGTTTCTAGCCTAAGCAGCTACTATGTCCCACATCAAGTAGATTTATGAGAACTGACACTGACATGCAAACAGATTAGGGAATCTGAGGCTAATTGTGTGGTTTTCTTAACTTTTATGTTTGGTGTAAATTACAGAAAATATTTTGAAAAGTATAAATAGGGGTGCCCTTGTGATTCTTTGTAAAAACTTTTTCTTCTGGTATCTATATGTTCAGGCTCTGCTGATACAGAATTCTGAGTTCCCAAGTTTATATATTTCCATTAGGGGACACAGCTATAATGCCATTAAACTAGAGGTTGAGATTGTCCCTTGTCTACTTAGGGCTTCTAATACCTGAGAATCAACAAAGAAGAGAGTTAATGTATTGTAATGTATTTACTCTGGCTATCAAGGGGGGCATTGTGCTACTACAAAATGGGGTAAGGAAGGTTATGTCTTAAGTGCAAAATTTCAATAGGAGCAACTCATAATACTTTCAAGTACTTGGATGAAAATTAAAGGAACAAACTATTGCTATGTTATAACATGGACAGCTTTCAAAAGCATTATACCAATTAAAAGAAACAGGAAATAAAATATCATATATTATTTTATTTGCATGAACTGTTCAGAAAAAAATTTTCTAGAGTCAGAAAATAGATTAGTACTTGCCTAGTTCTAAAGACAGGATTGAAAGTTTCCAAAAGGAACATTAGGGAATGTGTTTGGGATGATGGAAATATTGTAAAATGGAATTGTAATGATGATTAAACAATTCTGCAAATTTACTAAAAATCACTGAATTATATACTTAAAATGAAGGAATTTTGTGACATATAGCTCATACCTCAATAAAGCTGTTTTAAACAAGTCAGTGAAAAACGACAACGACCCAACATAGACATCAGAGAAGGAACCATGACCAGCAACAGTATTTGCTGCAGACAAATGAGCAGCATAAGAAGGGATTGTAGATTCCAGTTACAACTGTGTGGCTTATTGTAGATACAAACACTATAGAATTATGAACGCCTCTTTATAATATTGATATGAATATTTGTGTACATATTAACCAAGCTTTCTGCCTCTCCTGTTATCTATTTTCTAATATAAGGTCTATTAATAACATTTAGCCCAATATCTCAGAATTTCAGTTAAAGTCTATGAAACATGTGTGTGATTCAGCTAGAAGAGGAATAAACATGATCCAAACTGTATAAAAGGAATTTGCATCCTCTTTGAAGAGAGAGTTTGTACAGTTTGAATTATATAAGGAATACTTGCATCATGTCATACCGATTATTTTGCTGTTATCTTTATTTGAGGGCTAAGTATAGTTTAAAGTGTGTAAGGATGCCAATTTGAAAAGTAGTGAAGTGTGATAGCTTTTTACTTTTTGAGCTTTACTAAGCTAGATCCGCATTTCCTATATTTTCCTTTTCTATGTAGTCTCAGGTTAGGGTTAGCCACATGAGAAATTTGCATGAAACTTAATTATTAGTTGGTTTTCTGCTATACAATGAAATATCTGAGGTAATTAACTTTACAAAGAGAAATTCTTTATTTAGTTTACAGTCTGGGGCATTTGAAACCAGGAATTGGGAGCTCTATCAGTTGGCCTCTGTTGAGGGAGGCACGCCATAGAGGGAGTGCATGTAGGAGCCAAGGGTCACATCTCAAACAGGATGAGAAAGAAAGAGAGAGAGAAGGTTAGAGAGAAGAAGAGAGAGAGGCTCTGGGATTCCACAGTCCCCTTCCAGATCATGCCCTACTGACTGAAGGGCTTCCCATAAAGCCCCATCTCTTAAAGGTAGCACCTAACAACACTGCCACTATGGGGACCAAACCTTTACCATGATGGAACCCTTGGGGACATTCAAATTACACCAAAACTATAGCGTTCTGCTGTTTGTTCCCCAAAATTCCTGCTGATCTCAAAATGCATTCATTCCATCCCAAGTCTTAGCAGCTTCAGCTTTGATCAAATGTCCAAGTCCACAGTCTCATCAGACTCAAGCCAACCTCTCAGCTGTGAGCCTTAAGAAAAAAAGTTATATCTTTCAAACATACAAGAGTGAGACAGGCGCAGAGTAAACATTTCTATTCTAAAAGAGAAGGAGGATAGGAAAATAGACAAGAGGAATTGGCTCAGAGCAAGGCTGAAGTCCTGCAGGGAAAGCACTAAACTTGGATGCTCCATATGCAGCCTTCTGGACACACTTCAGGCTCTCAAGGCTTTGGGCAGCTCTGCTCTTCAGTTGTTCTCTCAGGATAGTTTTGCACACTGCTGAAGGTTTCTCTGGTGGGTGTTGCACATTGCTGTCATCTCTTTTTCCCTAGAATCTCCACTTTGGCTTTGGCTTCACTTCCATAGCCCCCATAAGCAGTACTCTACAAGAATGCTGGCCCTATTTCACATCACCTGCCTCCTAGATTTTCCTTTGAAATCATAGTGGAAGCCACCATGACCCTGTAAGTCTTGCATTCTGCGTGTCTGAAAAACCAGTATCACATTGATAATGCAAGGTCTGATGTGATTATGAGCTGCACTGGGCCCATGCCAGTGGCTGTGACATCCTTTGCTAGGTGAATATAGGAAAATGTACCTCAAGGTGGCCCTTAGTGCATAAGCACCCTAGTGTTCTTTACTGGAAGGATTCTTCACTGGAAGATATTTGAAACAAACTTGCACCTCTAAACTGTCTAATCTGAGGTGAGAGAAGTTTCTGGAGATGGTTGAAACATCTTTTCTATTGTCCATATATAAAGCACATGGCTTCTTTTTAGGGGTTTTATCTTTAGCAACCTACTACATCCTTCTTAGCACTTTTCCTGCTCCTTTCCTGGCCAGGCTGGAACTTTTGAAAATGTTTTGCTCTGCTCCCTTTTTACTTCTGATTCTGAATGCAAAATGCCTAAAAATAGTCAGTCAAAGACATCTATGCCACAGCCAAGTACTTTTCTGTTTTGAAATCATCCTTGTCAAATTAGTCAATTACCTTTAAGTTTGACCTTTTGCAAAGTCTCAGGGCTTGGACACAACACATTAAAATTGTTTGCCACGTTGTAACAAAGCGGGGGGGGCTTTCACACAATTTCCAATACAATCTTCATTTCCATCTAGACCTGATCAGCTAGTCTGTAGCCCTGAGGGCATCATTGCAAATTTTTTGAAAGATGCATTATGGCAGATGTATAACATCACGTTTATTTTTTAATGTATTTCTATTGATGAATTATTAATTTTAAATTTATGAGTTTTATTATATTAAACAATGTGTACTTATCAGGAAAATAAAATATCAATTAAATAAAATGTTAAATTTTGATTATGTAATGAGTGCTTAGAATAAACATCAACATTTTCAACATTAACTATTTAATAACAATACAAATAAATTCTTATGTGAACTAGAATGAAAATACAAACAAAACTCTACCATAGAAACAATCTTTGCTTCAATTGTCACACCTAAGGCAGTTTTCACATGAGAATAGCATATTCCATACGCAAATATCACTTACACTGATAGCACATGTTTTGATTCCTGTGTTCTTTGGTAGGACATCTTGCTGGTTTTTCCGTATTCTTAGGAGGTTCTTAGAATGTTTCACCTGTCTGTTCATCAGTGGTCTGCTCCAGAAATCTTTTGGGGAGTTCTTAGAGCAGATAGATACTGTTCTTAATCTGTTGTAATTGATCATTTATCAATTCCAGTCCCAATCTTCTAAGAAAATTTCTCTGTATATTTTGTGCTTGTTATTTTCTTTGTAAACTATGAAACTATTTGTGCCTGACATGTTTAGGATGGAGCAAAACACAACCATTGGCCAATGCTTTGTGTTTCAAATGACATCATAGTTGCAGAATAACTCTTCAACAATATCTATTCTGCCTTTTGTTTTGTTGTAAAATATGACCAATTCAGACTTCATTTGTGTTGAGAATTCACTATCAATCTTGTCTTGTTTATTTGTTTGTTTTGAGACAAATTCTCTCTATGTAGTCCAGGCTAGCCTGGAAATCACTGTGTAGCACAGGTGGACCTTGAACGCACAGGATCCTCCTACCTCAGCCTTCTGAGTGCTGGGAGTATAGGTGTGCACCACCAGGCCTGGCCTCGCTATCAATCTTATCATCATGGTGTAATGTTGGCAGTATCAATACTGCTTTGTTTTTCTTTGCCATATGGAAGGCCAATATTATGTCTTTCTGAAATCAAAAAATTGTACTAAACATTTCTCCACTGTGAACTTGCAACATTTTTAAAGAAGTCTTGGCTTTGTTCTTTTGAATAGTTCTGGTGTTGGTCAATTGGTGGGGTTTTTTTTAGCAAATATATCAATGGGTAACTAGTGAACTAATTGTCAAATGCGATTTTGGGTTACTTTGTGAAATAGGTCCAACAAGTCTGTTCACAAATGTCATACAGTTTATTACTGCATGATTTAAGACCTGGTGACTGAGTTCAAGGAAAATTTCTAAATTCAAGGTATAAAATGTCTTTGCATCTACCAGGGCATATATTTTTATACCATATTTGAAAGGTTTATTTGGCATATATTGCGGAAACCTTCAACAACCACAAAACAATGCAAGTTGTTCATCAATTGTCACGTATTCAGACAGTGTATAAATTGCTTGACAGTTTGAAACAAAGCTTTCAAAAATGAGTGAATAGCAGTCAAATTGTTGTATTTTCTTCATTCTTGGCAGGTCTTTTTGTCATCAAAACCTATGGAATTTTGAAAGAAGCCAAATCTCTTGAGTGTTAGTATTGTTCTATAAATCTCAATGCCACATTTATCCCTTCATCATAAATCCTTTAAATTCTGATGATTAGATTAATAAAATACTTCCATGAAGGCTTTTAGTTCAGATAGTGAGGTGTTCTGATAAATATATCTTAAAGTATTACTACTGATGCATATAGAATGTTTTACTTGTATTTCATTATTAGTGTATTTCAAAACATCTTGTAGCATATAGTCCATTACAACACTGAATCATAGTGATAGCATTCTGTCCAATAGGTTTCACCCAGGCAAGAACCTAATAACATTTTTCAACCTAGTTCTAATGTTGGATCATTCAGATATACATGACCATTTGGTAGCATTTCAACTAGTCAAATATTTGTTCATATTACTATTTTTTTCTTTATCTGAATCAAGGTCTTTGTTCTGTATTTCTCTATCTGTTATATCATGCTAACTTCTTTGGCTTACATGATCCAAGTCATCATCAATAGCCAAGACACCTGATGACTCACTTTCTCTTCCCAAAGTTCTAAAAGTGGATTTTCATGTGA
This sequence comes from Heterocephalus glaber, assembly GCF_000247695.1. The sequence goes on along the minus strand of NW_004624742.1, from coordinate 13,387,695 downwards.
TATTGTACTGAATTGGGCTAATTCTACAGGAGAAATCAAAAGAAAACATTTAATAAAACAAAGTATAAATACACAAAAATGTGACGCAGTGCATAATGTAAAACCAACCCATTTACACTTTGACACATGTGCATACACCTTGCCATTCATCGGACCAAGTGAGTAAAGACAAAGACCATGTCCTGTCTGTTGTGATCCTGGAGAAGACCCCGTTTCAGGTGGAGCAGGTGGCCCAGCTCCTGACGGGCAGCCCTGAGCTCCAGTTGCAGTTCTCCAATGACATCTACAGCACCTATCACCTCTTCCCTCCAAGGCAGCTGAGTGAGGTAAAGACAACTGTGGTGTACCCCGCCACGGAGAAACACCTGCAGAAGTACCTGCGCCAGGACCTCCACCTGATCCGAGAGACGGGAGAGGACTATAGGAACATCACCCTACCCCACCTGGAGTCCCAGAGCCTCAGCATCTAGTGGGTATATAACATTCCTGACAAGAAGGCTGAAGCTGACCGCATTGTTTATGAGAACCCAGATCCCCCGTTGGCTTTGTCCTCATCCCTGACCTCAAGTGGAACCAACAGCAGCTCGATGACCTGTACTTGATCGCCATCTGCCATTGCCGGGGAATCAGATCACTTTGGGACCTTACTGCAGAGCACCTGCCACTGCTCAGGAACATCTTCCAGGAAGGGCAGGAAGCCATCCTACAGCGCTACCAGCTGACGAGAGACCGCCTCCGAGTATACCTGCACTACCTGCCATCCTACTACCACCTGCACGTGCACTTCACTGCCCTAGGCTTTGAGGCCCCTGGCACAGGCGTGGAGCGTGCCCACCTGCTGGCCGAGGTGATCGAGAACCTGGAGTGTGATCCTAAGCACTACCCGCGGCACACTCTCACCTTCGCCCTCAGGGCTGATGACCTCCTGCTCAGGCTCCTGCAGGAGGCACGGCAGCCCTGAGTGTGTGTGGAGAAAAGGCACAGGTGCACAGCATTTGGGGCAGTGTGGGCTGGGTTTTTATCTCCAAGGTAGTTTTTAAAGATATATTTGTACTGGCTTGTTTCTCATATGTCAATAAAGTACCGAGCTCGTGAAAAACAACAACAACAAAAAGCACAGCTACTGAGATGCACAGCTGACTACTGTTATGCTAACATACATATTTTCATTAGAAAATTATGGTATGGGCATCTGCGACCCTCAGTGAACAATAACTATCAGCATTCTGGTTTATTGGGCCCTCATCGGAATTATCCCTACTGCTACATTTGGAAAATTCTAGGCTTTCTCTAGCCTGCTTCCCTATACTCTTCCAACCTCTTCCTCTTTATCAGTTCTAAAGTCTTCTCTACATATATAGTGATGGACCTGGCCTTGCTTCTCAGAATCAATATTCTTTACTAGTGCCTACAAAAAAAATACCTGAGACAAGGGGCTGTGGATTTTGCTCAGTAGGGCCACCACCTGCCTCGCAAGTGCACAGTCCTGAGTTTGATCCCTGGTACCAAAAAAAAAGAAAGGCAAAATCCAGATTTTAGGGCGGGGGTTTGGCTCAGTGGTTCCACCACCTGCCTTGCAAGTGCAGGATCCTGAGTTCGATCCCTGGTACCAAAAACAACCAAAAAAAAAAAAAAATACCTGAGACAACTAACTTTGTCATTTAATAAAGAGAAAAGGTTTATTTAACAAAGAGGGAGAGTCTATTTATATTCTTTGAATAAAGATAAAGGGTGTGTGGGCTGGGCTTTTAGCTCAGTGGTTCAGCCGCCTCCCTTGCAAGCACAAGGGCAAGGTCCCGAGTTCAATCCCAGGAACCAAGGGGAAAAAAAAGAATGTAAAAAAGATAAAGGGTTTGTTTAGCTCACAGTTTTAGATCTTCAAGTCCAGAAATGGGTGACTCCATTGGTTTGACATCTGTGAAAATCTCATATAATGGCACGAGTATATGGAGGAACAAAGGATTAAAATGGACAAATCTCAACCCAGGAAGAGAGAGAGAGGGAGTGCAAGTAGGAGATGCGAGACAGACAGACAGAAAGAGACAGAGAGACTATCTCACCTTTCTGCTTTTTTGTCCCATCTAAGCCTCTAGCCCACTGAATGGTGCTGGTGTAGCCCATATTCAGGGCAGGTTTCCCTCACTTGGCTCCTTGACCCAATCACCAGTGTTCTCTGGAAACACCCTTCCAGATACACCCAGAAGTGGGCTTTACCAACTCTCAGTTTAACCCAGTTGACACCCAAAATTTACTATCATAATTTTTACATGAATTTAAAAAAAAAAAAAACAGCCATTTTGTGTTCTACAGTTTGGTGTAGGGCAATAGACACTTTAATAGCTCATGCCTGTTCCTGGTTTTTCAGTTAACTTCGTTGGTGCAATATACCACCAGGGTCTGCAGCATCTGGAGTTCACCATAGATCTCCTTTTCAGGTCCTGGGTCAGGCATACGGGAAGCTCCATGGCAAAGACACCACCTTATTCAGCAGGCTCCTTGTTCCATTAGGGTTTGAGGGTTTTAGTTGTTCTTCTGAATTCCAGTTCATCACTATAGTTCTAATTAGTTCTTGTTTTCTCCCACTCATCATCCAGCACTCTTGAACTGAAAGCTGAGCTAACTTACAATAACTACAGGCTTTATTCTAGGTATAAGACCATGCAGTCTGTCACAGACTACTTGAACAGCTTCCATAGTTATGTGAAGTCTAATCCCTGTAATAAATCCCTTATTCTATATACCTCATATTATTTTTCTCTAAATAAATCGTGTTTGATACTGAAGCCACAGGAACAATGTTAGCAAGAAGTAACCAATGTCTTTACTTAGTATTTACCTTGCATCATACTCTCTGCTAAGTACTTATAATTTAATCTTTGCAACAATACCATAAGATAAAAACTAAGTTCCCCCCTTTTACATATTTAAGAAATGAAGATTAGAGAGTTGATGGAATAGAAATACAGAGTGTCAAATTCAACATAATGACTGTCTTGAGAACAGTGCCTGTATCTTTTGTTTCCAGCACTTTAGCTCTGTACCTCTACTCACCTTCACATTTCTCTTCACTCTATTTTGTTAGTAGATTTCAACAATTCTGAAATTTACAGAAATACACATGGACTGTAATTCTGTGCATTCGATGGCTTACTTTTATACAAAATCTAACTTTCCAGATATTAAGTTTCTTGGTTGACTAAATGCTACCTCACAAAGGTAGTATTAGCAAATAATATTCTTAGGGATATATATGAACTAAAATGGCATGAACCCAACTATAAATTTTATAAATGTTTTATTTAGCCACTAATTCTGAGATGTGAAAATTATACATAATGACCTTTCTAAGTATGTCCTTTTCTTGGTTTATGATTATTCTCTTTATTTGAGTTATTACATTCCACAGATATTACTAATTCATACTTTTTTGCCTTCATATTTCTAGAGAGAAATGATAAGCTTCAGACTTATTCAGACCTTGTCATTTGAATACAAAAAATGTTTCTATTTTTTCCAATTATTTGGTCCAAATTTTTATTCTCAAAAGGTAAAGATCTAGTCCTTTTATATTTTTCAGACAAGACACACTTTACATCTAAATAATTTACTTGTTCTGCTACCTTATTTCTCTAAAACTAGAAACAAAAATAACCTTAGAGTTCATAAATTAGATCTGACATTTCAAACAAATCACAAAACTGTTCTTCTGGATCTTCTTTCTTGTAAATACTGCATATTTTTAATTGCAGAGGACTCTTGAATTTGTCATGCCTAAGGAACATAGAAATTTTACTTCCATCTAGAAATCCTATTTTTCATCATTATATCAAAGCCTTTGAAAAAAAGAAACCCAAATTGTTATGAACTAGATAATCTAATACTGCAATAATAATTTCAAATGTATTTTGTCTTGATTGCTTTTAATAGGTATTTTTCTAGTCGAATTAAAGCCGAAAACAACAACAACAAAATTATTGCCTTTGTAATTGTCCTCAGAACCCATCATCACAGACAGACTTACAAAAGAGGGCGAAAAGTCAATCTTTATTATTTCCTTTCAGCATCAAAGAAAATGTTTTTTAAAAGGATACAGGGCAAAGTTCCCAGAAGATATTGTGTTGATTGCTCACTATCAAACTCTGTGTGTTCCTTTGGTAAGACTGCAAATGAAGATTCTCATTTTATGGGATCTGCAATATTAATCAAAAGGAGTAGATATATTTAGTTAAATCAACTACAAACTCCTCTCATGTTTCTGATTTCCTTTCTAACATCAGAAGTGTTAAGAAGATAATATATTTCCTAGATTGACCTAACTTAAACATTATAGAATGAATCATACTCCTAAAAAATATTTTTATTATTTTAGTCTTCTTTTAAAATGCAATAAAATAATCTTCAAATGCTAGTATACTCCAATTAAAATTCCCAATGAAAGTCATTTAGACTCATCAGGATTTAACCTCACTTTCTTAAACACATTTACTTTCTTCTATATTCTAGCCCATATTTTGTATTCCAGTTCTAGATAGGTCAGCTTGTGAATCTTTGTTCAGGTTTTTCCTCCCAACAACTCTCCTAAATCCCTTACTTAATAATATCCCCTAGTCAGTTCAAGGCATCATCCTCTGGAGAACACCAAACACTAATATTCCTATGCAGCTGAAATAAAGGATGTGGAATTTGGAATTTATTTTATAACCAGTGAGAAAAGACTAGAAGAAATTAAGTAAGAAATGGCATAACTAGTGTTATGGCTTGTATCTAGATGTCCCCTCAAAGCTTCATGTGGTCACAGGTGGGATTTTTCAGAAGGGGCTGGATCTAGAGTATGTGATGCTGGGATTAATTCCTGATTCAATGCTAGGATTAAGGCTGCCCCACTCTGGATGTGAATACTTCCTACCCTAAGAGTATGTAGGCTGGATAGATTATAAGGGACAGAAGGAGGGTCTCACTGCTTGTCACTTATTGCTTGTTGCTTGCTGCCTTGCTGCTTTCTGCTTGTCATGAGCTGTTTCTCCTCTGTGATGCCTCTCTGCCATACCACCCTGCCTTGGAAGGAGCAAACTATGAACTGAAATCTCCACAAACTGTGAACCGAAATAAACCTTTCCTTCTTTAACTTTAGGTATTGGGTATTTTGTTTCAGCAATGAGAAAATAACTAAGACAACTAGCTTGAATTTATTGTAGAGTCCTGGGCCCAAGAAAGAGAAGACATTTTTGAGAAATGTGATTTAAATTCTGAGTAAATAAGTAAGAATTTGGTCTGGTCAATAACTCATATCATAAGGAAAGATTTCTTAAGCAGTCTTGTAGGGAATATAAAGCAAACTTCGCATTAGCTATGTTGTTAGTTTTCTTCTTATTAACAGTTATTTAGTGATAGAGCATATACTAACATTCTAGCTGTATTTCTCAAAATAAAGTGTCAACTGTATTGCAATAAAAGTATTGAAAGAAAAATACTACAAGTATGATCATTTAATCTCAGTCCATGGTACTGATAAAATAATATATACCAAAGCCTAGGTCTATGGTAGGTTTATATTCTTTTAAAACTTTTTCTGTGCACCTTTACTTGTTTTTATTTTACTTAATGGGTGTCATGCTTGTTGCGATTCAGCTCTCTGCCCCTCCTTTAAGGAAGCATTGGTTAGAGGGAAAGCTAGGACTCCAGTTGTTATGGCAAATGGTTAGCTCTTCTTGAGCAATTAGGAAGCAAGGCCAAACTTTATAATTCCTAAGCAGGGTGCCAATGGGGAAGGAAGGAAGGAAAGAAGGAATGAAGGAAAAAGAAAATAAGGAAGGAAGGAGGAAAAAGAAAATTAGGAAGGAAAGAGGAAGAAGAAAAGAACAAAGGAAGGAGAGAGGAGAGTGACAGAAACAGAACAAGAGAGAAACTTGGCCTGGAGATACAGTGACACTATAATTCTGTAATTTGGGCTACGGGATGTATTAAGATATCTTTTTAAATGTCTTCTAGACAAGAAATTTATATTTTGTTCTTGGGTATAAGAAACAAGTTCCAAAAAAGTCCTGTACACTAGAGGTAATTATATCTCCAACCTCTCCCTTGAGCTCCACAGTGATATATCCAGTTGGTTCTAAGGATCTGTACTAGGAAGTTTGTCATCTTCAAACTTAATGTATTCAAGACCAAACTCTTTCCACTCTCCTCAATTCTCACCAAACTTGCTTCCTCATGCTTCCCCAACATAGTAAATGTCAAACTTCCTTCTTTGAGTCGCTCTACCTAAAAACTACACATTCTTTAATTCACTTCTTCTCATGTTACACAATCACTTCATCAGCAAATCCTATAAATTCTATTTTCACAAAGTATTCCAAATCCAACTCCTTTCACCACCTCCACTCTTACTTTCCTATTTCATTTACAATTATATTTATCTGGACTATTATAAAATTATCTTAACTTGCCTTCATGTTTCCATTCTTGAAAAATCTTGTACACATTATCCAGAGGTATCTTTTTAAAATGTAATTAAGATCATGTAATTATTCTGCTAAAACCTTTTCATTTTACTTAGAATAGAATTCAAATTCTCTCCATGGCCCACAAGACCTTACATGATTCTCTCTCTCCCTCCCTCTCTCTCTCTCTCTCTGTCTCTCTATTTCTCTCTCTCTCCACAAATAACTTTCTGATTTCATTAAAACTCTCCCTAATGTACTCTTTTATGTTATTGTCATTAATTTATTTATCTATTCATGTAAGAATCATCTTTGACCTTACTTTCATATCTCCCATACAATTCAACTGGGAAATCCTCTTGTTTCCATCATCAAATATATCAAAATTTTAATTACTTTGAGAAGGAACATTTAAACATACACTATATTTCCATGTAAATTATACATTTTTTCTGTTCAATTTCACTGATTTGACTTTTAATATTTGTTATTTCATTATTATAAATGGTTTTAAAATATATTTTAATATATGATAAAGTTAGTCTTTGCCCATTAGTTCTGTTTATTCGTGATTTTCTTCACTTTTCTCTCTTATCTTTGGTGAATTGGGATTGAAGAGGTGTGGAGATGAAAGATATACCATTAGGTTATATAACAGCTATTGTATTTGAAATGCATGGGAACAAAGATAATTATAGGGATTGTAAAATTCTTGAAGACATTTGTGAACTAGTAGAAGTCTTGAAAAAGAAAAAACAAACTCAAATCATTCAACTATTGACTCTACATTTTGTGAGTCAGTAGTAATATTTAAGCTATCCTTACCTTCTGCAGGCTAAATGAAAATTGGATTCAGGATCTGTTTCAAAGAGTGCTGGTGTTATGATAAAGACAAAATTCCCAGCTTTTCTGGGTCTCCAATGTTAAAGATGGGGCCCTAACAGGAAAGGGATGAAGCCTTAAAACCCATAAGCAAGCTAGAGACTAATACCACCCTGATCAGCAAATTAAACTTCTTCCTCGTTAGAAGCATAGCTCCACCCCATAAAGATACACACTTCAAAGTCAATACCTATCATTTTAAAAATCCTTACTCCTTATTTCCTTTAATATGGAGATAGTCCCTGTTCCAGATGAAAATATAGCAGATTCTCATTACTTGTGAATTTGCAAATTCACCTACCTGCTAAAATGTATTTATGACCCCAAAATCATTACTCATGGACATTACAAGTCATGTATGAAGATCCAAAAAACTTGAGTTTATGGTGTACATTGCCAGTTTAGATTGAAACAAGGACATCCTATGCCTTTCTGTTTCAGCTTTGATACTCTAAGCAAGTGCCTTTACCCCAATCTATTTAATGCCATATTTGTCTTATTTTTATGGGGTTTTTTTTGTTGATTTAGCTGCCTAAAATGACCTCCAGGTGCAGTACTGAAATACTGTCTAGTTGTTCCTAAGCATAAGAAGACTATGAAGTGCCTTACTGAGAAAACAGGGGTAGGCCTCATTCAGGCTGTGATATAGTGCTGTTGGGAATAAGCTCAATGTTAATGAATCAAGGGCAGGGGAAGAACTGTTGAACAAAGTATACTATTTACTGTTACATGGGAGAAATAAGTGCTAGGTGTTCTATCGGATAGTAAAGGAACTATAGACAATGATAATGTACTGTATATTTCAAAAAGAACAATTAAAATAAATTTTAAAATAGTAATGATAATGAATCATTATGAATAATTTATCTATATAATAAGGTATCTCAAAACAGAATATACATAAAACATATATATTGATGAGTTGAGGAAAATGCTTTGACTAAAAGTTCACAGAAGTTTACATCTCTTTTTGCAAAAGAAATAAAAGTACAGTTCTAGCTGGGCGTGGTGGTGCATGCCTGTAATCCCAGTCCTTGGGAGGCTGAGGCAGGAGGATTGCTGCAAGTTTGAGGCCATCCTGGGCTACATAGTGAGTTCAGGGCCACCTTGAACTACAAAGGGAGACCCTGGCTCAAAAAACAAACAAACAAACAAACAAAGTTCAGTTCTTGGCAATTCAGGGACTTTGTAGAATATAATTACTACAAATACTGTAGTAAGAATTGACTGCACCTTACACACAAAAGGAGCTTCCAAACCTGGCCATGAAATATCTGCAGAAACTGGGGAACACCTGTGGGAGTAGATTAGCGGTTGTGGTGGTAGGAAAAATATGAAACCACAGGGAAAATTTTTATCCACATGGGAATATCCTTCAACATATTATGATTCAATATTTGGCAAGGACTCTAAGTATGCATCTTAGATGACATTTTGAAGCTTGGACAGATGATGACGAGATAAAGTGGGGATAACAGAAATGCTTTGGAGTAATACTCTATTACAGAAACAGTCAGAGGGCTTTGAACGAGGGAGACTGGAGAACTCACTTGGGTTATGACCTGAAAGGGTCCATCTTCCTCCCCAGCAACTCCCTTCTGTCTCTGCTTCCTGGTCATCATGATGTGAGCAGCTTTCCTCTAAGCAGGCCTCTCATCAGGCCCTTCCTGCCTTGGAGCCCACTGACTTTGGACTAAATACTTTAAAATCTGTGAGCCAAAATAAACGTCCCCTCCTTAAACTGTAGGTATCAGGTATTTTCATCCCAGTGCTGAGGAGAGTAAGACACCCAATCCATATTTTAAACTAGTAGCAGCTACCCTAAAGCATGGGGATGAAATCTCAAAAATAAAATAGATCAAGATCTAAATATTAAAACAGAAACACTAAACCAGCTGGAAGAGAGGTTAGGTAGAACTCTTGAAGACATTGGCATAGGAAATGACTTCATGAACAAAACCTCAGTTGCACATGAACTAGCACAAAGAATCAACAACTGAGATCATCTTATTAAAAAGCTTCTGCACAACAAGAAAAACCAACAACAGTGTGAAGACACAACCCACAATACGGGAAAAAAAATTTACCAGCTGTTCCTCAGACAAAGGTCTACTATCTAGAATATAAAAAAAACTAAAAATGTCAGACCTCCCAAATATAAAGACCCAATCCAAAAATGGGCATCTGAAATGAACAGACATTACTCAGACAAAGAAGTAAAAGCAGCAAATAAACATATGAAAAAATGTTCAACATCACTGGTCATTCGAGAGATGCAGATGAAAACAACACTGAGATTCCACCTCACCCCACAAAGAATGGCTGCTATCAAGAAATCAACCAATAACAAATGCTGGCGGGGGTGTGGGGAGAAAGGAACCCTTCTCCATTGTTGGTGGGAGTGCAGACTGGTGCAACCACTGTGGAAGTCAGTATGGCAATACCTCAAAGAACTAGGGCTAGAGGTCCCATTTGACCCAGCTATTCCCCTACTGGCTATCTTCCCAAAAGAATTAAAAGAATCATACCACAGAGATATATGCACACTGATGTTTATAGTGGCACATTTTTAATAGCTAAAACTTGGGAACAGCCCAATTGCACATCAGCTGGAGACTGGATAAAGAAGACATGGCTTTTAAAATAAATATATAAAAGGGAGTACTACGCAGCCATAAAAATGAGAAACTAGAGACATTTATAGCTAAATGGATGCATATTGAGGCCATACTCTTAAGTGAAATAAATAGGACACACATGTGTAAATACCCAATTGTTTCTCTGTTGTGAGAAACTGAAAGTGCAAATAAGGATCAAAATGTATAATAGATAATATGAAATAGGAAGAAAAGGTCCAAAGGGGAAAGGGAAGTGAGAAGGGTAGGGGAAAGGAATGAATATGAGAAAAGGAAAAAATGGAAACAAAGCCTTTGTAAATAGGGTGGGGTGGAGGGGCTGAAGGGAGGGCAGGGGAATGGGGAAAAAATAAGAAACAAAATATATTATGTAAAGTACAAGTTCCCAAAGATGAATGTCATCATACTGTATACCTAAAATGTACTGATAAACTTAATGAATTTTTAAAAAGTGTCACACTCAGGACCTAGAAGAATGTTATGAGCCTCTAGCCTACCCCAGGGGTACCATACAAGCTAGTCCAATTTTTTTATGAATGGGCCAGTCTAATCCTCCCAGGGCTTTCCTCCCTTTAGCTCTTCAAGCTAAAATCCTTTCCAACCTCCTCTTTCTTCCTGTTTCCATTAAAGCTTTTCCCTGAGATGTGCCGTCACCTGTTTTAATCTTCATTATCACTGAAGCAATTTTCTGTGCATGTCCCATATCATTTTGATAGAATTTGTTCTCATTTGCTAAATATTTCTTCAAATGAATCACACAAATTAATACTAATTTCAGTATAATATTAAAATACCATTTAACCCATACAAGCTTTAGGTAAAGTATTATTGTCCTTTATAACAGTTGTGAATCTGATATGAAGAAATCCTATCCCATTATTATTTTATTTGCATGTGTAAATCTGAATTTCTTTTTACATGTTTTTGACTCTCCTTGTGTTGTTTGACAATTTCTTTTGCCTTTTTATCTTACATAACTTACTCTAACTTAATTTTTTATTAATTTATTTGTTAATTAAACCTTTGACAAAGTTATTACTATTTTTGCCAAATTTTCTTTTACCTTTTTTCACGTTTGCTTTGGAAATATTTGTTAAATATTTAGATAGATAGATATACACACAAATACACTTGCATTGCATTGTTTTCACTTTCACATTATACTTAAAAAGTCTTTTTCTAATCCACCATTATGAAAATATTTATTTTTCTTGTAACAGATTTTTACTTATTTTGTCCATATATGTAATATTTTCAGAATTAATGTTGGTGCAAGAAGTGACATGATCATCTACCTTTTTGTCATAATGGTTATCCTCTATTTTATATATTTTATAATCTTTATGAATATTAGTAACAAGGCAAATTAAATAAATAAGTCTAATTAACAAGGAAATTATAACTACATTGTATTCCTTTGGAAATAAAGTTAAATAGACTTTTTAAAAAAGAAGTTTCTTAGAAATTCTTTATTTCAGGAAAAGTGGTAAATTAACCTCCTAAAAAATTAAATAAAACAATTCCAAATGTTTTGAATTAGCCAATCTGCCTTCAATTTAAATTCTAGAAGAATTTTTCCTTTCAATTTTTTTCATACTTCAATTACTGTCTCATTTACAGAAAAACAACATTCCTTTAAGTACATGGTTCTCTAAATGCATACAAATTGGGGGAAAGGAACTGTAACACAATTCAAATTTAGGAGTCCTATTTTGTGTTACGAAACATTGTAAAAAGTATAGTGCCCTGGGCTTACTATTTTAGGAAGATGAGATTTAAAATGCTAGATGATGGAAAAAACCAAAAAAAGGTGAGCATTTAAGGGTACTTTAAGGAAAGGTGAATCTAAAGAAAGACGTAGATCAAGGTAGAAGCTGCAACATGGAGAGCAATTAAATATTTACTGTGTATTATTTAACATCGTACTCAGAAGCCTTAACATGAAACCTAATCAACAGAAGCTTAAAAGATTATGTGATTTAGAGATTTAACAATATCACCAAAGACCAGGCTTCTCTTATTTTCCTGATCTCTCATGTGGAGAAATTGGCTTTTGTCCTTTCCAGGCATGAAAAAGCAGTAAGGACATGTAGGAAGGGGAAACACCTACACGAAATTATTACAAACTTTCTCAGAAACCCTAAATACATGTTCTTGCCCTCAATTGCACCATCTCTCCACCCTCAGTTAGGACGGAGCCATGGAAAGGAGCATTTCTTGAAAAACAAAATAAATACAATCAAAATTGTGCTGGTGTTGGTAAGAAGAGAAAAAATGTATTTGGGGAAAGGAACTAGTTGTGTCTCCAGTTCTAAGCTTTTTAAATTCTTTGTTCACCCTAATACTGCAGTTATTTTTAGAACACAAGTTACGCATTCCTGGTAAAATCTTTCAACCACTCCCTTTCTCTATCAGATGAAATAAAAACACATTATGATAGCCTACAAATCCCTTTTATTTTAGTCATCTTCTACGTTTACCATCGACTTCACTGTTCATTTCCCCCATTAAAACTCTTCCTTAAGGGTTTTGACCCTGATCTGACTACACTTTCACACGTCTTTGTTGTGTAGGCTTAAATGTCTGTTCTGCTTCACTTGCTTGCTCTCATCTGTCTTAGTTCAAATTGTGCTGCTATAACAGGATACCACAGACTGAATTATTTGTAGAGAAAAGTTTTATTTCTTACAGTTCTCGAAGTTGAAAAGTTGCAAGTTGCTTGCACCTGGTAAAGCTCTTCCTGTTGTGTTACAACACAGCGGAGGCCTCACGTGGCATAAAACAGTGAGTGCGCCAGTTTGGGTCTCTCTCTCATCCTCCACTTCTAAACCCTAATCCCATCATGAAGGCCCCATCTTCATGACCTCATCTAATTCTAATGAGTTCCCAAAGATTCCACCTCAAAACACCACAATAACTGAACTTGAGGATTAAGTTTCCAATACATGGATTTTGAGGAGACACTCAAATTTCAACACCATTTCTCAAGTCGTCCAGCCAACTTCAACTTTCACTTGAACGTTCAGGTTTAACACTTTTTCTGGGTGCTTTTCCAAAGTCAAAGTTTAAAATCTTCCTTCTCAATGATCTCACTAAAGGCAATACATAATTAAATTATAGCATTCTGCATTAGAAAATTTCACTGCATTGAAGAGTTTATTTACCTGTCTTCTCACTTAAGCTGCATTCCATGACACTGTCATCCTTACAGTTTACCCAAGAACTGGTAGGTACAATATTACAGGCTTTAAAAATGCTGACTAAATGACTGAGGTCAGCTCTATCACTTAATGCTTCTAATAACATTGCCTCCAAATATAGGAAACAAAAACTGAAAAAAATCATAAAGAAAAATGAACAAATCCATCATTCTAAGGGAGGTAAACTAGTTTATACTTCCTTCAGTATTTACTAGATTATTCAAATAAAAATTTAAATATCCAGCAATCAATTCGCATGTCCAACACTTAAACAACAGACTTAACAAATTTAACTCAATAGACATTGAGTCTATTAGGCACACAGCATAATAATTGTGGAATGCATACTCTTTTCATACAGATTTTTAACATGTACAAAATTTGGTCATTTAAGTGGCCATAAATCACACCCAAATGAATTCAAAGAATAAAATACTGCAGAGAATATACTATGGCAACAACCTAATGGAACTAAAAATTATTAAAATATAACTAGAAAATCTCTTACAGGTTTATATTTTATTTTACTAATATATTTTTAGTTAATTTTGTGTATAGCATGTATAGTGTGAGAAGTGGATTAAAATTCATTTTAAATATAGATAGTCAATTATTGCAGCATAGTTTGTTTAAAAGATTATTTTTTCTTTATTGAATATAAACTTTTTATCTTTTTGCTCCTACTTCTGGACTCTTGAATCTGTCACATTGATCTATTTGCATCTTTACAGCAATAACACACTCTCAATTAATGTAGTGTTCATCGTCTTTAAGGTAGGTAGTGTAAGTCTTCTAACCTGCTTCTTCTTTTTCAAAATTGTGTTAGCTGTTCTAACTCCTTGGCATTCTTTATGAATTTTAGAATCTACTGTCATTTTACAACAAAAGCCTGGTACAATGTTTTTTCAGAATGCATTGAATCTGGAGAATTTTAGGGGAATTGACATTTTAATCAAACTGAGTCTTCTGATATAATACATGATATATCACTTCATTTATTTAGTTAACTTCTCAGCAATGTTTTACAGTTTTAAATTTATAGGTCTTGAACTTTTTTGTCCCCTTTATCCCTAAGCATTTAATCTATTTGATACTATTGAATGTTATATTTTAAAAATTTTAATTTCTGATTGTTCATTTCTAAAATACAGAAATACAATTGATTTTTAAATAATGATCTGTTATTCTAAACTTTGATAAATTCCTTTATTGGTTTTAGTAGGTATTTTTATAAATACTATTTGATTTTCCATAGTCTTCTGCAAATAAACAAAATATTATTCCTTCTTTTTCAATCTCATAACTTTTTTTTGGATACAGGATGGAACTCAGGGCCTTGCACTTGTGAGGCAGTCACAGACAATCTTATAACTTTTATTTCTTTTTCTTACCTAATTTCACTGACTAGAATCTCTAGTAAAATGTTGAACAGAAGTGGTTATTTCAGCCACTGTTACAATGTTTTTGATCTCAGGGAGAAAGCATTCAATCTTCCGCTACTAAATATGTATGTTGCTAACTGTAAGGTTTTAGAAAATAGAATTTATCTAGTTGAAGAAATCCTATTCTATGGCTAGCTTGTTGAAAGGTGTTGTTTTTCTTTTCGTCTTTTCTCTTTTTTAAAAATCAAGGATAAGTGATGGATTTTTATTTTCTACATCTATTGAGATGATTATGTTTTTAATATTATACTGTTAGTATGCTAAATTACATTGATTGATTTTGTAATTTTTTAAGGCAACGTTGCCTCTCAGAGATAAGCTCCAAATGATAATGATGTATTATTCCCTTCTTATATTATTCAGTTTGATGTGTTGGAATTTCATTTATCATTTTCGCATGTATGTTCATGATTGATATTGGCCTGTAGTTTTCTTTTTTGTAATATCTTTTAATTTTAATGAAAAACATAGTCTATTTGAAAATTACAAATTCAATTACAATTTCAAGGGGAAAAAGATGTAATTTATACATTTACCTTACATACACAAACAAAATAACGTTGTTTCATTTTTCAGATGTAAAGCTTTGTTTTTAATTTGTGCAGCTCACCAAAGTTGTTTTTGTTCTTAGCACTCTGTGTGCACCAGGACATGATCCAAAGCAAATGAGCCTAGAGTTTTAGGGAAAAATCCTTTCTAGGATCATGATTCCCTATTTATTCTTCTATGAAGGAGCTGTCCCCACCCATGTAATTCTGAACAGTGTGTGGATGTGGTTGCTGCAAATTGCATCTTGAGAAGCAGTTATCACCTGGTTCTTTGGTTTTTCTAACACGTAGATAAACTGTTCTTTGAATCACTTGATTTACCTCTTTAAGGTTTCCTAATAGTTTTGTGTGATTGTCACGGTGAATTTTATAGCCATTCAACAAGTCTTTATTAAGGTCATAGAGTTCCATACAGTGATTCTTCAGTGTTTTCATGTCCCTCAGCAGATGAGCATCCTCCGTTTGGACCAGAAAACTTTTAATCAGATTAGAATTATCAGCCATGCCAGCACCGAACTTGTGACCCACTGGATGATATTTATCAACTTTAATCAGCCAGTATCTTTCATAACTCCTCAAAGTAGATAGGAAAATCCACTTCTATCTGAAGGTCTTCAATAGCAAAAAGTGATCCCTTTGACTGAATGATATCACCAGCCAAATCAACATCATCAGTATCTACAGTAATCTCTCTACTAGGTTTTATTTTTATGCAGAGATGCCCATCATTCCATAAAGATGTGAAACACAACTGAAATGGAGCATTCTGAATGGCTTCTGGTAGCAGAAAGTTCTAGTTGAGCCGTAGAACAATCCTGTATGGCCATTCTGTAAAGATAAAGTTAATATAACTGAGGAACTCACTGGCAGAGTCTGGGCTGGTCTGTGCATACAGAATTGGGCAGCTATCTTGTCAAGTCAGATACATGGAAGTGGCTGCTACTTTTGTAATCCCCAGGGCTTTTAACAGGGACATCTTTGGGTGGTATACTGGGGACAAAGATAGAGTTGGAGAGGATGTGAATGCTGGGATGTACCATGTGGCTTTCACCGAGAAAAATTCCCTCTGCAAAAGTCAATATTACTTGGATGAAAATGTCATTTGAAGTAGAAATGCACAATTCTGTATATGCAGCTTACATGTCATTTCTCAGCTTGACTGAGAGGATACTGTGGAGCCTGGTATTAACTGGGATTATGTCCCTTTGCCCATTGGCCTCACTCAGTATACTGTTTAATTCAGCCTTGGCATTTTCTTTGTAGTTACAGAGTTCCAGCAACAGACTCTGCTTTTTCTAACTCAGTTCTCAGATTAGGTCCTGCTCCATGCTGATGTCCATGAGTGTCCCCTCCTCTCAGCTGTGCCTAGCAGGTAGCCCCAGATGTATGTGACCATTCATTCGGTAATTTCCCTCTACCACACCAGTAATTGCAGAAGAAAAATTATCTTTAAAGATGATGTCCCCAGTTCGGTCACTTTTCGCATCAAACTTCCCATTAGACCAACTGGTTATCAATTCATACACTCCATCAGAATTAATGTCAAAAGCATGAATGCTCATGCTACAATTTTTGGATTTCATTCTCCAGGATTGGGCTGTTTGGTCATAAACTCGAACTGTGCCATTGGGAAGGGCATACCCAAATCGACTGCCATCCACAGGACAGAGAGGTGATTATCTGTTTCTGTCATTTTTGCCACAATCTCATCTTCTTTAAAAACTCGATGTCAAAATCCTCAGATCCAACAGGAAGCTCTTTCTTCTTTTCCATCACCATCAAATTCACACAAAGCCAAGGAATGAACATTGTCTCCAGTAACCATCCAAAAGAGATCATTTCTTTCATGAACTCACTTGTGTGTAGAATATAAAATAATTGGTCCATAGAATTTGGAGGTAGAGTTTACCAGAGGCTGAGAAAAGCAGAGGGGAAGGAGGGATGAAAGGTTGATCAATTGATATTAAGTTGTAGTTAGATGGGACTAAGAAGTTAGGATGTGCTATTGGACAGTAGGGTGACTCTAGATGACAGTAATGTAGTGTGTGTTTCAAAAGACTAGAAGAAAGGAATTTGAATATTTTCATCAAAAAGAAAAGGTGAATGTCTGAAGAGATAAATATATGTAACCTGATTTAAACATTCTACAGAGTACACATGTATTGAAATATCACAAAGTATCCCGTAAATGTATAGTTTTCATGTTTTGTCAATTAAAAAGAAAAAAATATTTCACTAAGGAAAGATATTTGGATTGCAAGTGTGCAGAAGAAGAAGAAGCCCCGTATTGGTAGTGGTTGGTAAATGTAAATTATAATCAAAATAGTGTATTGCTACACACTTGTTACAATGTGGTCGATCATATTAAAGTGCTGGCTTGGGCTGTTGGGAATGTAAAATGATAGAATATTTTAGAAAAACAGCTTTCCAGCTTCTTCAGAAACTAAACATACACATATCATATGATCCAGCCATCCCATTATTAAAATTTACTCAATTGAAAGCATACTTCTGTACAGTGACTTACACATAAATACTCATAGTAGTTTTATTTTAATGCCCCCAAATTAGAAACAACATCAAATGTTTATCAATAGGCAAATGCATGAACCAATGCATACGATAGATTACTTAGCAATAAGACTAAGTAAATCGTTGATACATGAAACAATGTGGATTAATCAAAAAATAATTATGTAGAGTGAAAGAAGCCAGACCACCAAAAAATATCTGCAGCTTAAAGTCATTATTTAAATCTTGTAAAAGGCAAACTTATTTATAACAGAAAGTAGGTAAGTCATTGTGAATAGAGGGCAAGTAGAGGCAGGAGGGAAGTACGACAAAATTTTTGAAGGTGATAGATATGTTCATTATTGTTATTGTGGTGATGACTTTGTATTTGTGTGTGAAAAATTTTTAAAAAATCATTATATGCTTTAATATGTCAATTATTTTCAGTAAAGCTGATAAAATATTGAACACATCAAAAATACCATTAAAAATGGTCAAACCATGGCTGGGGAGAAGGTAATTAGCATGTTGGTACAGGTTACAAAGGATTAGAACTCAGTAAGTATGCAAACCTCCTATGAATTCATACAAAAGAGGCTAACAATAGAAAAATGTGTAAAAGTAGAGAACAGAAATTTCATGTAAAAGGATGCATAAGTGGATCTCAAATATATGAAAATATACTCAATTACTTCTGTATGTAAATTCAAAGTACTTTCCAAATTGGTTAAAATGGAAAAGTGAGACAAAAGTAAGAATAGGTGAGAATATGGAACAGTAGAAATTATTAGTCATTATTGGTATATGCACAAATTTATATTACCACTTTTGAAAATAATTTGCTATTACCCAGAAAAACTGAACATGTTCAAACTCTATAAACCCTCACCTTCATTATTACCTATGTGTTTAAATAAATTGATGAATTGGTATGCTTATAATTACTAATGCTTATAGAACTTTGTTTAAATACAAAATATTCTACAGTCTACATGTGCATTAACAGTGTAATGGATATATAATTTATCGGGGATTCATATAATAAATATTTATAAAATATCATAGACATACAAGATAAATTACATCAACATGATTATACCACTAAAACAATGTTGAATAAAGGCAGCAAGTTATAGATGAATTCTTACAAATTCTTCTATATTTCAAAAACAAGCAAAAATGCAACATATGTTTTCTATAGGTATGTGGTTAAGTAGGAAAACAATAAAACCCAACAAACAAAGCCACAACAATTGTAAAGGAAAGCAAAAGAATGACTACTTCAGGATATTGTTTATGTTTAGGTAGGGACAATGAGAGATGAGGTCATAGGACACATCTGAAGTATGAGAATATTTTGCTTCTGGCCTGGCTATGGGAATATGTATTTTGCTGTATTATCATTACCATTACTGAATTAAAACATTTATATTTATATAGTCTTTGTTAGGTATGGTCTACTTTACAATTTAAGAATATCTAATACAAGGGATGGGAGAAAGATAGGACAGGAGGCAAAGAGACTAGTTACAAGGTTAATGCAGCTACCCACACAAAAGAAATTTGAAAACATATGCTATGAATTTTAATTGTTATTGTACAAGGGATTGAACCCAGGGCTTCTGCGCTGAGCTAAATTCCAAGCCTGCCTTTCTGTCTTTCTTTCTCTTTTGCTCTTCTTCTCTTCTTCTTTCTTTCTTTCTCTCTCTCTTTGTTTCTTATCTTTATATTGAGACAATATCTTGATAAGGTAGTTTCCCAGGCTGGGCTCAAGCTTGCCTCAGCCTCTCAGCGTGCTGGGATTATAGGCCTATCATTCAGAAGTGGGAGAGGGGACAGTTTGGGTAACTGTTTGGGATTAAATGAATTAGCATAAGTATCTTTGTTATGGTTCAGATCTAAAATGACCCCCAAAGTCTTCTGTGTTCAGAGGCAGGGCTTTGGGAAGGTGATTGGTTCATAGGACCCTGTGCTCATCAGTGGACTGATCGACTGAGGAGTTCATAGCTGAATGTGTGATTAAAAGGCAGGGCTCAGTTAGAGGAAGTGAGTCACTGGGGGTGTGGCTTTGGAGTGTGTGTCTCTCTGGCTCTTCCTGCTTTCTTTGCCTCCTGGTTGCCATGGGCTAAGCAACTTTTCTGTATCATGTCCTTGTGCCATGGTGTTTCTGCCTTGGAGTAAGCCAACTATGGACTGAAACTTCTGAAACAATGGGCCAAAAATAAATCTCTTCTCCTTTAAGTCTCAGGTGTCAGATTTTTTTTTTTTTTTTTTTGGTCCCACTGACAGGAAAGCTGACCCAATCTTTCATAGTTGCAAAAGTAAAACACAATGATTATTAGTTTAATCTCCTTCAACCCTTTTATCACTGACAGCCCATACCATACGTATATGTAAGTAGACAGCAAAAATATATGACACATTTTCAGTGCTGATTGCAAGAACTCAAATACCATCCTAAATACTCTCAAAAGTTCCCTGACCAATCCTGTGTTAGAAGTGAAGGTCTAGGGCAGTTAAGACTTTGCATGCAACATAATAAGGTAGTGCTTCTTAAACTTAAGCATCATAAAGACCGCATATGCACTATCACACTTTATCAAAAGGCTTGCAATTTGGGAACCACAAAAAAAGATTTAATAGGCTTGGGTAAGACTTAATTTTGAGTTGATAGGTTTGGATGGGGTTCAGAAATTTGCATTTTTGAAATAATCACTCTCCAATTGTATTAATTAAAATGATTTAGACTAGACTTTTGGAACAATGGTTTTACTGGTTATGGTTCTAGCAGTAGACTGCTCTGGTTCAAATAATATATATGTGTGGCTCTGCGTTTCCTAAGTGTGTAAAACCTTGGATCAGTAATTTTACTTCTCTATGCTTCATTTTCATCTTGTGAATTTGGAATATTCTAGTTCCCACTTCAAAAGATTGTTATACAAATCATATCAAGTAATATATTTAAAGGGTTTTAGTGCAGAGCCTGATACATAGAGAACCAAGTATAAATTTTAGCTATCATGATTAATATTTTTGGTGATGGTTGTGATGTTGAACAGTGGTCAGCTAGTGTCGTTCAGGTACTTAACATTCTAACAAAAGTTTCAAAGTCTCACCATATGGATATTAGGATCAAAACTTCCTCATAATTTTCTGTATATCTTTGATGGCTTTATATTTTTATGGACTCCTCTGACTTTGATTTCTTGCCTCTGGGGAATTTTTGTTCTTTGTTCCATGATACCTTATGGTGATTAATTTCTCTGCCATAATTTTAAGAAAAAGACAAAAATGGTCCTTTATACTTTATCATTTCTTTCAGAGCAAACATGAAGGCAAGGCTATTGTGTGTAGCTGAGCTTTAACTGATGATTTGGGGGTACCACGTAGGAAACAACTTAGAATCACATGTCAGATTTGCTATCTGCATTGCCTGCACCACCCCTTATATCTCAGCCTCAGCATCTTGCTGATTCTTCTTCTTCTCTCTTACTTCCTTTCTGATAGTTTGAATTTTCTCATAGAGAAATTAGCTGTCTCTAGTCACTCCTAAATTTCCAGTTACTCCTTTTAAAAAGAAAAATCCTTTTATTTAGCAAAGTTCATCATTTCTAAGAGAATAATTGTGGTTCTTAGTAGCATATAATATAAACTAAAATGTGGGATAAAATTAAGATTTCAATAGGGTCATATTTCTCTCTGGAGACTGAGGGGAGTTATTTTCCTTGCTTTTTCCAACTTCTAGAGGCTGCCCACATTCTGTTGTTCTTGGGCCCCTTTCCCAATCTCCAAAGCCAACAATGGCATAGAGCTCTTCTCCTTTCACATCACTCTGCTCGCCACCTCTGCCCCTCTGTTCCACCTTTAAAGCCTCTTGTGATTACACTGGGCCCATGGGGATTATCTAGGATAATCTCTTATTTTAATGTCACCTAATTAGTAACCTTAATTCTCTTTGTCCTAGAGGTAACTTATTCACAGATTTTAGGAATTAGGACATGGACATTTTTGAGAGTGGCATTATGTTGCATACCACATCAGGTAATATTCAATCTTTAACATTTTTTTTCTTTGGTACCGGGAATCGAACTCAGGTCCTTGTGCTTGAGAGGCAGGGGGCAGAACCACTGAGCTAAATCCCCGGCCCAATCTTTAACATTTTTAACCAAAACAAAATCTGTGACTTTGTGATAAAGTCCACCACTTTTTTCAGAAGGGGAAAGGAGTGCCTGCCCTATGGCAGCTCCATTCAGAAGAAATACTTGTCTTTCTTAATGCTGTTAAACAAATCCTCTATAGTGGACTTTGTTTTTAATTGTTCAATTTGAATTCCCTCTCCTTTAGGTGACAGGAAATTTCTGCTCCTCTCCAGGGTAAAAAACAGAATTTTAACCTAGTGTAGGCCAATTGAATTTTCTCCTTACAAATTGAACTGAGGGAAAAAGAAGATTGAAAAGAGTTGGGGTTTTTTTCTCTGTTTTTGTTTTGTTTTGATCCTGTTGACTGTACCAAGGGGAAATGTTGAGCAGCAACAACTCCTTCAATGTTTTGTGCTGCCTAATTCCTGAGTGTTTCAAATTTTGTTCTTTAGCTTTCCTTCCTACAAGCATCTCTATATTCTTCCAATGAATTTCTGGCATGCTTATGTCAGCAAGAGTACGTATCTAGCACACAGTCAATTGAATTGATACTCCTCTTCCTTTTTTGACCTCTATGACTGTATTTCCTGGCTATTTTTCAATTTGTCTGACCACTCTGGACTCGTGCTTTGACAACCTCCTCTTTTGGTTCCCTTCTGTGTTTTATAACTCTCTATTATAATTTGTCTTTTTTGGTTTCTTGTTTACATTTTCTGTTTTGTTTGAAGATGTGGTGTTGACTGCCATATTTATACTGAATTCACACTCTTGTTTTTATGTGACATTACCTTTGACTGCTACTCATCATTCTGGTGTTTATGTCCCACTACCAAGTCAAACTTGGTACAACACAAATCATACTGCTCAATTTAAAAGCTAACTTCCTCTCTTCGTCTTACTCTGGCATTGAGGATAGAAAATTGACTAAGAACTTTCAGTATTGTACTACCTTCATACTATAGTATAAAATTAATTTATCTTATTTTACATAATTAATTCCTCATATGTCTATCTT
>NW_004624742.1:13332385-13359885 GCF_000247695.1 Heterocephalus glaber | reverse complement strand
AGCAAGGTCAAGAGTGAGTCTTCATCTGTGTTTACAGCCTCTCCAGGTAGCTGGCGTTACCACCAAAGCTGTCTCATGTCAGATCAGCAGCGACATTAAATCCTCACAGCAGCATGAACCCTACTATCAACTTCATGCAAAGGATGTACGTTGTGCACTCATTATAATCTAATGTCTGATTAACCAAGGTGGAGCTGAGGAGATGCTAGCACTGGGGTCCATCTATCAAAAAATTGTCTTCCACGAAACTGGTCCCTGGTGACAAAAAGGTTGAGGATTTCTGTCTTAGGCAATTATAAATTTGTGCAGGAATGAAAAGACAAAGATATTTGAACCAGGGTAATAAACTGTGGGGCTTTTACTAAAATATATACATAGGGGGATGGAGAAGCTACCCTAGCAGAAGGTAAGTCTTTATATCAGAGAGTTTGTTTACTCAGGTTCATTGCAGCCCCACTTCTCAATGTCTGGTGATAAAGGCTTTTTTCCACCCTTGGTATGTGAAGGACATCCCTCCAGAAACAATATGGCTTGTTGAATGTAGTGAAAGACAGGCCAAAGGGCCCTTTCTGAAGTTAGTTGCACAAGTGATTTCAGTTTGAAAAATCAATATGCCAATTTGACATATTTTAAGATGGCACACCAACGCTTTCAATTTAAATCTGGCTATCAGATAATAGCTGTGCAACCTTGGGAAAGTTACTTTTTTGTGCCTCAGTTTGGTAATACGTAAAATGTTGATATTTACACTACATATTACAGTGTTCTTAAAAGGATCAAATGAAATACTACTTGTATAGCGCTTGGAATATAGTATAAATACTCGTTAATTTAACAAAATTGACCATAACAAGTAGGAAGAACATACTGAGAAACTTCTAGTTACCACTGATTTCGTTACTAGTGAGTTTAAAAAAAAATAAATTAGAAGACATTTTCTCAGTTTACTCTAAGTCAACAGGTATCCACTGAACATCTACTGTGTTTGGTGCTCTGAGGACACAAAATAAATTCCATCCCTCCAGAAGTTAACCTGTCTATTCTAAATTTGTAATAAATGTGTCCAGAGTACAATTCAAAGAAATATAGAACATAAAATAGTAGAGGTCCACATAAATTATCTAATAAAGCTCACAGCAAATTCAGGCGCTCTAAGCTACATATTAATATACAACTAACAGCTGGGCATTTTTTTGAAATCTACACAGAAATTTGCTAGATACAATGATGCAACAGAAGATCTACAAAAATAACATTATTTTCCTTTATCGCTCCCTGGGACATCTGACAAAACGTGACGGAGCCACCAGCTAAGAGCACAGCAAGAGAACACCGTCCTGGACGCTTGTAAGGATAGGTGAGCCGAGTTTAAGAACCGGAAACAATGTGGTGGGTTCTGCGAATATCTAGATCTGCAAGGGAAAGAAGCTCCAACCGCAACGGTGACTGGAGACCAGGCATTTCTCCAATGAAATGAGGCAGGCGGGGCCCGCAGGGTGCAGAAGCGAGACTCAGAGGCGTCCCCGTCCGCACTCATGTTACCTCCAACCGGACAGGGACGTTCCTGGGAGGAGCAGGCAGGCTGAGTGGCCCACCACGAAAGCAAGCCGAGCCCCTCACGGTACCGCCGGGCCGCTCCAGGGCACGGGGCGCCGGGCCGAGGAGGGATCGATTTGCATTCTCTCGGCTAACGGTTTCGAGGCTGCCATCCTTGACTTCGGAGACCGGCCTGACGCGGCCGCCCGAGCTACAACCGCGGACCTGCCCTCACCCCGCTACCTCGCCTTTGCCCCCGCCCCCGCCGCCGACGTCACTTCCGGCGCAGAGGTGCACCAGGGGCCGGGCGGAGCCGGGAGCGCGGCCGCCGGGAGCGCGCGGGGAGGCGGGCAGGGGGAAGGGGGAGTGTCCGCTCGCTGCTGCCGCCGCCGCCGCCACTGCTACTGCTACTACTGCAGCAGCTGCCTTGGACTTCGCCGAAGCCCTTGGCTCGGACCTGGCCCGGTCTTCTCGCCCGGACTCCCGGCCCCAGCGTGGGGCGCACTGTTCGCGCCGAGCGGTGCAGAAGCAGGAGTTGCCTCGGACTGTGAGGCGGCGGGGACGGCCCCAGCCCCCCGTTCCCCTCCCTGACCCCTTCTTGCCATCGCCCCCGTCATGGGGAACGCGGCGACCGCCAAGAAAGGCAGCGAGTTGGAGAGCGGTGAGTTGAGGGCTGGGTCGGGGTTCCCGTCGTGCGGGCCAGCTCCGACCCCTGCGGGTCGGAGCCCCCGAGGCCGCGGGCAAGGTTCAGGCCTAGCAGCGGCCCTGGAGAGCGGTTCCGGGGGCCCGGGCCAGCTGCCTTCCTCCCCCGCCCCTCCCTCAGCGCGGGCCGGAGCCCAGCGCCTGGCCGGACGGAGGGAGCAAGGGGCCTGGAGTCCCTTTCGCGCCGGAGCGAGGAGGACCGCGCGAAATCTGGAACACTTCCCCAAAAATGGTCCGGGGAAAGAAGTCTCTGTGTCCCTGCATACCTCGATTATTCCACTCCCAATACCGGATCCCCTCTTGGGAGCTACAGGTAGTGCTGTGGACAGAGTTGGCTCTTTTCCCACCATCACTTGAGGCCAACCCAGGCTTCTCACAAGATGAGGGCTGCGCGTGTGGCTGTCTGCAGGTGAGGTTAATCCCGAATCTTAGAGATCTTCCATCTCCAGAGTTGGGATGGAAACATACGCCAAACTGCACCTTTATATATTAGAGAAAAAGGCGGAGCAGGTTTGCTTTTTCTATAGACAGCCAAGAATCTGCTGCGATGCCTGTAAAACTTCAAAGTCTTTTGGAGTTGGAAGTGCTTCCAGAACACAGTTGATTTCTTCTGAAAGCTGAAAGCGCGGGCATTCTACACTTCACATCAAACAGTAAAAAAAAGTCATGAAAGTCGAGTTCCTTTATGACGATGTGGTTTTATACACAGATACATGTGTAAGGGAATGGTTGTGAAAGAAAACAGTGGTATGCCTTTGTAAGTCATATTTGATTTTATAATTCAGAATGACTAAATAACAGTATTTGCTATTTGTTGTATACCAGGACATCTCAGCATTTGAAGTGAACCTGGTAATTTAGTCAGATTCATGTAAATAATGTTTCTATGGTCGTAACAATAAGGCTAATTTTAATTCAGCTTGAAGAAAACAGCGTTTAACTGTAAAAGGATCAATTTAGGATTTAGTCATTCATTTTGTTTAATGTGAATAATGAGATCAGATTATGGTTTATATGTCATCAGTAAGATGTGTTAATTTTTAAGACCTGCAGAAAAGTTTGATGAACTGTCATACAAACTATTAATGAAATTGCTTTTGTATGTAATACGGAGAGTTTTAAAAGCCACAGTAGAAGTAGAACTTACGTTATTTTATTTTTAATTGCTCAAATGTTATAACCAACTGTACAAAAGTGTAAAGAATGCAGAATTATTTGTATCTGACAAATTGTCATTTCCCTGTTAATTTAAAGTTCTGTTAAAGATAAAACTTTTGCTAATAGTATTACAAAAGTGTTTGATAATTAAATCATGTCAGTGATTTCCATTAGCATGGCCTATCCTATACAGTGTTTATATTTTTAATAGCCAGAGTACGCCTTTTTTTTAACCTATATATTTTTGTTACTAAGTTACCAAAGCAGTTAGACCTTAAACATTAACTTGAAACTTTTGGCTGTGACATAATTTTGAAATATTTGCAGAAAACAGAGTGGCAACCTAAATATATTTTAATTATTTTTATGAATAAATTCCTTCCAGAGTTCTAGATCTTAAGTATGTTAGCCAGCTTTTTAGGTATTGATGTAGCTAATATATCAATGTAATGGTTAGAGTTAATAGTCAGGACAACTCTCACCATTACATACCTATTCTGTGGTTTATTTACGGAAACTGAAAGTCATTATAATAATTTGAAAAAAATGATGTGAAGTGACAACAAAAGGTAGCAGGTGATGTTTCCGAGGGAAAGTTATTTGAAATATCCTGTGTTGATCAATGTTTGTAGTTTCATTTGGAGCAATATTATCAAGTGTATGTTGCTATTCTACTGCAGTGAACAAAGAAATTGTATTGTTTTAAAACTTAGTGAAGAATGACTCTTATTTCATACCTAATTGTTTTGTGTATTTTTCAGAAGAAATACTCTTGAAACTTTGTTCTTCAGAATTAAAATGTAGTTAAAGTTCAGTTGACACTTAGAATAAACTAAGAAGTATAAGTGATCACAGAGATCAGCCTGTGTAATCATTCCATTTGAAAGCCAATGTACCTGACCTCTGAGGAAGCTGTAGTTGAGATGATACTGTTAATAATGACACAGAGTATGGAACAGATCTGTTACGTTGACTCCATTTTGCATCACTAAATAATCTATACATGTGCTTTCACAGTATTTACCAAGTGTTTTAATTTCAGTTGGGGACCCTGTAAGCAAAAGCTTAAAACCTTTACCATCTCGTGTGAGAGAGAGATGTACCTGTAACAGTTAACTGAAAGGTAAAATGTTTAAGTGCTAACATTATGAAAGTAAAGTTAGAACTCTGAAAATTACCAGTAAATGTTTAAAGAATTGGTTTAAAAATATCAAGTTGATTAAGATTTAAGTTTCTTTAGGGCCAAGCCTCGCACAGACAGGTGATTCCAGAGCTTAGTTCTAGAAATACTCCAAAAGAATAAAGTACTCCAGAAGAATAGAGATAATTGACAAGGGGTTTGGCTGGCTTTGACTATCTGGTGCCTGTGTTGTCCTCTGTTAAAACCAGCTTCTCTAATACATGTGACAATTTCCTGGGCTAAGAGGTGAGAACCAGGGAAATTCCATTCTCGTGTCCACAGTTTCTGGAGATAATATTAATTTGGATACCTGTTGTTCTGCTGTAGCAAACTAGGATACTGTATTGATGTAGCTCATATGTCAATGCAATGGTTAGAGTTAACAGAATAACTCACCATACCTGTTTTATGTAGTTTAAAAAATTACTCTTGAAAATAAGTGCCTTAAAAATTTGAATGGAGTTATTTAAACATCACCTAAAATATAGAAGCATAGAAGCATAAACTTAGAAAACTGTGATAGTTCAATTCTGAGATATTGTAAACTCTTGTCATTCAAGATTGTTTTACTTATTCTGTCTCCCACCTTTTACTTACCAACAGTCACCAACACAGAAACACAGGCAATTCTTTTAACTTGGAGGGAAATTTTTATTTTCTTTTAAACATTAAGTCTACAGACTGCCTATGGGGCTTTGTACTACATATTCATAATAAAGGTGTTGAAGCTTATGGATGAGAAGTGTTGATGAAGTTTTGGATGTAGATTCTCCCATGATTGCAAGTGGTAAAGCTACCCTGCAGCCTAGGGGTTACATAATAGTCTTTGATTGTTTTTCCAGAGAATCTGTTTTAAGAGCTTGAAGGGAAATAGAAATTAACCAGAGAAAGTCACCAATAGATTATGTTCAACAAAAAGGCAAGTTTCTTAACTAAACTTTTTTGAGAACTGATAATATGCCTGTTTCTCCAGCTGCTTCCTATACAATATTCTACATAATCTTTCCAACTTGGTGAAGTTGCTCAGTTATTTCTTGGTATACAGATGAAGAAATGGAGGCTCAAAGAATTTAACTTATTTAAGGTTGTAAAGCAAGTAGGTCAAAGAGCAACATTTGAATTTAGGCAAGCTAACCCCAAAACCACAGTTTACATCAAGTAGATTAGACTTTGTTTCAGTTTATTGTCAGTTATAACACTTTTTGGTTGCTTTCAATAATGGCTTTATTTCAACGTATTAAATATCTTACGTGAGAAAGATTATTTTTCCTGTACCATTCTCTGCATTCATTTTCGTTACCTGTAAACTGAGGATGAAATTACCCTGAAAGGCTTTTCAGATTCAGCATGGTAAAATTTCAAATTAGCATAAAGAACTAATTTTATATACTTAAAGCTTCAATTGTTATTTTTTCTCATTTGTAAATATATACATTCTCTTCCTGTTAAGTAGCTAGCCAAAAAATTTTTAATTTGTATTAACATTTTAAGAATATTTAGAATTTCTCATTTTCCCATAGATTAGAACATTGTGCAACCCAGCGTCTGTGATGATGGAAATGTTCTCCAGTTGAGCGGCTGAAATGTGGCTAGTGCCACTGAAGAACTGAAATTTAAACTTTTAGTATTTGGTATGTTGCACAACACAGGTGTGGAACAAAGCTGCTTTGCCTATAATAAAAATGCTAACCTTTCTGTAATTTTGCTAATTTGTGGGTCTTCGTCAAGTATGTGTAAAGGAACAAAATTCTGAATTAGTTTTTCTCATGACATTTTCTACAAATAGCCATTTATAAACTTAGTGAATGAATTTTTATAATTTAGTAATTTATGTATCATTTACAAAGTTAAATTTTTTTTGAGCTGTGCTAGAATTAAAATTTTATAGTTTTTAATACTGAATTTCAGTGAATATACTTTTATTGAAAAAGCTTTTTGTAGACTCATTGATTAATAACAAATTTAATGATCTATCTTATGTCTTTAAACCTTTATTTGTCAGACCTATTTTTAGTATGATCAGTAGCAGATATTCGTTCCAGTTCAGTAGATTGGCAGAGGTATTTGGGAATGGACTTCCCAAGTCAAAACAGTTACACAGTTTTTATGATAAATGCTTACGATCTCATCTAGTTTGATGGTTCTATAATTCTTTTTGTGCACATTATTTCCTGTATAAAATTATCTCATATTCAGGAACCATTTTTTCTGTTCTTTTGCTCAGGGTCCTTTGCTTAACATATAGACAGATTATTGCTTTTCATTGCTAGCAGCATGAAAGCCAGCATAGGAAGATAAGCCATACCTGAGGGACAGAAGCAGCACTTGAGAAGATCCTAGGTAAGCCAGGATAGTTATTAGATCCTCTCAGACAATAAAGAGTAAACCACAATTAATTTTGATATTCTGTTGTATTAATAAAATAAAATAAATCAATTAGTACAGTTTATGACATTGTGTCTAGATGTCAATAAATGTTAGTATGCATATGTGACCAAATTTCTTGAGATGAATAAATCTTAACTTTAAATAAAAAAATGTTAAATAGAAAAATGTGGAATTTATGAGAGGTAGAGATACATAATACTACATTATTTTAAGTTTTTCATCCTTTAAAAATATTCCCTTGAATATTCTATATAGTTCTTTTTTGTTTCATTTATTCACTACACATAAGCTAATATGTGACAAACTATGTCATACTATATGAACAAAGACTGAATAAGACACACCTATACTAGTGTTCCTGTACTCCAAAAGGGAGAGACAGATAGCAAATGATTTCAAAAATTGTGTGGGGACTGTGTTACTTTTCTGTCATTGCTGAGACAAAATACCTGGCACCAAAAGTTAAAGGGGAGAAGGTTTATTTGGCTTATAGTTGATAGAGGTTTTAAATCCATAATTTGCTGGCTCCAAGGCAGGGATGGCCAACAGGCATTGCAGAGGAGAAACAAACAAGGTAGCAAAGACAAGAGAGCCTTCTGACTCTCTTATCCCATCCTGACTACACTCACGTGCAGTGGTTTAGTAGCCATATGCCCTTAATCCCATGATCACACATTCCAGATTCAGCTACCTCTTGACCACACGAGGCTTTGGGGGGGGACATCCAGACCCAAACCAGAACAGGAACCAAGGGAAAGAATGGTCATTGTGTTGGGTTGGGGAGGATAAGGTTAAGAAAGGACTTCAAAGCAGGATGAGCCGTGAATCGGACATTGGAAATGGAAAATTACCAGAGGGATTGCAGGAAAAAAGGTATTCTGAGTAAAGGGAGCAGAAAGTAAGCAAAGATTCTGAGGACTGAAAGAACATGACATATTTGAGATAAGGAAATAAATTGTCCATTATGTCTAATTGATAAGAGTATGGGGTTGATCGTAGAAAGAGGGGAGATTGTATAATGAAAGATGAGATTGAAGAAATGGACAGAGGCCCACCTAATGGAAAGTTTTAATTTTATCTTATAGATACCAGGTAGCTATCAGAGACTTTAAAATTAGGGATAGGTGATAAAATTTGGTTTTCAATAAACTTTCATGGCAGTATGAAGATGAATCACAATGGAGTAAATGAAATGGAGACAAGATTTCTGGGGTAATTTGGGTGAGGGACTTTGACAATCTGAACCAGAATGGTAGAGGTAAGGTGGAGAAAAGAAACTGAAATAGTAGAAATTTGGAAAATAGAAATGAGCAGGCTGTATTTTATAACATGTGGGGAGTGGAGAAAAGTGGGAATTGATGATTATAAGGATTATACTGAAGTTTTTAGCTTCATTATTTTGATGGATAGGTTGTGATGCCAATGATAGTAAATGAATTCAGGGGAGAGCAAATCTGGTGAGGGGAGAGGGCATACTGAACTTGGGATTCTTGATTTCTGAGAAATAATACCTGATTGGTTGTTGTATATGTGGATTGTCTTTCTATTCTCCTGGCATAGTCAAGGGACATTCTTTTACTCTTCTTTTCAAAGCCAGCTGTTTGGAAACTAGGAAAGCTATGACATTTGGCATGACTTCCATAAATTAAGAACTATAACTACTAAAAGTTCAGTCTTGTTAATATAAGTTTGCAACCTTTTATTAAGTGTTAAACTGGAATGGGGAAAATACTGTACATATAAAATTTAGTACTCATGTTATGTACTAAGTAAATACTAGTTTTCTTCCCTTAGCATCTTTTAAAATAGATACTGAAAACTTCAGATGTAATTGTAAGAACATGAAGTGAAAGTAAGAAAAATTTAAATTCTGTTTTCTAATACGTTCTTGTACTTATGTTTGGATACGTATTTTAATGTCTCCAAGCTATAATATAAAATTAGGCATAGATTAAATGATAACTTTGTGATCTCTTCTTCTTTCATAGTCCAGTGATTCTGTTATACCAAAAGAAAAAATATATATTTAAAAAGTTGCAATCAGCTTCAATATGAGCTCATAAGTATGAGGTAACATATGTAGGGAAAAATTTTAACCTACACTTAAACAATAAGAGTCTCTAAATTGTGACCTAAGAAATTTATAAATCACTGTACTGATCTTGAAGATATTCTCATATTCTACTACAGGTAAAGGAACCATCTAAATGTTGGCTAACAAAATAGTCTGCTTTAAACCTTAGCATATATGTAGTTGTGTTTTGCATATAGCAGAGCCAGAGAAAATTTAGGGGCAGCTTATATGAGTAAGAAAGTGGGAGGAATACTATATGAGGATAGATTAAAAAATAAAACTCTTCAACCTGGAAAAATAGGGGCTACATGAAGCATAGAAAATCAAGTGGAATAGGCAGAGAAAATTTGGAATTATTCACCCAAACTTCATACACTAGAACCTATGTACTATTCAAGACTTATAAAAGATAGTTGTAGTGTAAATGAAAGGAAGTAACTTGGTATTAACTGGGCTTTGAGAAAATATTTGACTGATTAGTCATCACTTACGTTTAAAAGTGAAAACATCAGTGCTTATAAGTTCAAGTAGTATTTTTAACAATTTAAAATGCTAGAAAAATTTAATACTCTTCAAAAACTGTGAGTTTTATAATCCCTCTGGGCTCCCTACACCTTTCAAAATAATCATCAATGTTCCTAAAATAGATCTTTTTCTTACTAATATTAACATTTACTACTATTATGCAAATAATACAGTTTCCCTTGATATAGAGGTATAGTTTAAATTCCATTTAGTGTATTTTTAGTGTATGGGATGGGGATAAAGAGTTGCCTTCTTGTAGTTCCTAGTTGAGTGAAAGATTTGGATATGTAAAAGCCCAATTATCATAATCTTGCAGGAAGTACAGTATAGGATATTGTCTGCAGTAATTTGTTTTCACTTTTCTGTTATGATATAAATTAGATTCAGTAATGCTCTGAGTCTAAGCAGGTTATTAATCAAATTTTGAATTATTTTAAAGACAAATGCACTAAGAGAATTGAAGAACTGGCATAATTGAAATTAGTTCTGCCTTAGAAACCCAGTGTAGATTGCATATCTTTTATCTGATTTGCTATAACAAGGTTTAGGACTCAGGCTTTATGACCATAGTTCTATGTTATATTTGGTGATTTCACTTAAAAAAATTTTATAAAATAACTATTGAATCTAAACCTTTAAGTTTTTGGCAAGTGTGCCTTTTCCGTGTGAACTTTGTCCTCATAAAATTAGACTGTTTTGAGATTTGATTTTTTTTAAGGCACTACTTTATAAAATGAGTGTTCAATTTCTGTACTGTATTATTCTTAAGTAGATTACCATGTATGAATAATGCTATGAATACTCTTGTGTGTGATTTTTGGTAAATATATGTGTTTTTATGAATATGTATTTGCTGAATATATTTTTATACACATACACATACATTGTGATGGCTGAAGCTTATTTTGACTAGATTAAGAGACTCTTGGAGAGGTAATTGGATCATAGAGATATTATACTCATCAGTGGATTAACATACTGATGTTGATGGCTGAAAGTGTAGCAGGTAGGGTCCAGGTGGAAGTTGGTTTTTGCGGGCATGGCAGTGGAGAGTATATTTCTTACTGGCACTTATTCTATCCTTTTCTGCTTCTTGGCTGCCATGAAGTGAGTAACTTTGCTCCAGCACATCCTTTTGCTGTGATGTTTCTGCCTTGGAGCCAGCCAACCATAAACTGAAACCTCTGAAACCATGAGCCAAATTAAACCTCTTCTCCATTTAGTTTTGGATGTCAGGTATCTGGTCTCAGCAACAAAAAGCTGACTGCTACAGAAAATTGGTACCAGAATAATAGACTCTGAACTGAAACCTCTGAAACCACGAGTCAAATTAAACCTCTCCTTCTTTATCTTCTGGGTATCAGGTATTTGGTCCCAGCAGCAAAAAGGTGACTAGTACAGAAAATTGGTACCAGAAAAATGGGATTGTTGCCATGACTATGCCAGACTCTGTAGTTCTGAAACCTTTAGAATATGGTTTGGAAGTGGAGCTTGGAATAATTTAGAGATATGGCCTAGACAAATTCTTGAATGCTGTAAGTAGAGATTGACAGGAAGTTCTTGTTTGAGTTCAGAAGGCCAGAATACTGATAGGAGTGCAAACAGTAATGTCCAGGCTCAGGAGATTTCAGATGGAAACTGTATTGGAAATTGGACTAGAGACCATGTATGTTTCATTCTTGCAAAGAACTTTTACATTTGCCCATGTTTTGAACTTTGTGGAAGGTTAATTTAAAGGCTGATCTGGTGGAGGAAATTTCAAGGTAGCTCAACATTCACGTTGTTGCATGGGTACTGCAGGCTGCTTTTAATCAGATTTATATTGAGCATCAGAACAAAAAGGAGAGTAGATTTGAAATACTTAAATTTTGACCTGAAAATTACCATGTATAAAGTTGGGGCCAAAGGAGGTATGATAGCTGTGTAATTAGCACCATTAATAAGAAATCAAGTACACTGAATGGGAACCTGACTTCTTTCTCCTAAGCCAGTTCCAGTAGTGACACAGGCTAGTAACCAATCCTTTAACATATGGACCTTCGAAGGACATTTAAAATCCAAACCAGAACATCCATATACACACAACCGGGCTACGTTATTCTCTAATTATGACAGTGTACTTTTTCCCCTTTCAATCATTATAGGTTTTTTTCCTTTGTCTTATTGCCCTGGTTAGGATTTTCAGTACAATAGTATGTAGAAATAATAACAGGCATCCTTGTCTTAATACTGGCATCATTGAAAAAGCTTTCAGTATTTTGGCTTTAGGTAAAAATATTTGAAGATACCTTTTATCTGATTATAGGAAATCATTTCTATTCCTGATATATAGATAGAGAGATATATAGATTATAAATTATTTCATTTATAAACTAAATATTATTTGATTTTATGTATACATTTTGTTATTGAGGATTTTCTGTCCTATTTTGTCCTTTCTTTTTTTGCTTTTAAAGTAATCAGATGGTTTTCATATTCTAAGCATCCTTGCTGTTTGCTTGTTAAGCATTTTCTCACTGGGGATTTAGCTCAGTGGGTCTGCCGCCTGCCTTGCAAGCATAAGGTCCTGAGTTCAATCCCTAGTATCCCCCCAAAAAAAGAATTGTTTCTCTTCTCTTAACTTTTCTAGACATTACAGAGTTTCTCCTTGACTTAATATAGTATATAAAATTATTACTTTTACAGGTTCCAAGATAAGGTCTTTTTATAGACCACTATAATTGGACATCCTCTCCTTCCATTTTATATGGTTTTATTTTCGTGCATATTCTGCATGTATATAAAACTCCATCATGCATTATTATGAATGTTCTTTGTTAACAATGTTTATTAATTTATAATTACCTACATATTTGTTCTTTTTGTTGTATTCATTCCTGCAATCACTCCTATGGTGATTTCTCCAATTACTGTATATTGCGTGAGCCTAAAGAAATGTAAGTGTATTTATTTTAGTGAAGGTATTCTGGTGATGAATTATATTGTATTTTTTTAAAAATGGAATTGTCTATTTGTTATAACATTTCAAGGATATAAACAGTATGTTCTAGGTTGAGAATTCTTCTCTTTAAACACTTCAACAGTGTTTCAGTGTTTTGTTTTCCATTGTTCTGTTGAAAATTCAGCTGTTAGCCTAATAACTACAATGCCTGTTTAAAAATTCTATACAAATCTTAGCAAAATATTTTTAAAGTAATTTATTTTGACAGGATAATTTTCAAATAAAAGGACAATATATTCAGTATATTTCAGTGGAATGAGTTTTCAATTAATAGTGTATAGCCAAAGACAAAGTAGTATCATGTTAGTTTATAGTCTATAGATTAACAAATCTTAAATATGTATGTCTTATTTCATGCCTGCATAGTTAAATGGAAATATATTCTTATTTTCTTTAATTATCAGCAAATATAAATTTATCTAATTGAGAAAGGAATTAAATTTTTCTGTCTCCCCTAAATTAACTAAATTTAAGAATTTAGAAGCTGACTACTTAGGGGAATAAAGGTCACTTATCTGAGCACTTAATATTATTGACCTGATGTGTAGATCATAGAGAGATACAAAATCTGATGAAAGTGTTCTCAAAAGAAGTAATAGGTTTCAGTATTCACATCAGTACTCTTATAGTTATTTTTAGTATTTTTTTTCTCATCTGCAAAATGCAGATATTTCCTAGTTGTGAAGTGTAGAAGTTGTATGTGTTTCTCTTGGCCCTCAAAAGATGATCAATAAATAATAATTACTACTTTTAAGGAAAATTCCTAACCATTATCTGTATTGATTAGGTTCATTTTCAATAAGTTGCCAGTCTATGGACAAACAGAAATGGAAAATTAACCTGCTAGAGTTAATGCTGTATTGACTTATAAAGAAGTGATTTGTATTAATAGCCAGAAGATTACTGAGAATAAAGAGATGGAGAATCTTAGCCATCAAAACTTTAATAATTATAGTTTATAGATTTTTAGTATACATATCTTTCACTTCCTTGGTTAAATTTTTAAGTGTTTTATGCTATTATGAATGGGATCATTTTCTTAATTCTTTTTAGATGGTTCTTTGTTAGTGTGTAGAAATATCACTCATTTTTATAAGTTGATTTTATATCTCTCAGCTGTACTGAATTTACTTATCAATTTTAACAGTTTTTTGGTGGAATCTTTACAGTTATCTATATAAGATGTAACCAGCATATATAGGCAATTTGACTTTATCCTTTGCTGTGTTTGGATGTCTCTTATTTGCTTCTCTTGGTTAATTGCACTGAGCAGAACCTCAGATATTACGTTGAACAAAAGTGATGAGAATGGATATCCTTATTCCTCATCTTAGGGAAAAGGCTTCAGCTTCTCACCATTGAATACATTACCTGGTTTATTGTTATATATGACCTTTTATTTTTATTGGGAAATATTCCTTCTATACCTAATTGGTTGAGTTTTTATCATGAAAGAATACTGAATTTGTCAGATGATTTTTCTGCATCTGTTGAGATGATCATATGATTTTTTGACCTTTATTTTGTTACTGTCATTAATCACACTTTATTGATTTATATATGTTGAAACAATCTTACTTTCTCAGGGTAAATCCCACCTTGTCCCAGTGAGTAACCTTTTGATTTACTATTGAATATGGTTTGCTAGTGTTTTGTTGAAGGTTTTTGTCATCTGTGTTCATTAGTGATATTGACTTGTAGTTTTCTTTTTTGGTAGTATCTTTGGATTTGGTATCAGAATGATTTGGGAATTATTCTTCAGTTTTTTGGAAGAGTTTAAGAAGGATTGGTATTTAATGTTTAAATGTTTGGTAGAGGCAAAATACCCAATACCCAAAGTTAAAGGAGGAAATGTTTATTGTAGCTTACAGTTTGTGGAGGTTTCAGTTCATAGTTGGCTGGTTCTAAGGCAAGCTGGCATGGCAGAGTGGTGTCACCAAGGAGAAAGAGTTCATGGTGGGAAGAAGGCAGCAAAGCAGTGAAGAAGCAATAGCCAGCCTGCCTTTTTTCTGTCCCTTTATATCTAACCAGGTTACCCGC
Source organism: Heterocephalus glaber (assembly GCF_000247695.1). Next base: position 13,345,281 of record NW_004624742.1, on the reverse strand, counting down.
CCTTTAGGTGGTGATATCCACACCCAGGGTGGGGCTTTTCATTATCCAGACCCAGAACTGTGCCAAACCAGTCAGTGGACTAATTTAGTAATCACATACTTTAGATCCAACCACCTTTGAAAATCCCTACATATGACCACATAAGGCTTTGGGGTGGGTTGAGGGCATCTGTAGACACAAGCCATAACAGAAAAATTCAGCTGTGCAGACATCTGGTCCAGAGATTGGACCATGGATTGAACCCATGGAGCTCTGAGCTTCATCCCCCATAGTTTTTGGGTTTTTGGGGGGGTTTTTTTGGTACCATATATCGAACTCGGGACCTTGCGCTTACAAGGCAGGCACTGAAACCACTGAGCTAAATCCCTGCCCCCCTCAATAGTTTTAATTTGTTTTTCTTTTTAAGGGACAAAGTTTCACTAGGTCCTTGAGCAGTGGTAAAAGCAGGAGGTAAAGGCAGGCCAGGGAGCTGGCCAGCATCAGTATTTACAGCTTTTCCCCATCCCTCATAGTACAGTTTGGTCTGAGTAGGAACCCTTCTGGGAACTGCCCATGGGCTGGCCAGGGATCTAGGTTGCTCACTCAGCTCCTTTGCATCATCTAGAAACAATCACAAACACTCCCATGCCAATACTCCCACCCTGTCCAGCTCTTACCCCTGTCTATAGAAAAATTGTCTAATTGTGTAATTTCTTAGATTGTTTAATTTATGTTCATAAAATTGTATGTAGTACTCTCTTCTGATTCTTTGTATTTCTGTTACCAGCTGCAAAGTCTCCTCTTTTATTTCTGATTTTGTTTCATATGCTCTCTTTACTTAGTGTAGCTAAGGGCTTATCAAATTTGTTTATCAAAAACCAACTCTTATTTACTTTTATCCTTTCTATTGTTTTTCTAATATTTTTGATTTATTCCTGCTCTTTGTTACATTCTTCCTTCGGCTAACTTTGAGCTTGATTTGCTCCGTATCATTTATTTCTCACAATAACCCTATGTAATGTTTACTATCGTCATCAGTGTTTCTAGTAAGAAAACTAGGACTTGGAGAAGGTAAGCCTGGTCATATGTTTATGCTGTTATTTACACTTCAGATTTCTTAGGGTGATAAGTTCTGTTCCTCTGACAAACATCATCAGTAACCCTAGAATTCTTTCTGTTGTAAGGGTATTTTTTTTTCCATATTCTGTAGCATTGGAGATGAATGTACAGCATGCGTGCTGCAGTGGGCTGTTTGTTATTATTGAAAGCTCTAAAAGGTTTGCCATCACTGTGCTGTAGTGTTTCCCTCCTCGTGAGTTATCCACTAATTACTCTAAGTATTGCTACTTCCTATTATTGTCTTTATCTCTAACAAATACCTCTCTTCTGAACTCTGGGCCTAATTTTTACTGGACATGATATTTGGAAATTCAAACTAAAGAAATTCCCTTTTCCTTAAATCTGTATTCCCTATTTTGGTGAAAATGGTGATTTTCTAGTCACATAAGTCAGAAATTAGGGATTCATCCTAGATTCTTTCATTTTCCTTGTCCTCTACCTCTTACTGATGACTTAGCCTTATCAACAATTTGCCTTCTCATTTCTAATTTTTTTACTGCTACCTTAATTCCTTTCCAGGATATCCATAGTAATTTCTTAACCAGTCCCTGTTTTCAATTTTCGTAGTCAGTCTTCTAAATCTGATATGAATACTGCCTGCTTATAATTATTTTTATAGTGTGCTATTGCAAATGGAATAAAATTATTCTTAGTGTAGTGTGTAAGGCCTGTCATAAATTAGCCTCTTTGTCTTGTATGATTTCCTCGTCACTCTTCATAATACCTTTAAAGGCACAATAGGATATTATCATTATAGCAGCAGTGGGATTACTGACTTTAAAACCAAAAATCTAAGTATTTAGAAGTATGCCCCAAACAAAATGAATCTTTCTGTACTGCTAGCTCATGTTTACTAAGATCTGATAATTTTTTTATCACTTTGATCAAAACAAGCCAACCTACTGTGGAAAAATGTATTGGGTTAGTTCTGAACTAAATCAAAATTATTTTGTCTGCTGTTTCTGTTTAAGATTATTTATAGTAATAGCTTGTACTAGTATGGATTATTAAAGATATACTCTTTACCCATACCTTTTTTGCTTTCTGGAAGTCTCTTTACCTCCTTCCTTTACCAAGTTAACCATTCCATTCCTTATGCCTGAGGAAGGCCTTTTCTGATCTTCCCAAACTGCATTAAGGTCTCCTACTGTATGTGTTCATAGAATCATGCAACACTTTTCACAGCCCAGTCTTTAGCATTGAACTCTACTGTGTTTTTGTTCATCACAGAAATCTAATATATAACATGGTGCTTTCCAAATAATGGGCACTCAAAATACTTGAGGAGTAAATGAATATAGTTTTCTTGATAGGCAAAAGAGGATAGATATGAGATATTTTTTCAGAGATATTTGTTTTAAATATAGTCATAGCAGTTTAGGTATATCTGAAAACTACTGTAAGAAATACCTGTTGATATTAAATAATGTAACAACTAGTACTTACAATTGTTGTATTTATTTCTAATATAAGATTGTGAAAATAGCCATCAAAGTAATTCTGCTTGGTGGTAGAGAAAACTGTATCCTTGGAAATAATTGCAAATGTGCATTTCAACTTCAAGTCAGGGTTACTTGTTAGTACTTTAAAAACAGTGTCTTAATGAAAAACTAATATTGTAAGTTTTGTAAGCTTGACTCAAAAACATATTAAATTATGATTAGTTTTGCAAAATTGAGACATGGCATTGGAAGTAAATTTCTATCTTACAGTGCACAATATCCTACTGAGTGGATTGTGTCTCAGCTGTGTCTTGCCTCCTGAGATTCCTTCCCTAAACTGGTTTTCCAGTCTTGTTATCTATTCTTTCAGTACTCATCTAATAAATTTATTTTCTGATTATAATTACTAGTGTCAGTTGTTTTCTCTATTTTCAGCTAATAACCCTGACTAGCATAGACGCTGAAGAAGATTCTGATTTGCATATGCTCCTAGAAAAGGCAGGCTTATTTGTATGTACATCTGATAGGGCTCCCAGGACACCAGTGAAAAGTACTCTGGATGGATAGTTGGTGGTAGAAATCACAGAACTTGTAAGGCAGATTGATAGGGCAAAGAAATGTTTGTGTGGAACAACTCTTTAAGTCAGTGTTGAGAATTCCTAAGAATGAAGTATTGGCAGGAAATACTTTCATTCCATAAAACAAAGGATTAATGTCCCGAAGAAAGAACATTTTATAAGCCAACAAAGAAAGACAAAAAATGTAAAAGGAAAGAAAACCATAGGAAAAATATGAATGACTATACACTGACAATGAAATTCATTTGATCAATTGATATATGAAAAGACAATTTACCACACTTGTAATCAGTGAAATGTAATTTTTAATTCAGATTAGCAAAGATGAACAAACCACACATGTGTATGAGAAGCATATTGTGTGTAAATTGGGATAGCCATTCCTGAGATGGCTTGGTTATCTTAAATAAAATTAAAAATGAGTATAAAATATGGTCCAAGAATCCCCCTTTTAGGCATCTTCTGAATAGAAGCACTTATATATGTGAAAAAGAAGCGTGTAACCCCCCCAAAAGGAGATAAATATTGATGAGGATATAAATATTTCTGCACATTGCTGGTGAAAATATGAGATGATGCAGATACTTTGGAAGCAAGTTTCTCAGTATTAAACATTGAATTACTATATCTAGTAGTGCCGCTTCTGGAACATATCCAAGAAAAAATAAAAACATGGTCTATACAAAATTTGTACATTAATATTCATAGCAGTGTTATAATAATCATAAAGTAGAAACAACTGATAAATAGGTAAACAGAATATGGTGTACCCATGCCATGGAATACCATTCAGCAATAAAAAGGAACAAAATATTGAGACCTGCTACACCATGGGTAAACCTCAACGTGATAAATGGAAGAAGTGAGATATGACCTTATATTGTTTGATTTTACTAACAAAAGAAAAGGTAAATTTGTAGAGACAGATTAATAGTTTATGAGAGAAGTGGAAATATGGAGTGACTGCAAATGCACATGAGGTTTTTGGGGGGGCAGGGTTAATAGAAAAAGTTCTCTAAAATTGAGTAGTATTAATGATTGCACAACTCTAAATTCACTGAATTATGTACTTAAAACATGAATTATATGGTACATAAATTTCAGCTCAAAACTAAAATGCTTAATATCTATATATGCATATTGTATATATATTTGTCTATATATTGTTTATATGTATATATCCTCAATCTACCACTTTTGCACTGTACCCCCAGCCCATATTTTCAGAGAGGGTCTCACTAAATTGCACAGACTGGGCTCAAACTTGTGATACTCCTGACTCAGCCTCCCAGAGTGCTGGAATTACACGTGTGTGCCATCATATCTGGCTTCTTTATAAGTAACAGCATAGCCTGAGAAGGTAGACCAGCATTTGTGTGGGGGGTAGCTGGATGAAATGATGGCTAGAGGCATATCATGATGTTAGAGATAAAATGGAATCGAGGTGGGTCATGATTTATGTTATCGAATTAGTTGTAATAGTGGTAACTGCAGCTAGCCTTAAAGACCATCAGTAGAAAACCCAGTTAAAAAATAAGCTACATTTTAAAAAAGGAATTTGGGGCCGGGGATGGAGCTCAGTGGCGCCATGTCTGCTGGGCAAGCGCAAGGTCCTTTGTTTGATTCCCATACAGGAAAAAAAAAATTAAAAGAATTTGCAAAGGGATATATAGAGCATGGCACCATCCAAATATATTTTTTTAAAACAACGGTACTGTATATATTTTCTGTACAACCATGTGTGTATAGTATAAAAAGCAGACTTGCGGGCTGCAAGCAAATGCAGAATAATGGTTGCTTCTAAGAAGTGGAATAGACAAATCAGTGAGGATAATACTCAGAAGGGCTGCTATTGTTATTTGTGATATTCTAATTTCCAAACAAATATATTCAAAATTGTATAATTAAAAAAAGAAAATAACACTAAGAAGAATCAGGCAACCAGTGAGTCCGTGAACAAGAAGAGGCTAATGTCCCCGAGCAAACCCAGCCGATTCACAGAAGAGCAGGAGATCAATTGTCCCAAAGGCTGCTAATAAATTGTCTCAATGAGGACTGCCGAGTGGCCATTTGATTTAGCAATGTAAAGGTCAACAGTGACTGTGACGAGAGATACTTGCGGGAAAAAAGTATAAAAACAATAATTGTCTTGAAGCAAATATTCTGAAATATTAACAGTAGTACTTCTGGTTATGGAGAACAAAAGAAAAGAAAACCAAAATCTAAGAAACAAATAGAACCATCATTGTCTTTGGTTACCTAATGTAAAGTTGTAAAGTGAAGGAGAAGAAAAGTCAAAACAATGGCAGTGATAACTCTGTGAGCCTAAAGCAGACTGGGACAGCAGTGAGAGAACAATGCTGCCCTTTAAAGTCACCAACCTTCAGAACAGTGTCAGTGACCGCAGTAGGGAGTCCTACAATTCTGCCTGGAATCAAAGGGGTCTTAAGAATCACCGTATTTTATTGGCAGGGTCTACAATGTTATAGTAACCCTTCCAGAGTAAAATACTTAAATTTTTATAGCCACATGACACATTCTTACCACTCTCTTCTATTTCTTATTCAACAATAATCTTCACTTATTAAATTTTTCTCTTTTTCATACCTACTTCTTCAGTTGAAGTGGGAAGTCACTTTGATTAACTAGCAGCTCTTAAAAAAAATAAGTTTAGGGCTGGGGATTTAGCTCAGTGGTTCCACTGCCTGCCTCGCAAGCGTAAGGTCCCGAGTTCAATTCCTGGTACCAAAAAAAAAAAAAAAAAGCTTATATATACATATACAGAGTAGTTCATGTATGAAATAGTAGAAGAATCTAAAAATTGCTCTTGTTTTCTGAATATATATTTAATGAATTTCTTACTTGTAGGTGGCAGCAACCCAAGTCAAACTGATTGAAACAGAAAGGGAAATAATTTTCTAAAGTAACTTCAAAGTTCAAGTGGTAAAATGGATTTCAGGGGTTGCAGTATCTAAGAACTCACATGACCATTAATTTATGTCTCTTCCTGTGTCTCTCTGCCTCTATCATCTCTTTCTCTTACCATATTGATATGATGGTTCTTTCATTGTTTAGAAGCTGGAGCTGGAAGTCATTGAAATCTTCCTCCTGGGAAACTTATTTCCATGACCATGCTTGCAATTAGAAATGTATATTCTAAATATCATAGAAACAATCCAAGACTTTAGGAACAGGGAGTCCAGGAAGCATATTTTATAGCTTTTTAAGCTCGTAATATTACAGAAGGGGAATGAGAAATGTGCAGAATGAGCCACTTTGCAGTACCAAATGTCATTCACTGTTTTGGTCCCTTACCACCTCTTTATACCCTTCTACTGATGGTTCCAAATGACAAGGGCAATCGCAGTGTACTACACCAGAGTTAATGCTACTGTCTTTCATATAAATGAGAATACGCTCAACTTTTAACGAAAAAGAGAGATCCAGAATTTCATCATTCCTTGTATCAATTTCTGGGTGATAGTCACTCATGTCATTTAGTCATAGAATCACCTTGATTTCTGTAGCCCTGGTGCTACGTTATAATGTAAAATTTTGGGAGGGAGAGTGAAATATATATATATATATATAAAATCAGAACAATGACTAGTTACTATTACATTTATAACTTTATTGTTCACTTCATATTCCCACTGCCAACATATAAGCTGCTTTTCCATAGTATTAGTTCAAACTATCATTCTTAAGTCATTGAGACTTTCATTTTCTTTACAGGTGCTCATTGACTTATGATGGGGTTACAGCCCTATAAACACAATGTAAGTTGAAAATATTTTAAGTGGAAAAATGAATTTCATACACCTGGTCTACCAGATATCAAACATCATAGTTTAGCAATGCAGCATATGACAGAGTATCATTTGTTTACCCAGTTATCACATGGCATATTGGGAGCTAGGGCTTATTCGACTACCCAGCATCTCAAGAAAGTATTCTATTGTGTACTGCTAGCCTGGGAAAAGATGAAAATTTAAAATTCATAGTACAGTTTCTATTGAATGTGTATTGTTTCTGTACCATTGTAAAGTTCAAAAACCATAAGTTGAACCATGATAAGTCAAGGACCATTTGCATGGGATTGCTGAAGTCTTATCTGTTTTTACCCCTCAGTGAATATGGAAATTACAAGAAGGTACTTACAGGTTCTCCATTTCTCCCTGATTTCATTTTCTTGCAAAACACTGTCTCACTGATACCCAGGACTAATTACCCAAACAGTGATATTGCCCCATTTTTTCCTGTTACTTAAATGAAACGAGACCAGGATGCCCAGGTGGCACTCTCTGTGTCACTTAATTCAAAGGGTTCGTTGTTAGGTCTCCTTTGTAGAAGCACCCCTTCCATGGTTGCTAAGTGAGACTTCTAAACCATCAGAGTTCACAGTTTCAGGGACTGGAAGCAGAAATTTTTCAGGTGAATAATTAAATATGGTACTGTATTTCATTAATTCTAACAAATACTTTTTCATATTTTCTGTCTCTGATATTAGGATGTTTCCTGAATTTGGTGGCATCTTATAGTCATGGTCTGTCAGGCAGTTCTTGTGACATATTTTCATTGCTGCATGCATAAACATGAAGATGGATATCAGCAGCTTGGAGGAAAATATAGGAGGTAGTAGAAGAGCACTTCAAGAGATACTTGAGTAATAAATATCTCCAATATGTTATATCATAAAAACCCAGTAATGATTATAAGTAAAAAAAAATGATTTGGAAGTGTTAGTCTTCGTGAGAAATTTTAGAAATTTCTAAACCTTTTCTTTGGTTTTGTCATGAAATGTGTATACAAGAATAAAATAAAAATGTCTAAAATCTAGAAATACTTCTTTTAATAAAAATTAAAATTTAATAAAGTACATACTAGTTAATTGCTGGATTTTTTTCATTTTTCTTTGTGATATGGAAAATAATAATTCTTACAATTGATAGTTAGATTCAATGAAATAGAGCAGTGAAATCGACCACCCCATCTCCACCATCTGTTTCCAAAATATATTTTTATGATTGAAGAAATACTATTTATTGATCCCTGGCAAGCTTCTTTTGTATTTGAGCTATAATACTTTAGGGTATTTCAGGTTTTCTTGGCAGTAGCAAATCTTAAATAATTTTTGAATTAATGGTATTTATTAACAACATCTCCATTACTCTCCTGACCATTATGAATTTTATGTATCATTCTTATTGTTTGTGTTAAGCATGATTTAAAAAATCTTTTTTAAAACATGTTCTTATTCTCTTCATTAATTATATTATGAAACAAATTATTTTTATTCTGTTTGGAATTTTTCCCTTTTAATAATTTTGTGCTTTTGAATGGCCTGCATATTTTTTGTTATGCTTCATTTTTCTATGTAGGAATATTTTTATTGATTTTATGACTCATCTTAGTAATCTGATATCTCATTACATTTTAACCTAGATATTTTCTTTTAGTTTCTACATATGTAAATTAGATATTCCTCATATAAGTTCCAGTCAAGGGTCTGTAATTTTATACCTTTTTAACTGAAAAATGCCAAAGCTTTTCAAATTGTCTATTTCCATCTCAACTTCCCCTTAGTAGAATCTCCAAAATGCCTGCAGCCACTTCCACTAGCTCCTGACACAAGGGAAAGTATGAAAGAGTGAAGAGTTGACAACAGTTTTTACCATTGTATTTAATATCGTACATTTGTTAGTGTTACAAAAGCATAGATCATTGAGAACACAATGCTAGTGTCTCTTCTAAGGCATTAAAAGCTTCTCCTGAACTTGAGGAATCCTGAAATTGAAGCTTATTAAGTTTCTCAATAAATCTGCTGTGGACTCTTATTTTAGTTCCCTTTGTGAGGGAATACAATACCTTTTCTCTGTCTGCCTACGCTCCTTTTCTGCAGTCAGTGAGAAATGGATGCATTTTTCCCTGTTGTTGCAAATGGAGCTCTCCCTGGAAAAACTTTTTGCTCTGCCACTGGACAGAGGTGGCTTTATCATCTATTTAGTACCTTTCCATCTGGTGCATTTGTTGAGTACCCCAGACAGCTCCTAACTCAAGTAGATTATAGCGAATAGAGAATGTGTCAAATCTCTAAGTGGTTCCCTTGAAATCCCTCAGTGTAAGACTAGGGTGAAACACCTCTTCCCTAGATAGTGCTGCAACTCTCACAACTCACTCCACAACAATGCCTGGACACTTTAACCTCTCCCTGTGATGTAAATCTGCTAATATTGGCAGATACAGCTTTATAATCTTATTTTGTCTCTGTAGGTGACTTAGTCCATACCTGAGGACAGTTACCACTTACTGTTTTTTGTTTAAAAAGTCTGTCACCTGGTGGAAAAACAAAAAGAACTATTTTAATACAGGTTGGTGTTAATTATGTACTTCTAGTCTTCAGTTTTCTTCTTGGAATTTTTTTACTCAGTTGAGCAAACTTTTTTAGGGTTTATATACATAATCAATAGATCCATTGTAAACAAGTGAAATATGGAGAACAGTATGGTTTATCTGCCATATTAGACCATAGTTTCTAAACCTCTTTAAACAAAGTCAACATAAAAGCAACTTTTCTTTGATTTCACCTTGCCTATATAGTAATTCTTACTGACTTTACCAAATTAAAGATTACTTAATGCAACATTTGCTAATAATTCATTAAGTAATCAGTGAATTCAAATGCAATATTGAAATGATATGGAAGACTGTGGAGGACTTTATTTTTTTTGCAGAGTTATGTAAATACATTTATGGGGGAAGGTGGGAATTAGTCCCCTGGTATGGTTGTCTGTGAGAATTTTATAGTTTGATTTATAAATATGAAATAATGTTCCTGCATATTTCTAGTAGAATAAATTATTTGTAAAAGGACCCAAAATTGTTTTTCATATATTGCCCAAGCATAAGGTAATGACAATAAAAGATTATTCTGACCTTGTATATGAAGCCTGAATGGCCCCATTCTGCCACCTTCTGGCTGATTCCATATATAAAACTGCAGCAAGCTAAGAGTCCTCTAATTCTGGCACATTTGGCACAGATCATTTATTTGGGGGCCCGGGAGATTTAAAATGAGGTCAGCTTAAGCTATAACATAGTCCTATTGCCTTAGGCTCACATTTATTTCTTAGTTATAAAATGCTTCTAGAGGTTATCAGAATAGAATATCACATGGTGATGTGTGAAGCAATTTCCTGTATAGTATGTAGTTATAACCACTTTTTTGACTTCCACAGCACTAATTTTTCAGATATTTTTTGATATTAAAATGGTGGAGAGGGGAATGGGAAGAAAAATTATTAAGATGTGATATGTATATGTATCAATTCCCCAAGATGAATGTAATTATTATGGATCATAAACATATACTAATAAAATAATTACTTAAAAATGTTATCAAGCTTATTAGCCATTCATCACAGAATAAGAAAATTGTTTGAAGAGTGAAATAGAAATGAGGGGTTCTAAAATTGCTGCCAATCTCATAAGAAAAGTGTTGGGTTCAGTAATCACTTACTGAACTGGAAAATAAACCATTCTCATGTTAACAAACCTTCAAAACTTTATATTCCTGATTTTGTGACACTTCATTGTATTTCTGCATGTTCAAAGTATTTCCTGGTTATTATAAAAAAAACTTGAGGGAAGGCTTAATACTTTCAAAATGTAATTTATTTAAAAGAAATTTGATACACTTCTTGAGGATATAGGAACGAGGAATAAAAGTACTTTATAGGATAGTACAATTTTATGACATTTTACAAGATAGTTAACCTCTTAGTGCCTCTGGAAAATGGAATAATAGCACCTAATCCAAAGGTACATTGTTTTGAAGAATAAATTTCTGACGTATAATAAGTTGGCATTATAATCACCAATCTTCAACTGCCAACAATGTATTACATGATCTTATATATTTTATAAGTAGATTCCAAAATATACTACCTAGTAAGTTTTATATTTTCTTACTGGTTTATGTCGAATATTAAAATAAAGAAATGAAAATAATGGAAAGGCATAGTTCACTAAAGTAGTGTAGAAATACATGTAATACAGAGTGGCCTAGTAAGGGTTCTGTATTTCTGTCTGTGACACATTTTTTACTTGAGATACCCAAAACTCACATAAAAGAGCTGTGATGTCTGAGAAATGAATTAATTCAAAAACATTTCTTGAATGCTATGTGATTGCCATTATGTTGGATTCTGGAGGTAGGAAAGTATATGAGAAGCTCAGAAATTTTCATATAGAGTTAGAAATATAAACATGTAACATCATATAGTGTGGTTAGCACAATAATATGAGTGTTTTTTTGAACATTTTATTTTTTTATTTTCACTTTTATTAGTACATGTTTGTGTACATAATGATTACACTCACTGAAGGGGATTGATACATGTACATATCATGTTTAAGTTTCCTTTTTCCTCCTTTTATTTTTCCAGCATCAATTCATTTATTTATAAGACCTTATAAAATTAACTATATATACAGATTGAAAACCAGACTAATAGGCCAAAGAACGCATAAAACATGTAAAACAATTGAACTAAGTCAAGATACACTTTTAGATACATTGTCTGCACTGGATTACAATACCTTTGTCTTTTTCTCTTTTTTCCTATGTTATTTTGTACTTACATACGTTGAGTTTTTCATATAAGAGAAACTATATGATATTTAAGTTTGTGTGTCTGAGTTAGTTTACTTAACATTATGGTCTCAAGGTGCATCCATTTTTGTACAAATGACTCATGTTTATGCCTTATATGGCAGAGTAGTTCTCCACAGTGTATAAATACCATATTTTTTTTACCTATTCATTGGTTGATGGATATATAGGCTGTTTCCAAGATTTAGCATTATGGATTGTGCTGCTGTAAACATGGGTATACATACACCACTGTAGTTATGATGTCTTTAACTCTTTTGGGAGGATACCTAAAAAGGTAATAATAGCTAGGTAAAATGGAATTTCTACTTTTAATTTTTTTGAGGACTCTCCATATTGATTTCCATAGTAGTTTTATCAGTTTACAGTCCCACCAACAATGGAGGTTTCCTTTCTCCCCACAGCCTCATCAGCATTTATTTGTTGATTTCTTGACGGCAGCCATTCTATCTGGAGTGAGATGGAATCTCAGTGTTGTTTTAATTTGCATTTCTCAAATGGCCAGTGATGTTGAACATATTTTTTCATGTAATTATTGACTGTTTGTATTTCTTCATCTGAGAAGTGTTTATTCACTTTAGATGCCTGTTTTTTAATTGGGTCTTTAAATTTGGGAAGTCTAATTTTTTTGAGTTCCTTATATATTCTAAATATTAGTCCTTTGTCCAAGGAGTAGCTGGCAAAAATTTATTTCCCATTCTGTAAATTCTCTCTTCATTGTTAGTGGTTTTCTTTGCTGTGCAGAAGATCCCCCCCATTAAATTTATTGGTACATTTTGGGTATAAAATACATTTACATACATCATTGGAATCTTGTACCATTACATGAGTATCTTGGTTCTTACTTTTTTCCCCCTCCCCTGCCCTCCCTTTACCCCCTCCACCCTGCCCTGTTTGCAAAGATTTTGTTTCCATTTTTTTCCTTTTCTCATAGTTTTTCTTTTCCCTTTTTTCCGTTCCCCCACCCCTCCCATTTCCCCTGCTCCTTTAGACCTTTACTTTCTATTACACATTATCATATATACATTTTTTTTTTGTAGCGGGGATCAAACTTGGGTCCTTGCGCTTGCAAGGCAGGCGGCAGAAGCACTGAGCTAAACCCCT
>NW_004624742.1:13273176-13325771 GCF_000247695.1 Heterocephalus glaber | reverse complement strand
TTTTTTTTTTTTTGGTACTGGGGATCGAACTCAGGTCCTTGTGCTTGCGCAGCAGGTGGCAAAACCACTGAGCTAAATCCCTGGCCCCTGAAGCAGTAAAATTTTAATTCTAAGTAGACTGTGAAAAGTGAGTACATATACTGTTGAAATCTATATCAAAAAAGAACCCAAAAAAACCCCTCTAGAACACTAAAAATTAAAAAAAAAAATCAATGTGCGATTTGCAGATAATCAAATAATCCTAAATAAGAAAGGAATGCAAAGTGGAAGGATGAAAAGTAGAGTGAAGTGACTCAGGGTTCAGCACTGGCATGTAAAGAACACGGAAGTTGCCGCTCCTTTTCTTAAGAGTAAAAAGCTAATAAAACTAAAAATCGATGATTTTTCTTTCATTCACTAGACAAGATTTCAGGGTCACCATCAACCTGAAATCTGGGGAGATTAGCAAATCTAAAGCAGAGATCAACTTCTCAGGAGCAGAAGTCACTAAATACATAAATTGATGGAAACTTTTAAATGATTTTGGCAAATTATGGGATGCTAAGTGTGGACTAGCATGAAAGTATGAAACCTTAAGGAGGGGCAGTCTTAGGAAGGGCTCCACACTTTTATGGGTTTTACCACCAGAAACTCCAGTCAGGCTTTCAAGGTGAAGATCCTGGGAAGGGTTTCCTTCTTGATCTTGCAGAAGGAGGGAGTGTAATAATATGAAATATGCCTAGAGCATTCTCCATCAAAAGTGTGGTCCATAGGGGGAAAAGACAGCCCATTCCATTTTAGGGAGGGCATCCCTCCTACTTCAACTCCCTCTAGCCTTCCCTTTAGAATTTACAGGAGTTAAATAGTGTGTGTGTGGAGGGGGGAGCTATACCACTAAAGAAATACCTGTGAAGATAATAGCTCAGGAAAGGAGGCAAAGTTTAAAATTTATATTTAATCCTAAAATTAGAGGTTTTTCATCTTTTATACCTTACATCATACCAACAGAGCTAGAGTATAACAGTGTTTTACAGCTGAAGGAGTACTGAAGAGAAATACTGTGGGAAACCCAGTCAGTAGAGGAAACAAAAACAATGATACCAGAGGAACTTGAAGCTTCTGACACCTAAAGCAGATATTAAATACAGCCTACCTCCTGGCCAGGTTAATAAATCCACACAGTAAATTCTCATTTTTCTCTGTTCCTATTACTCAGTGTATGAGGGTTAACTCAACAAAAAACAGAATTAGAAGGCCTTCCTAAAAGGAGCAAGCAGTCTGAAGAGAAAAAAAACCAAGCACCAGAATTAGATATTATTGATGTTAGAATTACCATCTTTAATAATAATCATGACTAATATGTTAACTCTAATGAACAGAATAGGCAGCACATAAGAACATATGGGTAATGTAAGCAAAGAGACACCCTTAAGGATCAAAAGGAGATGATATATATATATATATATATATATATATATATATTAGAAATAAAGATTACTTGTTATGGGATCAGTAGAATGGACACAGTGGAGGAGAGACTTGATAAAGGTACCGGAGGTCCATAGAAACCTCCTAAACTGAAATGTAGAGAGAAAAAAAGAATTAAACACAATAAACAGAACATCCAAGACAATTTTTTAAAATGTAACCTGAAAATTAAAATATGAAGAGGATATGTAAGAGAAAAGAAAAATGTAGAGAGAAAAAAAGAATTAAACACAATAAACAGAACATCCAAGACAATTTTTTTAAATGTAACCTGAAAATTAAAATATGAAGAGGATATGTAAGAGAAAAGAACTAAAAAGAAATGTTTAAGGACTGAGCATGTAACAAAATTATTGACAGATTTCAAAAGACAGTTGTAGGAACCTTGGAGATTAACAAGCAAAATAAATACCAAAATAAGCACACTATGTATATCATATCCACTTGCAGAAAGACCAAGAGAAAATCTCGAAAGATCCCAGAAAGGAGATAAATACAACAATAAGAACTAGTTACAAACATGATGAATATTAATCTAACTATGGCAATAGTCACTGTTAAGAAGGATGTGTATATACCAAGTAGACAACAGATTATCAGAGTAGATAAAAATCAAGACTTGTAAAATAGATATAGCTTTGTATTGTCTGTACGTAGTTTACATTAAATATAAAGAATTGAGTAAAAAGTAAAAGGATGGAGAAAAATACATCATGATATTACTAACTAAAAGGAAGCTGTAGTAGCTTTATTAATTTCAGAGAAAGCTGATTTTGGAACAATGAAGATTCTCATGGATAAAAAAAGGATATTATGTTTATTTGGCTCTGAATTTCTCATGAAGACTTAATAATCCTAGGCATATGCACTTAACAAGAATGTCAAAACATACAAAGCAAAAGCTCATAGGACTAGAAGAAGAAATACAGAAATCTATCATAGTTAGAGACTTCAACATTTCTCTTTTACTAATTATTTGACCGAAGAAGTAGGAAATTCAGTAAGTGTGTACTTGACCTGAACAGTACTATCAATCAACTTAATCTAATTGACACTTATAGAATATTTCTTTCAACACTAGCAGAATATGCCTTTTTTCTCCAGTTTATATGAAACATCTACCAAGAGAGATTACATTTTAGGCCATAAACCATACCTTTACAAATTTTTAAAAATAGAAGTTATGGAAAGTGTGTTCACAGACCACAGTGAAATTAAGCTATAAATCAATAATAGAAAATTGGGTAGTTCCAAAATATAGTAAAACCTTGGTTTGCAGGCATAATTTGTTCCAGAAACATGCTTGTAATCCAAAGCACTTGTATATCAAAGCAAGTTTCCCCATAAAAAATCATGGAAACTCAAATGATTAAATATTCATATAAAATGATTATAATACTGTAATATAATACAATATAATAAAAAATATAAATATAAAGAAAATAAGTTAACCTGCACTTACATTTAAAAACCTTCATAGCTTGTGTGAGGGAGACGAGAGAGGAGAGTTTTGTGTAGTATGATTTTCACTATCACTAACAGAGTCACTGCTATCTGACCACAATGAAATTAAGCTATAAATCAATAATAGAAAATTGGGTAGTTCCAAAATACAGTAAAACCTTGGTTTGCAAGCATAATTTGTTCCAGAAACATGCTTGTAATCCAAAGCACTTGTATATCAAAGCAAAGTTTCCCCATAAAAAATCATGGAAACTCAGATGATTAAATATTCACATAAAACGATTACAATACTGTAATATACAACATAATAAAAATATAAAATATAAAGAAAATAAGTTAACCTGCACTTACATTTAAAAACCTTCATAGCTGGTGTGAGGGAGACAAGAGATGAGAGTTTTGTGTAGTATGACTTTCACTATCACTAACAGAGTCACTGCTATCTGTTGGCTCAATGGAATCTTTTTATGTAGCTTTAACAAGGAACCTACCAATGACATTTGTTTTGCCTCCTTTTGAGGATGTCACAGAAATGTGACATTACATTGTTGTTGCACAGATTCATTGCTTGCACTGACTTATTTAAGTGGTGCTTTTCTACAAAATTTTGTGTTGTTCCCAACATTTTACGCATCTTCCTAATCTCATTTCAAGTGAGGGATTCCTCCACTTTTTTCTCCTCCTCCTTTGCAGATGAAATCTCCTCCATAAACTCTTGCTATTGGAAGACAATCATACACAGTCTTGCAGAGAGAGGGAGAGGGAGTAAACCTTTGGTTTAGTTGTGATCATATGATGTTTGGCATCATGTAATGCTTGTATTGCAAGACATAGCTCATCTGTCAAGTTAAAATTGTTAGAAATGTTTGCTCTTCTTGCAGAACACTCGCAGAACAAGTTACTAGTGATCCAAGGTTTTACTGTATTTGGAAATTAAGGAATAAACTTCTAAATAACACATAAGTCGAAGAAGTCTCAAGAGAAAATTTAAATATTGTAAGTTAAATGATAATCATATTGCAATTTATCAACATTTTTGGAACTTAG
Organism: Heterocephalus glaber; assembly: GCF_000247695.1. The sequence continues at coordinate 13,321,793 of NW_004624742.1, read as the reverse complement.
CAAAAGAAATTGATATTTTAAATGGACATACTGATAAAGAAGATCTCAAGTTAGTAACATAAAGTTCCCCCTTAGGAAACTGAACAACAAAAGAGTAATTTAATCCCAGTGCAAGAACTGAAGAATAAAGGGAGGGAGAGAGAAAGGAAGTGACAGAGGAAAAAGAGAAAAAAAAGCAGAAACCATCATACTGTTTGATTCCAATTGTATGACATTCTGGCAATGATAAAAAATAAAACAGATCAGTATATGCAAGGGTCAGGGAAGCATGGGGGATTTATTCAAGTGATAAAATTACTCTCTATGATGCTATAATTGTGGATACATGACATTGTGCATTACGCATGAAACCCATAGCACTTACATCAAAAAGCGTAAAACTTAAATGCACTCAAGCTTTTAAATAATCATTTTGAAGTTTGGTGCATCTTAGGATGAGATGTAGATTGTGACAAAACAATTTGTACTACAAATGTGTGAGACAATCTCATTGAAAGGAATGAGAGTAAAGATACTAATCTAATTTTAGAAATAAGTGGTGCCTACAAGACTAGGCATAAAATTTGCATAGTGACATACTGTAGTTGATGAAGTTATTTCCTTCAGGGATAAAGTTGTTGATTTACCAGGTTAACAATTCTGATACTGCTATACGTGTATCCTGAAAGTGGACAAGTAAGTAAATGGATGATGGATGGTAGAAGCCAGGGTTTCTCACAGTGTGAGTGGGAATTTATAGATACAATTGGGAAGGAAGCTAAAAGGAATCATGCAGTAATGGATTCAAGTTGGAGACACCAGAATGTACTTCTGTTTAGCTTATAGACACAGATAAATACATCTAGAAATACTTTAGATGAGGGAATGTATATGTGTTAGTATACTCATATTCCCCTGCTCTCTCAACTATGAGAAGAACCCAGAAACAACAACACTCCAATAACATTTTATGATAAAAGGAAAAAGGACTTGGAGAAATTGCTGATTCTAGGACTGGAGCAAGAAATATACAACATGAACATGGTACATCTTGTAGTGCTAGAAAGTGAGGAAGTTCTCAAACACATACATGAACACACCAGATAGGGGTGTGTGAAAGGGATACAAGGGACTAATGAAAGAGCTTCCAGTGGACAAAGCTCAACAATAAAGTTGGATTATAGTCCAGTGTGTAAAAATAAATATGCATGTGTACTGATGTAAATAAATGAATGAATCAATCAATCAATAAATAAATAATGGGAGAGAAGAGACACATTCTTCATTCAGATGAATTCCACTCTGCCCTAAGGAGATGGAGTATAACTCCTTAAATATGTGCTGTACATAGTGACTTCCTAAGTAGTTTAGTATGGAAAAGGAGAAAGGAATTCCTCTCCAGTGGACACACCTTACTAACACTACCTTAGTCAGATGATCAAAGTCAGCATCCACAGTGGTATCATGTTGATAGCATAAACTTTTGATAAAATGTGATATAAATGGCATTTTATCTTTTGATCTTCCTCTTCATTACCCATCATTCTGGGTAATCATGGAGGTCAGGGAGTCACCTAAATTCCAGTTGAGGAAACTCCTACAGTACAGCTAAACAGTACTACCCAAATTTGTCAAGATGATCAAGAACCAGGGAAGTCTGAGAGATTGTCATAGAAAACAAAAAGCCCAAAGGAAAGAAATGAATTCTAGCTGGGCATGGTGGTGCATGCCTGTAATCCCAGCATACAGGAGGCTGTGGCAGGAGGATTGCCTTGAGTTCAAGGCCATCCTGGGCCACATAGTGAGTTCAAGACCAGCCTGGACTACATAGCGAGGTCCTATCTTTAAAAACAAAACAAAACAAGGCGAAACAAAAATGAGTACTAAATGTCAAGTGGTATACTGGATGAGATTCTGTAACAAGAAAGGACTCTAGGTGAAAACTAAGGAAATCTGAATAAACTAGTTGACTATAGTGAATCAATATTGGTTCATTAATTGTATAGTTCTACCATATAAAATAAAGTATTAATAATGGAAATCAGTTATGGAGTATATAATAACTCTACTAACTGTGCAATTTTTCTATAATTCTAAAACCTACAAAATAAAAAGTTAACAAAAAGTTCTATTTAGATAAAAGTTTACAAAACATGAAATATCTGTATTATCAAGAAACATCAGTTCCCTGAGGATTGAAATGATGCAGGGTGAAATTAAAAAGAAGCAGAAAAATGATGAAGATGATGGATATGTTCATTATTTTCATTGTGGCTATGATCTCACATTTGTGTTAATATATCAAGATTTACTAAACTATAAAATTATAAACTTCAAATATGTGCAGTGAATGGCAATTACATTCACTAAAACTTAAATCAGAGGGGACAAAAATAATTAAATGGTAAGCCTAGATACAATTATACCAATATTTACATTAAATAGAAGTGATCTAAATGATACTGGTATGTACTGTGTTCTTATAATTTCAGTATTTTGATGTGGATTGTTTAAAAGCAAAAAGGTGCCACAAAACACTATCAAATGAGAGCTATAGTGTTGATTAGTGTCGTACACAGTAGACTTCAAAACAAGAACACTTATGAAGGATTAAGTCTGTGCAGCAAGAAGATAGAACAATTCTAAATGTGTTGCAGCTATTAACAACTTCAAAATAGAGGAAGCAAAAAATTGATGTACTGGAAAAGAAAGAAACAAAAAAAAAGTCTGATCTTCAAAGTTGAAGACTTCTGTAACCACTGAACCAGAGAACCTAGAAGGATACAGAAATCCTAAACACCATCAACCAAATTGATCTTACTGACATTCACAGTTATATTTATTTTTAACAACAAAGAAAACACTTTTTACATATGTCTATGGAATATTTGCCATAGAAAACAATATCCTGGTTCATTAGACAAACTTTAACAAATTTAAAATAATTAAAAGTCATACAAAATGTTCTCTGACCATAATGGACTATCTGGAAATGAACAGAAAGATTGGTAAAATTTTTGGATACTTGGAAGTTTAATCAGGACACTTCTAAGTTAACCCATGGTCAAAGACAAAGCATTAAAGGAAATTAGAAAATTTTTCAACCAAATGAAAATGGAAATATGATACATCAAAATTTGTCAAATGCACCTTTTCAGAGAGAAATCTATAGGGTTGAGTTCATATATTAGAAAAATGTCTTAATTAACAGTCTAAGCTTCCATATTATGAAACTAGAAAAAAAGCAATGTAACATCAAAGAGAGTAGAGGAAGAGAAATAAAAGCAGGATGTTAAGTGAAACAAATGAGACACACAAACTTAAATATTGCATGGTTTCTTTAATGTAAGAAACTCAAAATATAAAGAGCAAAATAAAAGACATAATCTTTCTCAAAAGGAAAAGGGATCAAGAGATGGGGAGAAGGGTAAAGGAAGAGAGGGGAAGGGGTGGAAAAAGAAATTAAGATGTGTTAGATACATGTATTAACTACCCACAAGAAATGTAAACCTTATGTCCTGCAAACACACACTAATTAAAAAAAACAGCAAAAAGAAAAAAGCAGGAATCAATAAAATTGAAAACAGAAAAATGATGAAGAAAATAAATGAATGCAACAGGTGAATCTTTAAAAAAATCATTAAAAGAAATCAAATTAACCAAGTAAAGAGAATACAAATTACTAATATCAAGAATGAAAAGAGATAATTACTCCAGATGCCACATTAAATGGGTTTTAAGGGGATATTAGAAACAACTGTATTCACATAAATTTCTCAGTCGAAATAGACCATTTTTTTGAAAGACACAAATGACCAATATTCAAGATGCAATAGATAACTCAGCTGTAGTATATTGATTGAAGAAATTGTATTAGTATTTGTAATATGAAAAGAGAGCTCGTCCCAGATAGTTTTACTGACAAATCCTACCAAACACTTAAAGAAGAAATGATACCAATTCCCTCTTCTGGAAAACAAGATGACCTTTAATTTTATTTTATGAGCTCCACCTTAGGCTGTTATCAAAATTATGCAGACAGTATATGACAACATCTTTTCTAAGTATAGACACAAAAATCTTCAATTAAATATTACTAAATTAAATCCAGCAATATATAAAAAGGATAGAAAGAAGGTATATGCAGAACAAGAGATGTTTCGCCTATGAATTAAAATCTTACTCAAAATTTGGAAATTAACTGGTGTAATTCATCATATTAGCATACTAAAAAGGTGAAACCACATTATTATATCAACTGATCCTAAAATTTATTGATAAATTCAATATGCCGCCAAGGTTAAAAACTCCCACCTAACTAGGAATAGAAGGAAACTTTGTTGTCTCAATAAGTAACATCTACAGAACAGGTTTACAGCTCCCCTGACATCATTGTCAATGGTAGGAAAGAAGAAAACATACTTTCTTCCTGAGCCATGGAATAAGCAGAGCTAACACTCACCATTCTTATTTAACCTTGTACTGCAGGTCTTAACTAATGCGATATGGCAAGAAAAGTAAGTAAGAGGCATAAGAATTACAAAAACAAACTCTGTATTCAAAGATGACATGATTCCCTATGTAGAAAAATTGCAAGAAATCTACAAACAGAAAAAGATTCTAAAACTAACAAGTAAATTTAGCAAAGTTGAAGTATATATTATCATTATATAAAACAGGTTATATGTCTATACATTAGTAATGAACAATTGTAAAACTTTTTTTTGCTTTAATTCTTTTATTGGTACATTTTAGGTATACAATACATTCACATTTATCATTGGGTGCTTCTTTTAGGTTTTAGACAAACTAAAATCTGCACTATCCAAAACTATTGTGTAGATGAAAGAATTGATACATACATAGATCAATGGAATACAATAGATTCTAGAAAGAGACCCACACAAATATGATCAACTGAGCTTTGACATATGCAAAAGCAATTCATTTGTGAATGAAGCCATAGTTTTAACAAATTTATACAATGGAATACTTATTAAACAATAGAAGTCAGTGAAATATTGAGACTCTCAAAATGGATAAACCTCAGTTGCTATGCTAAATGAAAGAAGTGAGTCTTAAAAGGACACATACTATATGAACCTCTATATAACATTCTAGAAAAGGCATAACTATTACCCTAAAAACTTTATTTGAAGAGCTGGGTCATGGTCATATCACTTGTTTTCTGCATAGAGGAAACACAACATTTTTATATCTTACATATACTTCCATGTTTTTCTTTTCTTTAACCTTCAAGCTTTTAAAGTATGTGATGGACAGTTAAACTGAAAAATAGGTTCTTAGTCCTGGACAGTATATCCAAGAACTAATTGTATTTGCCTCTCCTTTCACCACAACATCCCTACTCTTGTTTGAAAATACAATTGAATAAATGTTTGCTTCTTATAGGAAACCAAGGTCATACAGTTCAGGAACCCTGATGTAGGAGTTATAAAACCTAAGTGACTTAATTTTTTAATTTGTTTTTGGTACCAGGGATTGAACTCGGGACCTTGGTGCTTGCAAGGCAGGCGATGGAACCACTGATCTAAATCCCCGGCCCCCTAAGTGACTTTGGATAAGTCACTTTATGTTTGTAAATTTCTTTTGTCTTAAAATAGGGATAATAGTACTGGTGCTACTTCATATGTAAAGGTTTTATGAGCCTTATAATAATTTCACAATGAAAATTATTTTTATATATTGTAAAGTGTGTGGCACTTCATTATTATTACTAATTATAGATTACTGATTATAAGAAATAAATCGGTATTTTGTGGTATCTTATGACAAAGCAACTCTGAAAATTGCTATTATTTCTAAAACTAATGCAGAAAAGCTGGGCATGGTGGTGCATGCCTATAATCCCAGCACTCAGGACGCTGAGGCAGGATTGCTGCGAGTTTGAGGTCAGCTTGGGCTACACAGTAAGTTCGAAGCCATTAATAAATAAATTAATTAACTACAAAATAAAAATAAAAGTAATGCAGAACGATAGAGAACTTTTGAAGTTGATTGCTCTCTAGTTCTATAATGTACATTATTTAAATACAAAATACACTCTTCCCAACAAATTTTGGGTATAAGTCCAAACTCTATAGTACAAAATAATATTCTGAAAATACCATCAAGAAGAATAAAAAGTAATATACTTCTAAAAATTAATTTGAATTATGTAGGAATTCATAGTTTTAGTTAAAACTGCAGTTATTTCTTTCTAGCAGTAGATGCCAGTAGAGTTCTTTCTTTTAATAAAAGTTACATTGCCTGAGCACTTCCATAGCAACAGCTTCCTGGTCACATTACCATATATAGAAGCATTAGTCTAAGAAACAAATATTCTACTTTCTATAAGAATTTTGTAACAAGTAGAAACAGTTTTATTGAAAAAAATAGACAAATTTCAAAATATATTTTCAAGATGCTCAGGGAAGCATATTTTGTTTTTGCTGTAGTAATTTTATTTTAAAGCTTATCTTGTTTTAAATAAGATAATTTCAGTGTTCTGGTTAGGAATGTGGAATTTCTATACTTAAGAAATGTCAAATATACATGATACTGGCTATCTGTGTTAAAAATGAATGTAGTCAGGCTGAAATGTTATGGTTAGTTTGGATCTTTGCAAGGGAATACTATACCAGGAGTGTACTATCTTGCAGAAGGTAACATGTCAGAAAGATGAGTGATGGAAGGGGTGACTGGGATCAGGGAAACTAGAGTGTTTTAGAAGGAAATATTTGCACTGAGTGAAAATGGAACTCAAATAAAATTTAGTAACCGAATGTAGAGAAGAGTAGAAATCCAATGATGTTATTCCCATTACTGTTTCTCTATATAAAACAATTTTTTACTTACAAATATGATCTTATAAATTCAAACATTTTCTAGTATTTGAAGATTCTACTTAGATTTTAAATTGTTAAAAGTGAATGCTTACTTCATTTAACATATTTATTGTCTAATAACATGCATTTATGAATTTAAATCACAATTCATAAACAGCCAATTTTAATATAAAATCCTAAGATCCGTGGAAACGAGAGAGCAGTTTACTTTTTCTAGGAAGTATGTGGGAGACTTCACTGAAGACTTGACATTTGTTGTGAGCCTTGAAGATTAGTAACTTCTGCTAGCAAGGCAATTCAAAGGAATTCAGGCTTTTATCCAATTCTTAGCATACTGTGTCAGTCCATACACTGCGAATACTATATTTATTAACACACCAGACACTTATCAGTGTCTGTTTTGTGTAAGACACTCTCAGATGTTAATCAATTATTTTTTATTATACACATATAATATTTATATGGAAAGCAAATTTAAGAAATACAGTCTTAGAAATACTCTGCTGTTTAGATTGTATTAATCTTATTACAAAACTACATACAAATGAATTGTGTGCTACAAGGCAAATCCTTGTTTCTTTAATGGACTTGTGTGTGGTTCTCTAATTTGATTACATTATTTTTCCAATTATTCTATTTATCATTATTATTCCTATTATATTTGCCAAACAGTTGGCAGGAAATACGGGCTAAGATATTTTCAGAAAGATTTTTTAAGACTTTCTTTCTTTTCCTTGTTTCCCTTTATTTAGAACTTTCAAAGAGAAAACCACACAATTCTCATCCTTTAATTGGTGTCAAAAGGCAGATACTCAAATTCTTGTTAAATGCCGTAGGTAACTTTTCCCCCCTGCAAAGGGGTGATGGCAAATTTTATTTATTAATTGAAAGCTATGTTTCTAAGTGAGCTACTAAATCAGAGGATAGGTAAGCAGTAATCTTCTGTTAAGATTTTTAAATTCACATGCTTCAATTAGAAGGAATTGTTTTTCTCTCAACTGAAATTTCTTGGTATGGATGTTATATAATTGTAATTTACATTTATTTTAGAATTATATAATTTTAAATCTGAATTTTTTAACTCTTTTCAATTTTAGAGTGTTTTAAAATATTCTGCTGGTAGGCAGACAAGTGTCAGTAGCTAAGTTTGATAGACAATAATGGTATGCTAAGTTTCTATAGTTCCTGCATATACCAGACTTAAGTCAGTGAGTTAGCAATATTCAGGTTTTTATTTTCTCCAAAAGTTATTTCTTCAAAAATTTATCTTAGTTATAAGATGTTTTCTGTTTGTTTTGTAAGTCTTGTTTTAGCCATTGCATATCAGTTTTTGATGAAAACATAATTCCTCATAAAGATTCACAAATCAGTTAAATTAGCTGACTTCTTGGAAAAGCACAAGTGGTCTTTTTAATGTGTTATGTTTTGAGGATGATTTGACCTTCATTTGTGTACATATGTTTGTCATACATGTTTAACTAGTTTCCCTTTTTTAAAAATGTTTAGCCTACTCTCTCTATATAAAAGTTTATGTTTTGCTATCATTAACCTTATATTAATATTAAACACTCAGACATAAGTCCTGCTGGGCAGATATTGCAAGTTTGTAAAACCCCCATCTCTAGTTGAGATGAAAAGAGTTTTGATAAGAAAAGCTCAGTAATGTGCTGTTTTATATTAACAGGAAACAGAGCAGCAGTAGTGGTTTGAATACCCTGCAAACAGGAAGTTTGACACATGCATAGCTTTCAGCTTCTGTGTAAGAAGTTGTTGAGCTCCTTCTGGAAATATTTTTAGTTACTTTAGTAAAGTGTAAATGTACATGAATGGCAGCTTATAGAGAACTACCCTGTAACCAGCATACATCTACTGCTCTTCAAAAATTGGAAGGTTTTGCTAACCGGTTATTTCATAGGCACTCTAAAAGTACTACATATGATCAGAAAACAGCTCTGGAAAATGACAGCCTTCATTTCTCTGAACATACTGCCTTATGGGACAGATCAAGTAAGTTTTTTTTTCTTAAATGATAGATTATAACTAGCAGCTAACATACTAATTGAAGCTTTAGAGTCAAACATAAAGACCTGTTTTGTCTTTTTATGATTTGCACCAGACCATTTTGCAAGATGAAGTTGAAAGAATTCTACAAAAAGTTGATTATAAATTGAGCTGAATCAAGTAGTTTATTGTTTTGTTTTACATATAACTAAGTTCTGAATTCCATAAGAAAATTTTCTACAGTCTTCTGACATCATTTCTAGTAGATGTTACTGTTTGCTTTTATATCTTTATATAAAAATGAAAAACAAATTTTAAAATGATAAGCTGTGTATTTTTAAAAATTCTTATGTATATAAGCTTTAAACTTAGGTAAGAAGACTTTCAAATTTACAGCGAAATTTTTAGTCTACTATTTTTTATTTTTAAGTGCATATGTGAAAGTTACTTCAATTTTTACAAGCAAAACTTAAAAATAAAAGCAGAGAATGATTATTTTATGTAAAATCTTACATATGTAACATGGATATTAAAAGCTTTCATAAAAAAGCTTTCATAATTGTACTTTATGTTATTTATAAATATGGCTAAATTTGAAAAAAGTTGTCATGTTTGCATCACATTCTAGGTATGTTAAAAATATTTGGACTTACTACTTTGCTAAAAATGGTAATACAATACCACTTTGGGAGACGTGCATATGAAAAGATAAGCTTCACATATAAACAATACCAGTACCTCCATGCCAGTCTCACCTTGGACCCTCCCTAAGGTATTTTTGTCACTTTGAACAGTAGAATTACCCTTGGCACCCTTGCCCTTTTTGGTGTGTTTGTTTGATCATTAAATAGCACTGGTGTTTGCCTTTGTGTTTATATATGCCAAAGAATTTGAGAGCTCAGTTAAAAAAATTAGTTTACAAAATTAATTTACAGAATTTACAGTACCTAGATGATTTTTTAGAAACTTGTTTGAATTATTGTTTTATCCATAAGAATTTCTAAAACCCTCTTCAAGCCACTTGAAAGAGAAAGTGAAGAAGAAAATGTATTTGTACAAATTTTTTTTTTAACTCAACAGGTTTCGATTATTTGTAGTTGGTCTTTACAACAGATTGATAGATGAGGGATCTCAAGTTAATGAATTGAGAATACTGGAATAATACCACAAGCAAAAGCTTTTAATTCATTCTGTTTCCCCTGTTCTATAAAACTGTGGTCTCCTGCTCCCATGTATTTCAAAGATATCCTAAAGTTAGATGAGGAACAATGACAAAATTGAATTAATTTCTGTTTCACCAAAGAACAAAACTTGTGTCCTTATAAGAATTTTAGACATGATATAAGAACTATTTAAAGAGAAAGTAAATATCTATTAATTATTCCTCCAATCTGTTCTTTTCATACCTCAAATATTATGTAGATAAACAGTAACATATTGTGCACTAGAAATAGTGTTCTGTATGCAAAGAAGAGTAACCACGGAGTGCCACTTTTCTGTTATAGAATGTATTCATACGGAGGAGAAAACACTGATATGGCAAAAACAGAACTCCAACGTTTATGTTTGTGGTGAAGATTTAAAGTTTTATTCATTTGTGCAGTGAGTTAGGGAAGGAGTTTTGATTATATGAAGTTTATATACAAAACACATTGTTCAAAGCTGCTTAATTCAGTTGACTTGCATGACTTGTTTGACAAGAAAAAGGAATGTGGTATCTCCTCATGACAAATACTCTGGATATATATGTTCCAAAGTACATTTTAAGAAACATTTTAAATGTAGAAATAGTTGAATAAAGATTACCCGTGTAGGCAGATGAAATATAACAAAGTTTAATCAAAATTCCTTTTCTAGTGACATTATAAGTGGGAAGATATGTAGGATAAAAGCCACATAGTGGTTTCCAAGTGTTTCATCTTTTTTACTAGTAAATTAAGTAACAGGAATTCCTGTTGATAACATAAATATGTAATAGCTAATTGCATGCACATATAACTATTTGAAGGTCAGAGGAAAAGCGTAGAGGAATTCTGCTTTTTTGTTCTGACCCAGAATGAATGGGAATATTGACGTTCATTGAGTTCTCTTTGTAACAAATTTGTTTTGATTAGCTTGTCAGTCTTTCTTTAATCATAGCTAGTCTGTTGAGATATATGATCAGAAATTAATGGAAGTTCTACTTATTTTAAGTCTTTGACTTTACATACTTAATATCCACTGCAACAGTTTACGAAGTGAATAGGCCAATACCATTGAGCAGTTTGTCTCTCCCCTTCCCATGAATTTGCAAGCTATTTCTCTGAGAGTTACAAATCTATTTTGGTGAGTCTTAGATATAATGCCATATTGAACAAATAAGCAATTTTGAATATAGATTTCCTCAGGTGGAATTAGATAGCTACAGTGATTAGAAAACACTACATTTCAGTAAGTTTACCTTTCTGAAGTTCATGCAATCTTTCAGACAGTTTACTTCCCATCTATTAGTCCACTGCATCTGTATTATTGAAGCTTTTAAACTAGAAAACCTTACTTTCCACATTATCTTTTTTTACCTAATATTACTACTTACAACTATTTTATAAGCTTATTGATAGTAATTAATTTCTACTCATTTGACAGACCTTTTTTCAGTATTTACTGTGTCTAAACAAGATTCTGGAAAAATAAAATCTAGCTTCTATGCTCAAAAACAAGAATAGGAAAAGTAAGCATGTAAACAACATAATTTTCAAAGCATATTGGTATCAATATTCAAAAGTTTTGCCTACATTCTAATAGATAGTAGGGAGCCAATGCAATTTTTTAAAGTGGAAAATAATATAATGCATCTTTAGATAAAAGTCTAAATTTCTTAACTAGCACAATATGGGATAAGTTAACTTGCTTTTATATATTATAGGGAAATGTGTATAGCTACCATACATTTTCTATTTGTGCTGGCCCCTTAGTTAAAGCTAATGCTTTTGACACTACAGTGAACATTAAAATTAATTGTCCAATAATGGATTCCCTATATAACACTGCTTATTCAAAATACTTTTATCTGAAATTTCCTTTTCTTACTTCTACCAAAGGTGAAATTTGCTCATAATTTTAAGTTCTCTCATGTATCAGTTCTGACATAATAATCAAGGGATCCTATTCCTCTATCCTTTGTCATTATTAGAATTCATGATCCCCTTCCTTATGCTGTAATATCATCTACTTTTAATAAGATTTATTTTATCATATTAAAATTATATTAATAAAGAAGATGTGCTGTTTTTATACAATGGAATACTACTCTGCCATAAAGAAAGATAAGCTTGAGACATTTCTAGCTAAATGGATGTGCCTTGAGACCATAGTCTTAAGTGAAATAAATTGGACACACATGTTTAAATATTGCATTGTTTCTCTGGTATGAGAAACAGAAAATGAAAATAAGGACCGAATGTATATTAGATATTGGGAAATTGGAAGAAAATGCTCAAATGAGAAGGGGGAAAAGGGAGGGGGAAAGGGAGGAAGGGACAAGAGAAAAAAGAGAACAGAATGAAAACTGAAAACAAAGCTTTTGAAAATAAGAGGAAGAGAGGTTGAAGGGAGGGGAGGGGGAGGGGAGAAAAAAGCAGCAACAAGATATATCATGTACACGTACAAATCCTCAATGATGGATATTATCATTATGTATATCTAAAATATACCGACAAAAGAGAAAAAACCCAAAAGATTATATTACCTGTAGTCCTTATGTTATCTCTCTCTCATTTTGATTTTAAAGTCTGTAATGGCATAGAACTTATTAGTTTATTTTAGCATTGCTAACACTGTTCTTAATGTTCAGTTGTTTGTTAGATAAACATTTAATATACTATGGATTTAGTGTTAATGAACTTCCTTCAATTTATTATACTGTGAACTTTGCAATTTATTTTAAAGGCCTATGGGTATTAACCAAAAAGAGCAAAATGCTAACCTAACCCAAGTAAACACCACATTTCAGAAGCATTGAAGTTTTCAGTGTTACCTGTTTGTTTTATATAATGATTTTTAGAATAAGAATTGGAGTAATCAACAGACTTTATAGCAAAGCTAAAGTTATTGGGATATTAAATAATTTGAAATTAGGACACATTCCCGTGGGCTATATAGCAACACCCAGTACTACGCCAATTATACTAATATACTAAGAAGCCTTTAGCTGCTTCTGCTTTGCAATAAGTAGTCATAGGACAGAGTTAGAGGAGATGGAAGATATACATGCATATATGCTTTAGTGCCTCAAAGTGTGGCATGGGTCCAGCATCATTAACATTACCTGAGAGCTTGTTAAAAAGGAAGATTCTCAGGTCCTACCTAAATCTGCTGAGTCAATTTTGTATTTCAACAAGATTCTGAGCTGATTCATATACACATTAAAGTTTGAGAAGCACTTATTTCCTAATAACATTTTAATCTGATTTTCAGGTAATATGGTCACATAAAAATTTGGAAACCACACAGAACAACAAAGAAAAAAATAAAAAACTACATACAATTCTGCCAAAATATAACCACTATTAATATTATTGTGCTTTTTTAGTTTTTTGCTACTCTATTTTAAAATGCTGTGATTAACATCCTTATAGCTAAATCTTTGAGCATACTTATGATTATTTTTACATTTTATGGAATAAATTTAAAGAATCCATTTGTTAACGAGCATTTAGGTTTATTACAATATATTGGCAATTGTGAATAATGCTGCAGTGAGCATGAGAGTACAGATCTCTCTCCAACATATCAGTTTCATTTCCTTTGAGTATATGCACAGAAGTAAGATTGCTGAGTCATATCATGGTTCTTGTATATTTATTTTTTTGAGGAACCTCAATGCCATTTTCCGTGATGGCTGTATTCTTTTACATATGCTCTGGCAGCATATCAGAGTTCCCTTTTCTTCACATCTTCTCTGATACTTGTTATCTTTTGTCTTTTTTTAAAATTATAGCCATTTTAAAAGATGTGAAGTGATAATCTGCTTGTAGTTTTAGTTTGTGTTTTTCTGAAAATTAGTGATGTTGAACTTTTTTTTTTCAGGCACTCGTACATCTTCTTCTCAGATATATCTGTTTAGGCCCTTTACTTCTTTTTGTTTGTTTGATTGTTTTCTTTCTATTGAATTGTTTGAATTCTTTACAGATTTTGGATATTGACCCCCCCTCATCAAATGTGTGCTTTTGCAAATATTTTCTCATGTTCCACAGATTGTCTCTTCACTATTTTCTTTGCTCTGCAGAAGATTCTCACTGTGATACAATTCCATTTGCCTATTTTGCTTTTGTAGTCATATCTAAAAACTCATTCCAATGTCAGGAAGCTTTTCCCCTAATGTTTTCTTCTAAAAGTTTCATAGTTTCATGTCCTACACTTAAGTTTTTAATCCACTTTAGTTGACTTTTGTAGAAGATATGAGATAAGGGTCTTATTTAATTCTTTTGCATGTGAAAATCCAGTTTTCCCAACACTACTTGTGTTAGGCAACTTCCCATCACTGTGACAAAATACCTGAGAAAATCAAAATGGAAAAATTTTATTTTGGCACATAGTTTCAGGACATGGTCAGCAGGCTGCATTGCTTTCAGGCCTGTGGTGAGGCACAAACCTTAGGGCTGGAGGGTGAAACAGAACAGAACTGCTCATCTAATGGCAGTCGGGAAGCAAAGAGAGGAGGAGAGGCCAGAAAGGAAAATTGGGGACAAGATATAGCACCCCAAGGTCACACCCCATTACCCACTTCAGTTAGGCCCCACTTCCTAAGTTTCCATCACTTCCCAATAATGCCATCAAATTATAGACATCAATGGATTAATCTACTAATAGAGTTAGACTCCTCAGGATCCAGTCACCTTTGCAAAGCCCCATCATTGCATTTTAGATCCAAACCATAACACTGTTTATTGAAGAGACTGTATGCTTGGCACCTTTATAGCAGTACATGCTTCAGTTAATTTCTGGTCTCTTTATTCTGCTCCTTTTGTCTATGTTTGTTTTTATGCCAGTACCATGCTGTTTTGATTACTGGAGGGTTTTAGTACATTTTGAAGCCATGTGGTGTGATGGCTCAGCTTTGTTCTTTTTGTTCAAATTTTTTTGGCTATTCATGATATTTTGTGGTTATATACAAACTTTATGATTTTTCTATTTCTATCAACAATGTACAAGAAACCACTGTGAACTATTATATAGCATCAAATTAAATAACCTAGAAGAAATTAAGAAGTTCTTAAAAACTGCAATTTACCAAGGCTGAATCATGAATAAATACAAAATCTGATTAGACCAATAGCAATTAAGGAGATTAAATCAGTAATCAAAAATTCAAGGAAAAAAATAAGCCCAGTATCTTATGGCTTCACAGTTCCAAACACTTAAGGAAGAATTAATACCAATACTTCTCAAACTCTTCCGAGAAAACTAAAGATGAGGCAGTGCTTGCAAACTCTGATTCATTTGACAAGGCCAGCAGTACTCTGATATCAAAGTCAAGACAAAGACACTATAAGAAAATGAAATTATAAGCCAATATTTCTGGTTAACATAGATCCAGAAATCCTCAACAAAAATCTATAAAACTGGATTCAACAGCATGATCGAGTATGATTTATTTTTGGAATGCAAGTTCACTGTATACAAAGCAATAAATGTGATGCACCACAAGTAAAGGATAAAAACTGTATAATTATCTGAGTAGGTGGAGAAAAATTATTTGACAGTTTTCACCATCCTTTCATGATTTAAAAAAAAGGACAAAGAACATTGAAAGTAAGATGTTATCTAGAAGGAGGTAATAAACTGAAACTGAAAGAATATGTCCTGAAACATGCTGTTTTTAGCTCTTGGGCCCAGTTATTCTTATTTGACAACCGTGGCTCACTTGGTATACAAATAAGGTCTCATCTTTTAAATATTCAAATTAATCCCTGGTATACCTAATTACTCAAATTAGCATAGTTGCTCTTTTCTTGGGGACCTACTTTCAGCCTGCTGTAACTTTTGCTAACCTCCTGTTTACTCATTCCAAAGAGACTAATATTCTTTTCAAAAGTTAGACAAAGAAAAAGATAGGTATTTTGATTAGTGTGTAAGCTAGTGATCTCATTTTGAGCTGCTGTTGATTTTGCCATTGCTATATGATGGATCACAAATTCAAGTCAAACCTGGGGAAACTTAGCAAGACCTGTGTCAAAAAATAAAGAAAATGAAATAAAAAGGGCTGTGTATGTAGCGCAGTGAGAACCCTAGGACAGAGAAAGAAAAGGAAGGAAAGGAGAAAGAAGGAAAGAAAGAGGGAGAAAGGAAACAAACTAGGCCCAACAAGGTTGAGGTATCCCTGCTTTTGTTGATGTGATGCCGTGGATCCTTGCAAAGATCTTACTGATTCTTAATGTCACAGGATTTTATTTTCTTAATTTGTATCGTATAGTCATCCTGGCTTCTCTGCCTGATGGGATGTGTGAGAAGGTACTTTGAGCCCATTTCTACACTGTGGTAGAATGAGCCCTCCTTTTTTGAGTTTATCTAGTCCATGAAAATGAAACCAGTAGTCTGTAGCCCAAGTGAAGTTTGCAAATATATTTTGTTTAATCCTCAAGGGAGTTCTTAAATCATTGAGTTTGATACACACATACACACATAATATGATTGTAAATCAACAGATTCATATAAATGTATAGACTTCATAATCTAGAACCATTAGACCTGCTTTTTTCCCATGAGAAAAGAAATGGACAGTACTGTATAACTGTTTTCTTTAACTAGCCTTATTCTATCTGGTTTGTTCTCAGCTTCAGTACTTCTGTTATTTTACCTACCTGGCTTTGATTTGGCCAGCACTGTTTGTGGTTGGGCCCAAATCACCAACACAAATTGTCCTTTCTTCCTGGGCCCACACCTATGACTGTTACGGCTTGTGTCTAGATGTCCCCCTGAACCTCATGCATTCACAGCTGGGGCTTTTTCACAAGTGGCTGAATCTAGAGCATGTGATTGATTTATGGTGCAATCCTAGGTTTAAGGGTGTTAGGATTAGAGGTGTGTGATTACTAAATCAGCCCTCTGATTGGTTTGGTGCCACCCTGATCCCAGTAGTCTAGATACAATATAAGGGACAGAAAGAGGCTTGTCCTGTCTCTTGCTTGCTTTTGCCCACCATGAACTGTTTCTGCTCTGCCATGCTTGTCTGCCATGCCACCCTGCCTTGGAGCCAGCCAAATATGGGCTGAAGCGTCAACAAACAGCCAAATAAACCTTTCCTCTCTTAACTTTGGACATCAGGTATTTTCTCTTAGCGATGAGAAAAAGTAACTAAAACAATGACTGAACTTCATGAAAGATGGTCTGGTAATTCTGAACCTAAGAAAAGATGGAGTCTGGAGTTTGATCTTTCTCTTAGAAATTCTTGTTTTAGTGTTCATCTGGATCTATTTATGTTCTTCCTCTTACTTATCTCTGATTCCTACAGAGTTTTGAGAAGGAATTGCCTTTAGCGAACCCCAAAAGGTTTATTAGCTCACTCCCTCAAGAAAATGGATGCCGATAAGCCTTTCATTTACATAGCTAAGTTGTCCACTGCTGTGCTTATTTCCACAGCAAAGAAATGCTTCAAGATTCTTGACATTTTAAAAATTGAGATATATGTACATACCATAAAACTCATTCATCCTAAGTCAAAAATTCGATGTTAATTGGTAAATTCATAAAGTTGTATAACCAGCATAATTGTTTTAAAACATTTCTATCCCCCCAAACATTTCTTTGCGCCTACCTAGAGGTAACCAATCCCTACTTCCACCTCAACTTACAGTAAACACTGATCTACTTTGTCTATAGATTTCGTTTTCTGTATATGTAATATAATTTCAGTTATGCAATATGTAATCTATTGTTTTGGGTTCTTTCACTTAGAATAATATTTTTCTGGTTAATTAGTGTTGTAAAATATATCAATAGTTGGTTGTTTTTTATTGCTGAATTATACTATGTTGTTTCTTTCTTTTTTTTTTTTTTTGGTACGGGGACCGAACTTGGGACCTTGCGCTTGTGAGGCAGGCAGTGGAACCACTGAGCTAAATCCCTGGCTATACTATGTTGTTGGATGTAATACATTTTGTTCTGTAATTGATAAGTCTATGTGGACATACGTTTTCATCTCTCGGGTAGATATTTAGGAGTGGAATTATTGGGTCATATAAGTTTATGTTTAGATTTTTCAGCAACTACCCAACTGTGTTTCCAAAGTGGCTATACCATTCTATGTTCCCATTGTTTGGGTGTGAATTGCTGTTTCACAGTTGTGGTTTCAGTTTGTGTTTCCCTAACAACTACTGATCATATTTTCATGCTTTGAGAAACCATTTGTATGTCTTTTTTGGAAACTATATTTTCTAAATTACATTTTGGGAAAACATATTTTCAAATCTCTTGTCCATTTTCAAAATTGAGTTGTCTTTTTACCATTTTAAATATTCAAATGTTATCAAGTCTCAAAAATTTTTATATTCTGAATACAAGTATTTTACTACATATGTAATTTACAAATATTTCCTCCTACTCTTTAGCTTGTCTTGACATTTTTTAAATGATGTCTTTGAAGAGCAAAAATTTGTGATTTTAGTGAGGTCCAATTTATCTTTCTTTTTTTCTTTATAGAATGTACTTTTGGTGCCAGACCCTAAGAAATCTTTGTCTAACCCAAAGTAATGAATATTTTTAATTCAGGCTTTCTTCTAGAAATTCATTGCATGACTTAACTTTTTAATTTGATATGAGATATGGATCAATTTTTTATGTGTATATCTAATTGTTACTGCCTTATGTGTTAAAAAAAACTTTCCTTTCTCCATTGAATTATCTTATTACCTTTGTCAAAAATCAGTTGACTGTAAGTATACAGGTTCATTTCTGAATTTTCAGTTCTGTCCCAGTAAACTCTATATGTGTATCTTTATGCCAATACCATACTGTCTTGATTATTATAACTACTAAAGTAAGTTTTGAAATCAAGCAGTGTAAATTCTCCAACTTTGTCCTTCTTTTATCAAAGTTATTTTGACTATTCTGGATACATTTTTATATAAATTTTCATATGAATTTTAGAATCAGCTTGTCAGTTTCTAGAGAAAAGCCTGCTGGAATCTTCATAGATGTTATGTTGAATCTACAGATTAATTTGTGGGGAATTGCCATCTTACCAATTTTGAATCTTACAATCCATGAACATGAAGTCTTTCCATTTATTTAGATGTTTATTAACTTCTATAGTAAATATTCTTAAATTATTTCCTAAGCATTTTATTTCTGTTGATTCTATTATGAGTAGAGCTGTTTCTTAATTTCATTTTTCCATTGTCGCTACTTTATTTTTTGATCTAATAGCTTCCTTGTAGATTCCATAAAATTTTCTACAGATAGAATCGTGGTGTGTCTTCATGTAAAGACAGTTTTCTTTCTTACTAATATGTATGTTTTTAGTGCTTTTTTTTTTCTTATTTCATCTCACTGGCTAAAAACTCCAGTACAAAGTTGCATAGAAGTGATAATTACCTATGTTTAGCGTTAAGGGGAATACATTTCATATTTCAACTTTAAATATAATGTAAGCTAGTAGTTTTCTTCTACCTTTTATATGCCTGTTGTAGTTTGAGGAAGTTCCTTCTAGTCTTAGGTGTTGAGAGGTTTTTATCATGCCTATTGGAGTTTGTGTATTGCTTCTTCTGTATATGTTGAGATTATTACGTACTTTTGTCCCTTTTATTCTATAAATATTTTCAATTGACTTTAGATGTTGAATCAATATTATCTTCCTGGAATAAGTTTTATGTGGTCATAGTATATACTTTTTAAACACTGCTGTCTTAGGGTGGCTAATATTTTGGTAGAGAATTTTGCATCCATATTTGTGATAGTGGTCTGGAGTTTTCTTTAGATCTTTGATATCAGGATATCTAGAATGTTCCTTGCTTTGAATTTTGAAAGAATTTTTACAGGATTGGTATTTTATTAGAAAATGTCATGTAATTTCTGAGGGAAGCCATCTGAACCTGAACTTTTCTTTATGCGAAATACTTTAGCCATTAATTCAGTATCCTTATTTGTTATACATCTATTCACACTGTTTCTTCTTGAGTTAGTTTTGGTAGTTTGTGTCTTTTGAAGAATTTATCCATTTCATCTAAAATATCTTACATGATTGGCATAAAGTTGTTTATAGTATTATCCTGTAATATTTTTAGTTTCTAGCTTCACTGATGGTGTTATCTTTTCATTCTTGATTTTGATAATTAGTGTCTTTTCAGTTTTTATTTACTCAAGATATAGTTTTATCAATAAGACTTTTGGTTTTCATGAATTTTTCTCTATTGTTTTTCTGTTTTCAATTCCATTAAGTCTTTCTTTATTTTTCTTCATTTTTGTCTGTTTTTATTTACTCTTCTATTTTTTAATTTCTTAAAGTACAAACTGAAATTATTGACTTAGGGCCTTTCTTATTTTCTAATCTAAATAATTAAAGCTATGAATTTCCCACCATGTATTACTTTATCTGCATCCCATAAATGTTTAGATAGTATAGGATTTTTACAATTCAGTTTAGAGTACTTTCTAATTGCCCTTTGGATTTCTTTGTAATTTAATATCCAAGTGTAGGGATTTCTGAATTTTTTTCTGTTGTTGTTTCCTATTTTAATTATGCTTGATCAGAAGATATATTTTTAAACATTTAACAATCCTCTGGAATTAAGTGAGATTTGTTATATTGTCTAGCATACGATTAATATAAAGAATTTCCATGTGTACTTTAAAAGAATATTCTATTAATATTAGGTACTGTACTTCTTAAGTGTCAAGTTTTTTGATGGATTTATTCAAGATTTGTTTATCCTTGCTGATTTTTTGTCTAGTTTTCCCATCAGTTATTTAAAGAGGAGTACTGAAATCTCCGAATGTAGCCATATTCTACATCACTAGGCCTCAGTGAATAGTGGACTGCTTATGTGAAGGTAGATTATAATGGAGCTGAAAATTCCTATTGCCTAGTGATGCTATAACCATCACTTCATAGTGCAATGCGTTACTCAAATGCTGGTGGTGATGCTAGTGTAAACAAACGTGTTGTGCTGCTAATTGTCTAAAAGTACAGTGCATACAATTTATAGTACATGATACTTGATAATAAACAACTATATTACTGATTTGTATATTTCCTATACTATATTCTTTACCATTATTTTAGAGTATATTGCTTCTGCTTATTTTTAAAAGTTTATTGTAAAATAGTGTGCCAGGTTATGCCACCAGCAACCTCATACAATCTCACATTTATTGTGTCTCTTGATTGCATCATTTTTTCTTGTGCTTGATTTAATTTGTTCATCATGGCTCGTCAGTATACAAAATCCACTAGTAATGTTGCCATTAAGAGGCCATTGCTGGGAGTGGTAGTGCACACCCGTAATTCTAGCACTTGAGAGACTGAGGTAGAAGGATTGCTATGAGTTTGAGGACAGCATGGGCTGTACAGTGAGTTCAAGGCCAGCTTGAACTACATAGTGAGACACTGTCTCAAAAAAACAAAACAGGGGCAGGGGATTTAGCTCAGTGGTTCCACCGCCTGCCCTGCAAGCAGAAGGACCTGAGTTCAATCCCCAGTACTGAAAAAAAAAAAAACAAAACTCAACAGGCCTGGGGTTTAACTTGGTGGCACTGCACCTGCCTTATAAGCGCAAGGTCCTGAGTTCATTCCCCAGTACCAAAAAAAAAACAAAAGCCCATAACAAAAACCAAAAAAAACAGAGGCCACGTGAAATGCCTGACCTGGAAATGAAAATAAAAGTGATTAAGAACCACATAGGTCAAAAGTCAGTTATGGTTATTGCTTGTTAGTCAGGCATATCCCATTCCACTGTAGCTATGACCTTGAGGAACAAGAGCAAAGTGACAGAAGCTGTTGAAGAATCTGCTTCATTGGAGGCAGTTAGAGTGACAAAAAGTTGAGAAAGATCCATGTCACTTCTGGAGAGACTTCTGGTGACCTGAATTGAAAACCAGGCATAGAAGTCCATCCCTCTTAGCACTATGAAGATTATGGCCAGAGCAAAAAATCATTTACAATTGGACCCTACTGTGATGCTGAATTTACCACTAGCTCTGGGTACTTTAAAGGATTGGGAATCGTTATTCATTATATATAGTGTGGTGAGCAGTGAATCTCTGAGAGCTAATATGAAGGCAGCTGACAAATTTTTGGAAACTCTACCTAAACTGATTGTGGAGGAAAATTATTTGCCAGAACAAATTGGACCGAGAAATAGGCTACACCACAAAGCATAGGTGTATAGTAGGCCATATCATCTAGGTTTGTGTAATTACATTATATGATGTTTACACAATGACAGAATCACTTAACTACATGTTTCTGATATGTATTCCTGTTGTTAAGCAACACATGATTAATGTAATTTCGTTTTAGTACTGTGAGGGCCTTTCTGTTTAAGGCATATATATTTCTCATTGATAAAATTTTCGAGAAGAATTGGTCTTTTAATCATTATGAAATGTCCTTTTTGTTTCTAGTAATATTTCTAAACTGAAAATCTATTGTCAGATATCGATATAGGTAAACTAGTGCATTGTAATTGATGTTTGTATGGTATATCTTTTCCCTCCTTTGACTTTCAGCCTATTTATATCTTTGAATTTAAAGTGTATCTCTTGCAGATATTGTATATATGCACCTTGCTTTTTAAATCTACTCTGGTAATTTCTGCTTTTGTGTTTCTTCCTCCATATTTAATGTAAACATCGATATACTTGGATTTACGTCTTCCATTTTACTGTTTATTTTCTATATGCCTCTTAGTTTTTGTTCTTATTGTTCCTCTTTTTTTTGTCTTTTTTATATTAACCCAAAACAAACTATACCGTTTGAATTCCTCTGATATTTTAAAATAAACTTTAAAATATTTTTTCTTCCTAATTGCTTTGTAAGTTATACTCTATAGTATTTTATCTTATCACAATCTATTTCAGGATAGTATTAGCTTAATTCTGGTAAAAAATGGAATGATTTTGATGAAATATAACTTAATTTCTTCTCCATATCTGTTATTGTTTTCATACATATAACATCTGTAAGTCTATAAACCCATATCTAGCATGAGTGGGCCCTTAATTTGATCTCAAGCACTGTGTGTGTGTTCTGTATTGTATTTTTCTCACAGATTGACCATTTCTAGTATTCATTTATTCTTGTTAACATGAGTTATCCTCTAGTAGGGTTCCCTTTTAACCTGAAGGACAGTAAGTAAGTATTTCTGCTTACAACAAATATCTTCAGTTTTTATTTCTCTAAGAATGTTTGATTTCACCTATGTTTTTGGAGGATGGCTTTCCTGAATAGAGTTATTAGTTATTTCACTGTTTTCTTGTCTCTTATTTCTAATTAGAAGTTATCATTTAATCACATAGGTTTTCTTCTGGACATGATTAGCCATTTTTCTCTTGTGTTTTTAAGATTTTCTCTTTATCTCTTAACAATTTAGATAATAATTTGTCTAGACGTGGATCTCTTTGTCTTAGTTGGTATTAGTTTAACGTCTTGGTTCTATCAGTTATTGTTTTCCTTCAGATTGGAACATTTTCAATCATTATTTCTTCAGATATATTTCTCACCTCATTTCTATTTGATGTATGTTGATACCCCTGATATTCTAAGAGTTTCTAAGGCTGTGTCCATTTTTTTCTTTGTGTTCTTCATAATGGATGGTTTCTACTGATCTGTCTCAAGTTCACTGATTTCATCTTTTGCCTTCTCAAATATGCCATTTGGGTATGTGATGAGTTTTAAATATTTCAAATCTATAATTTTTATTTTATTTATTTATGGTACTGGGGATCGAACTCAGGACCTTCTGCTTGCAAGGCAGGCGGCAGAACCACTGAGCTAGCTAAATCTCCGACCCAGTATAATTTTTATTGTTTGAAAAGTATCTCTTCTTGTACTGAAATTCTCTATTTGTTGTATTTCCATGTATTACCATCATATTCTCCTTTCTTAAGTACAATTTCTGCTTAATTCTTTTGACCTATATCTAATACCTATTGTGAAGTGTTTGCCTGCTAATTCCTAATCTGAGCCCATTCAGGGACATTTTCTCTTGACTCCTTCTCCTCCTCTTTATGGATCACACAAGGTTTTGTTAAAAATGAACCCCTTATTCAGGCAAGGTGGCATGTGTCTGTAGTCTGGGCTATTCAGAAAGATTGTAAATTCAAGGTCATTCTGGACAATTAGTGAGATCTTGTACCAAAATAAAAAATTAAAAAGGACTTGGGGTGTAGCTCAGTCAGAGTACCTCAGTTCAATCCCCAGTATGACACAAAAAAAGAGGAACTGTTTGAAATAATGTATGTGTAATACCCTTGGGTTCTGATTTCTTGTTTCTCCTTTGAAGGCTTATTTTATTATCTTTTATTTTGTTTTAATAATGATCTCAATCTGTAGAATCCATATGCTTTATGATATGTGACTGCTGATTTCTTTCTATTTTTTATGTGTTTGTTTTCCTGATTCTAAGTTTTATTTTTTAACCTGGTTCCTTGCATCAATACTGAATAGTTTCTCTAATGTGAGAAACTGAAAGTGTAAATAAGGACTAAAAGGTATAATAGATAATGTGAAATAGGAAGAAAAGGGGCAAAGGGAAAGGGGAAGTGGGAGAGGTAGGGGAAAGGAAAGAAGGGAATGGAATTAATATGAGAAAAAGAAAAAATGGAAACAAAGTCCTTGTAGATAGAGAGGGATGGAGGGGTTGAAGGGAGGGCAGGGGAAGGGGGAAAAATAAAAACCAAGATGGATTATGTAAGGGTGCAAATTTCCAATGATGAATGTCCATAGTTTAATTGTTGAATAATGATCACCAGAGGTTATGCTCAAACAGTTTGAGCAGGATTGGGGAGCACAAGTCAGTATTTAGATAGTTTTCAGTTCCGTACTAGCTTTTTGCACTGGAGCCTGTCTTAGACACTTTTCTTGTTGCTGAGACAAAATACTCAACACCCATAATTAAAGGAGGAAAGGTTTATTTTGGCTCACAGTTTGTAGAGTTTTCAGTCCTTAATTGGCTGGCTCCAAGGCAGGGTGGCATGGCAGAGGAGCATTGCAAAAGAGAAAAAGTTCATGGCAGGGGGAGGGCAGTAATAGAAGCAAGTAGCAAGTGACAAGCCCTTTTTCTGTCCCTTTTGTATTTTATCCATGGTGGGGCACCCTTAATCCTAGCATCACACCTCGAATCAACCCTAGCATCGCATGCTTAATCCCAGCATCACACATTCTAGATCCAGTCACCTCTGGATCTAGAGGATCATGAGGCTTTGGGAGGACATCTAGACACAAGCCATAACAGGCCCTTGTGGGTCTCCTGTATGTATTTTGTAGTCTTTTAGTCAACCAGATATATTGGGAATTTATTGAGTCCCTCTCTGACTCTTATTTCCAGTTTTCCTGTTAAATTTCTTGGTTGACCTCCCTCCAGTCCACTGTTAACCACTGTCAGGGCCACAACCTTACACTTGTAGAGCTGGCACTTTCCCCACTAAGTCCTCGAGTTTCTTTCTTTCTTCTTTTTTTTTATTGACAAGTGCGGAGTTCTTAGTCTTCAGTGAAAATCAAGTCAACTACCTCCAGCAGTGAAGCTGCTGGTTTTCATGACCAGCTCTACTCTGGTAGAAGCAGTATATTGCCTGCACTGTGAAGAAATATGAGTAGCCTCAGGCAGGAGCGTCACAGACTTCCAGTGTTGTCACACAAAGTTCAGCAGTTTCTCAGTATTTTGTTTGTGATTGCTTATCAAAGCAATGAAATTTTGTTTTTGAAAATTTTGTCCAGTTTCATAGTTGTTTTTTGGGAAATTTCCTAGCTTATATCCTGTCACTGGAAGTCCTGTCACACCTGGCAACTTCTAAAATGGCAAATTCACTTGAACTTTTATCTAACAAGGGACCCTTCTCTGGCTCTTCTGTACCATTTGGTGGAAATTGTGGGTATCTGCGATTAGAACAATCTATTCACCATGTTACGCGGTCTTCCTACCTTGCTGTATAATCTGTGATCTTAATCCTATTTGATGTGAGGCATTTTACATTTCAATAATTGTCAGTAAATTCTGTGTATTGTCTTCTTTTGAATACCACATGCGTGGCATCTGATGCTGTTTGTAATGATGAATTTAATGGCAGTTTATAAATAAGTTATCCCATGATTCTCCTTTGTAAATGCAGATATACATGTAGTACATTTTATATTGTATCTTCTGTGACAGAATGTTTAAATGGTTAACATTTGTGCTGCAGTATAGCGTTCTGGCTCATGAAAAATGAAAGCTATCAGCGATCTGGGCAATAAGATTCATCGTCAATAGTCACTAGCAACAGCACACAGCATTTTAATATCAGTGAGGTCCACAGCTAGCAGTAAGAGCTGGTGTAATTGAAAGACGTTTAGGTGCAATCATTCTGCTGTTTGTTCCTTGCCAGATTCAACATGGGATTGTGTGAGTATTTGAAGAAAACACCAATGTTTTCCTATCTTTGAAAGATGTAAAAAGGATAGATTCATGTTTAAATTTAAAAACGTCATAATTTTAAAATCATGTGGCTCTAAAATAAAAAGATATCTTATTTGTTTTGGTTGATTAAAGCTTTAGAAAAGCTACTCCTTGGTTACATGTGAACTGATAATTCTGGTCTAATGTTGCCGTGGTAACAACTCATGCTGATATAATTGAGAACATCTTATACATGCTGGCTCGAATATTTTCTCCCTGCCATTTTGAGTTGTTCTAGAGGTATATGACGGAGGCTAGGATAACTAGCTTGTAAGAAATTGAATCTAGTTATATACGTCTTTGGCATTAATCCGATGTTAGCTAGTGATAGCTTATGCTGGGCAGTTACGCTTTGCTTCTAGGGGTTTTTCCTTTTAAAACAAAAGAAAGCTCTTTTCATTTTCTGTGTGCTGCATGTTCCAGTGTAAGTGTTTACACCATTGGTTCTGCTACCTCTAGAGATTAGCATAACTCCCTTTGCTCTCGGATTGTTGTTTTGAACAATATGTTTTGGAAAGGTTGGTTTTCATCATGAGTGGTGAGTATGTTTTCTGTGACTTTTCAGCTATACATTTAAAAAAATATTTAACTATAAGAGGAAAAATATTTTTAAAGAGACAGTTTTAAAGCCAGAGATATAGTGATTACATTTTGTGTTGATGCTTTTGCATTAAGAACTGTAATTAGGCAAAACAGCTTTTAAAAGCCAGTAAGAACTGTAAACAATAACAGGCAATACTAATAATCTGCTACTAATTTTCTTTATGGTTTAATTTATTGTATTCATTAAACAATGTTGTTACTAATTGTGTTATAAATTAATAAGAAGGCTAACCATAATAAGAGATTGTTTTAGTATTTGATCCTTAGGATAATTAGTTTTACTTTCCTTTGATTAGCTTTGTCATCTTAATACTAATTTTTTCGCTGCTTTTTCACTGTATTTAAAAAAATACCAATCTTGAAAAAAGATTATGACAAAATTTTCTTGATTTTTTTGGTTTCTTTTAATTATAATTCCTTGAGGATTTGGGGTTTAATGATGAAATAAACCTGCATTTTGGGTTTAGAAGCTTTCTTAATATTTTTAAGAAACAAGTTTTTTGGAAATAATTTAGAATAAGTAGATTTGTTATAACTACTTTCTTCTTTATTATGATAAAATTTATTTATTTAAACATGGCCAAAAGTATTTTTTGAGAAAAAATACTGTAGTATATACTGCAGCTTATCATAGAGCAAAAGCTGTTCACTTCAAGCCAAACCTACAGCTAAAAATAGATATCCTGTTGTTAGAGTGAGAAATGTTTGCTTAGGGCATAATTCATTAGCATCTTTTTGCTTAATTAAAAAGAGACTATTTTTAAGCTAAACTTTGATGCAGTTATCATTTTGAGGAAAATCGTTACATGGTTATCAGATAACACAACAGTTCTATAGTTTATATTTAAAAGATTTGGGATTGGAATTCTGAATCTGAGAGTTAGATTTTTGCTGTATAATGATAAAAATTCAAAATCAATGAACCTTTTTTTCCATAACTGAAGATCATCTCATTTCATCAGTAAATATTCTTTATCCAGCTAAGTACGACATCAACCTCTTCAACATTGTTATATGTTTATAAGGTGAAATTAGACATGAAAGGAATATTTTTGCATGCAAAATGTTAAGAATAGACTATATTATTATCTTTTTATTCTCAAGCTAGTTCTTTCTGACGTAGCTTTAAATTTGCACTATTATTACAAAATCAACGTGTTAACATGCTTTAGGGTTTCCATGGATACCAAATCTGATCATACCTGATTGTCATACATTTATTTCTTTGAATCAGGAGACTTTTTCTCTTTGAAAGTTTAGCTTACAACGTAGAATCTTTAGGTAACCACTGTGGTATTCTGGAGGTTTTTTAATATGATGTGTTAGTTTTAGCTGAAAAAAATTGTTGCTGTTTCTCTGTTGCTTTATGTTTCTTACAAGAAAGCTATGGATTAGAGATAGTAATTTATATACTCCATGATATTGGCTTTTCCTTACTGCGTTTTTCTACTACAAGAATTCTAGTAATAAATAGACATTGATCTTTTTTCAAGATTATTCAATTTCAACTAATTCACTACTAAGTGATTAAAAGCCCTACATATTTCAAAATGTGGAAAATTACAAATTAAGCATGGTTTTACTTATAAAGATAAGCAAATGTTAGATCTTTTATCTAAGTGTATAATTCTGCATGTGTTATTTCTGTATATATGGTACTTTTTATAGTTGTAAAGCTATTTCTTACTCATTCCTGCTAATTAAATATTCTATTTTTTTTTCTGAGAATCTATTTTTGACCTTCTATTGCTGTGTTTTGGGAATGATCTCATCCATCCCTACATCTTCGATCATTACTTGAACATTCAATTCAGTGTGAATTTTCTTTTGCCATCCCCAAACCTGTTCCTTTATTGATTCTGATTTCTGTTATGATCTTACCACCCATGGAAGAAGTATAAACAGGAATCTTATTTCTTAACCCTAGATATGCTCTTAGTCATCAGGTTCTGTTGATTCTACATCAGAAATGACTCTGAAATCACTTAATTTTCTCCAGTCTCACAGACATTGGGAATGCTTTTAGCTAAGGCATTCTCTGGCTCTTTTAACATCCTGTTATGATAACCTCCCTCATTATTCTACCAGCTTCCAGTTTGCTATCACTCCAGATCATTTTTATATTTACATTTTTAAACTGCAGTTTTTAAATTGCAAATATGCCCATTTTTTTTAACCCAATATGAAAACTTCCATTTACTTCCTGTTGCCTTCAAAATTAGGGTTAAACTCTTAATGGGTCATATAAGATCAGTAATCTACCTTTCTAGCTTTATTTACATCTCTTTCATAAATTTTTATCTAACCATGCTTTACCATATATAATTACTTGCTAGGTTTTCATATTTATATTCCTTGTCATGAAAATTCTGAGAGCCACTACTCTTTTCAATTCCTCCATTATTGCCTCAGTAGAATTAGGTGATTTCTCAAGGCAAACTTATAAATTATAACAATTACTGTATTATATTGAAATTGTATATTTGCATCATAATATCTAATCTCTAAATTTTGAACTCCTCAAGTCAAGGACAGTATCTTGTTTAGTGGTCACCTCAACATCCAAAACATAGTTTGAAGCCCATAAATACTTGAGGAATAAATGAATGACTAAATACTATTTATTTTTTTAAGTTTGAATATTTTCCCTTAGGTTATCAGTGAAAAAATACCAGTTGTGTCTTTTGGTTCAGAAAATACATAATCATAGCATTTGCTTATTCTTCCTGCATGAAGTATGATAAAAATGATTAAGAAACTAAATTGTATCCAAAAGACTTTATAAAAGAGGCTTTTCTTTCCAGTTCTGTATTTTTCTTTTGTTACTAATAACCCTTTTTGTGAAGCTTTTGTTCCTGTTACTCAAGCATGTTTTGTAAAATACTAAAGAGCCCATCTAATGATCAATTGAACTGTCTTAAGACCCTTTTGATTAAAAGAAATAGCAACCTACTTGAATAGGCGTTAGCAGTCAAAGATACAGGTGTTATAAAATGTAATTCTTTCATGAAGATCAAAGGCAAAGAGTAGACTTGAGCTTTACGAAGGACTAGATTGGGATTCTGAAAACTACGTGGAATTAGAACAGCACTTTTCTCAGTTTTTCTCTGAGATCACATGACTTATTTTCTCTTGATACCTGCTTTAGTTTTTTCACTGTGTGTAGAATAGATTTCTCTGTTGCTTGTACAAAATGGAGCCTAGTTATCTGATAGATTCAGAGTTATGTGCTTATCAACATAACTAGCATCATTATATCAAAATCCTAAGATGAGTAGTGAGGAGGGAAAGACGGAGAAAGGTCAGTCACCAGGTAATGTTACAGTTATACAGGAGAAGTAAGTGCTAGTGTTCTATTGCATAGTAGTGTAACCACACTTAATGATAATATATTGAATTTTTTAAAAGATGAAAGGATTTTTAATGTTCTCAATAGAAAGAAATAAGTCAGTGGTACACTTGTTTACCCTATTGGAACATTACACAATGTGTCTGTGTATAGAAACATCATGATAACTCAAAACTGTGTAAAGTTTTTATGTATGAAGTAAAAGAAAATCCTAGGTAAGAATTCTGTCCCACTTGTAATTGAGGGAAAATCTCTAAAGAAGGCACTAATTTACTGTGAATGTCAAGAACAGTGCAGACTTTAGCACAGCACTTAATTTATTCCCCTTTCTAGATCTTGACTGAATGCATTATAAGAATACAAAATTGGGGAAATTATGCATTGGTCCTGGAGTTAAGGAAGGGTATTTGCCCAGGAATGTACAGGATCAGATGGATGAGAGGCTCTAAATTCTAAGTTTTACTTTAAGTAGCTTGCCTTCATGGAAAGAAGTAATAATAGTTTCACCCTTGCTAACTTAAAGGGAGATGTATAAGAAAAGTGTGGATAATGAGTAGAAGACCAAACTCTTCTAACTGTGTTCATTCTTAAACAGCCCTATTGGAACAATTAAGAGTTTATTAAGATATTCCAAATTGAAAATGTGGTCTTTCTTTTTCCACATGTGACAAGGCTGTACCCTGATGTGATAAGAATCACCAACAACAAAGAACCCGAGAGTCCTGGCTACAGTCCCATTCCAAAATCACTAGATTATTTAATTAATAATGTAAATATGTATAAGTTTAAAAATCTGAGAAGTTGATTCTAATAGCACCTAAATAGGAAGTGAGAGGGTGCAAAGAAAAATCATCTACCTTAATTGGGAACATCTATAAAAATTTGAAAAGCATCTCATTGTTCATAAATGAATAAAAAGACAAACATCATAGAGACGATTAAAGCAATTATTCATCATTAGAGGATAAATTCACAGCTTTCAAGAGGAAGGATATGAATTTATATTCAAAAAATATTCGCAGAAGGGTCTAAACATAAAAAGTTGCAGATAGTGTCTAGATTAATTCTTTAAAATATCAGGCAAACATAGAATCTGTAAAATAAAACATGGAAGATAAAAAGTAGGATTGAAAGAATTGGCTGAGGATCAGGCAGGAATGAAAAAGAAACATAATGATCTGACAAAGAAAGATAAGAAAATAAACTTGGCACCTGCAGAATATAAAGTTGCAGTACAGACAGTAAGGACAATAATCATTTTAGGAAAGTAAATAAATGACGTGAAGAACTTACATTATAAGCCCTCCTAGAATGTACAGAAAAGCAGGCAAGATTAATATTATGAGGTTTAAAACTATGGTAGATGGAAGTAGGACATCCTACAAACTGAATGAATAGCATTATAGCATTCCAATGCAATGTATATAATTAATTGAACAAAACAATAATCAAAACGATGACTCAAGAAAAAAATTTGGGGTGCTGAGGATTGAACTCAGAATATTGGACATGCTCAGCACACTTTGAAAGCCACATCTCCAAACCAAGGAAAACAAAAAGTAAAACCTATTTGTAGATCAAAGAGCTCATTGAGTTTTGACAAAATTAATAAAGATAACAACAACTAATTATATCCTGGTAATTTTTTAAATTTCAGGGTTAATAGTGCCATAAACATCTAGATCTCTTTGTACCTTACAAATGAATATGAAACTTGTCTCATAAAGAAAATGTCCAAAATCAGAGACTATAAATTTAAAAACCCTTCTAGGGAAAAAAGTAATGAAGATACAACAGCACCTTGAAATGCTCAATAAGCTACAGCAAGCATCTCCTTGAATGAATTTCTGAATTAAAGAATTAAAAGAAATTCCCAGGGTGCAATAAAGGAAGTGGTAAAAGAAAACCAGCGCTGTCTGGTTCAGCACACTTTGACTACCTTGAAGAGATTTTTATACCTTATTGACTAAAGGGCTTTTGTTTTTTGAAGTTTGGAGATTTTGTTTTTGTGCTTTTCTTTTCCTGTACTGGGGATTGAACCCAGAGGCACTCCACCAATAAGCTGCATCTTCAGCTCCATTTATTTATTTATTTATGTATGTATGTATGTATGTATGTATTTTTGAGGCCAAGTCTCACTAAGTTTCCCAGAGTTGCCTCGAACTTGTGATCCTCCTGCCTGAGCCTCTCCCAAGGAGCTGAAATTGCAGGCCTGTGCCGTGACACCAGACTACAATTTTAGTTTTAAATGTCTTCACAGAGACAGAAGCCAAGTTCTTGATCCATGCAATTTAGAATTTTTTATATAAAGAAAATATCCTGAAAGCATCAGAATTCAGTGACAGCATAGATTAGAAAATAAAACCTCTGCCAGCATGGAAAGAACAAAAGGAAGCTGGTATTCCTTAACTTGGGTACCTCCGAGCAGCAGAGGGATGTGTGTGCACCTGTGGAGGCCACTCCTGAGAGTTTGCAATCAACTGCTTCTTCAGTTAGGTTTCAGATTTTAATCCATGTAATTGTGTGGCCTAGGAACCCCCAATAAATACATCCTCGGAACAGTTCCAGGCTGTTGGCATTTGACTATATGCAAGAAGAATTGAAAACAAAAGCCTACACAGGGTCATAGCCTTAGTCAAACTCTTCAAGTTCCTCTCAGATAAAGCCCAACTGGAATTTAAATTCACAATCCAATAACAGGATAGAAACGGACACGCACACATCTGCGTGTGCTATTCAGACACAGTATGATTAGAGCCTCACAAAAAATGTCAAATAGTAAAATTGTCACTTGACAAAATTAGGACTGGACAGTTTTGTGATGAACTTCTAGGAAGCATTAAAAGAACAAGTATTTCAGTCTTGTACAAAATTTTCCAGAGAATTGAGTAAGAGGAAATATTCTTAAGTTCATTAATCAATTAATGAATTTAGTATAGTTCTATAATTACAGGAGAAGAAATTTAGTTATAAACATGTTCTCTCAAGTTTGGAATAGGAAAAATCTGTCCACTGTCATCATTTCTCTGCATCCTTGCACTTGTCAAAACTTACACCATTAGGCAAGAAAGAGAAGGTGAGAACAAAGTTGTCCTTACTCACGGGTAATGTATGATTTTCTGGACACAAAATTCAAGAGAATCTATCAGTGTGATTCTAGAATTATAACTCTGGCTGGATTGCCAGATAAAAGATCAATAAGTAAACATCAGCTATGTTCTATTCAGTAGCAACAAACCGTAAGATAATTTTTAAAACTTTTATAATATTAACCAAAGCGCCCACAAACCTAAATTAAATCTAGTATAAGGGCAATAAATAACTCTTTAAGGGAGAAATTTTTGAGAGCTATTTAAAAAGCTTTTTTTTTTTTGGTCCCAGGGATTGAACTCAAGACCTTGTGCTTGCCAGCCAAAAAAGTTATTTTAAAAAGAAGATATATTTTGATGCCTATTAGAGTAGCAAAAATTGAAAAGTCTGACATTAACATATTTTGTTGAGGATATGGAACTTAAAAGTTGTAATGGGTCTATAAGTTGATACAGTCAACTTACTGAGCCATTTGTCACTATGTTGATAATATCCATTCTTTATCCTCTAAGAATCCAGACCTACCTCTGTACTGTTCATCAACAAACACAATATTTGAATTCAGAATTTTCTGGACAATCTTTGGCATATAATTTGGTAAATATGTTATTCCTACAAGAAAGGTTGCAGTGAATAAGGAAGAAAATACATTCCAAAGAGCATATCAGAGATTGCCTGGATCGTTAGTTTTATGACTATAAGCATAGTTTAAGTTTTCATTAGAAAATCTTGTAGGAAACACTTTTATTCAAATATGGCTTAGATGGCCTAGAAAATCCACATCTCCAGGTGGAGAACAGGTTGAGAGAGAAAGAACATACATGTTATAGGTTATGAATGAATATACTGTGTAAATTTATAGTGTATCCTTCTATCAATATAAATACTAGTCAAATAAGTTGATGTATTTTCCTAGGCTTTGATTATTTAAATATGTGTCATAAGATTTTTACATTTATCTAAATAAAGCTTACAGTAAAGGGGTTTTCAGTTTAATGAATCAATTATACTGTTCACTTGTAACCAAGGGATAAAGAATCCACTAATAATAAAGCATAAAGAAAGAAAAGAAGAGTAAAATTGATAATCGGATAGGAAATTAAGCTTTTATTGCTTATTAAATTTCTAAACACTCATTCATGAGTGACTTTATTAGTCCTTACAAAGACTAATATCTTAGAAATCAAAAGTATGCATGATCCTTCCAACAAACTCCACTAATACAATTGCAGTATTAAAATTACTTTTGTATTGCCTATCATTTTTAAGGTCATACTGAATTTGGTTTGAATGAACATGTTTGAATATGGTGAGACAAATAAAGTACCCCTTCAGCAAAGGGGTACACAAGTATCCTTCAGATCAAATGGATAGAATAGGATGATTTGTTAGCATATTTTCAGAGTAGGGTTTTTGTTGGTTAAAAAATAAAATCAAATTTATTGTTATCCTTATATAAAAATTTAATATATATGCTCAAGTAATTTTTATTTCTATGTGTAATATACTAATGAACATATATGGATGGGTAAATTCTGTGGATATTTTATATGTTATTTAATCTGTTTAATTTATTCTTTTTGATCAAGCATGCAAATCATCAGATGCATCTGGTAGGAAAACACTTTTTATAGAATAATCCTTACTTTGATGTAAATTGCATTTTATGAGGTATTTTGTGGCAGTTAGAATATTTTATATTTAGTTTATCCACAAATTCTATTTACTGAAAAGATTTGTAATACATTGTGTATATGTAGAGAAGGGTCAAGTATTCTCAGGAATACCAAATACAGAGCTCCAAAGAGTTGAAGTGGGGATCAATACATTCTGTTTGATTTACACTTCCCAGACATTTTGGAAGAGAGTGTCCTCTTCTGTTATTTGTTAATAGGTCTTGGTGTTTTCATGGGTGATTTACCTCTGTTTTCATCCTGTTTTGTGCTTTCTGACACACACTAAATAACCCTTACAGGAAAGAGATGGAGATGAGCATAGAGAATAAGTGGATTATAATCCGTTAGGAAAGTTTTTAATCTTTTATTACAAGAGGTCACTATAAAATATATATTTTGTAGCTTATAGTACTTAGTCCTTGTCCTTTACCTAACAGAAAAGTTTAGAGGAATAGCCCTTTCCTTTACCCCCTACCTTAAAAATCAAGGTTGAAAATATTCAGGCCTCTAAACCCATTCCTTCATTACTCCATGTGGCTCTCTTCTCCCTCAATGAATGATTTTGTCTTTTATCTCCCAAAATAAAGGCAAAATAAATAGAGCCTAGGATATGTGAAGTAACCGTTTACTCCCTTTCCTTCCCACACACTGAAAAGCATCACGATGGAACACAAGTACTCCATGATTGGGTGCTTGTTGCCCTGTGCATTTCAGCACTTCACCTCCATGTTGTACACTCATAACCTATGCTGCATCCATCCTTCAAGATTAAGCATAGCTGCTATGTCCTCTGTTGCACCTCACCTTATTACCCAAGAATCTCCTCTTGCAAACCCTCATGGCACCTTAGCATTGCCTTTGTTTTAGTCTTTGTCAAATTTTTTGTAATGTCTTCCCATTAGCTTCTCATCTCCTTAACAGTAGAATTATATTTATTCTTTGTAGTATTCACTGAGTTTCCATCAGTACCTGACACTATGAAAGGATGCTCAATAACTGTTGAAAAATTGTTGTTACACCAGCAAGAACTAAGGAAGTAGAATGTCTGAAAGTCGTAAATGTCTTTCAAAAGGATAGAAACAAGGTGTTATAATTCAGTGTCTTTCCTACAGTAGAAGTCAGAGATGGTTTTACAATAGTTATAGTATATATATATTTCAATATTTGTTTACTATTATCTCTATTGTAATAGGAAATGAAAATTTTTGTCTTAAGAAAAATTACAATATTATTAATTTTGATATTAAACAATAGTTGTTAGTTTTATTTCTTTATCATTTAATTTTAAAATGCCCTGTTTGAATACATGTAATCAAATAATTGCATTTTTGCATTAACATTTTGTTTCTGGAAAAATGTATATAGGTGACTTCTTGCTAATGTAAGTAATTTAATCATTGTTTAATTTATTTTTTTGGACACAAGCTTCCTCCTCTTCAGAAGTTTCTGGTAGGCAACTACTTTTTAATAAAACAAATGTTATCTTTGTAATTTTTATTTGGTTGTTTGCAAGTTTTTGTTCTCTTCAAAAAGTTATGTTTTTATTAAGTATATTGAGTTAATAAAATGTTTCTGATAAAGGAAATACTTTCATTTTATGTTGAGGTTTATATGCTCATAGAGATATTGTGGGGTTTTGTGTGATATTTTGGAAACAATAAATATGGTACCATGAAGCAGAGGGAGTTGCTAGGTAACAGAAGACAGATTAATACACACCACTTAAATTAGATTACCCAGGTTAATGAATGGTTTTGGAAAAGAAATAAAGTGTGTATATATACATATTTATATACCTGTATATGCATATTCTTATAGATTTTGAGTGATATAGCTAATATTTTAATTCAGGATTTGCCCCTCAAAGTTTTGTTCATTTTCTGTTTGTTTCCTATTTATTTGGCACACATTGAATAAAAATTAAAATAGAGTTGTGCCTTTTTTGTAAAAGAGGTATAAAGAGAAAGGTGAAATTTAGCACATTACAAAGAGCTTGTAGACCTGTGTATAAATAACAAATAAAAATATGAAGGACAAGGAGAGATAAGAATTATGTTTTTCATGCACTTATGGAAATGCAGAAAAAATTGTCTTGTTTATTATTCTTTCATCTCATGAATATGGGTGAATGTTCCTATATACAAACTGGGTGAATTTATAGATTCCTTTAGTATGCTCATTTCTTCTGCAGTGCAACATGGTAGACTTTTTTAAATAATACAAACTAAAGAGATAATTAAATTTATGTGGACAATAAATATAATTTTAAATGTATAATCCGTTAATTTTTGATGTGTCCTTCTCATTTTTGAGTACCTAGCTTGCCCCTTGTTAACAAATACAGAACCAAATACATTTGCAGAAAACCTTTTCTTGAAGCATTTTTTTCCTAAGGAGAGCTGTTAACCTCTTAGATGCTCAGTGGACAAGGACCCATGATCACAAAGCCAGTATTCTAACTATGTGCAAAACTCCAAAAATGTGGCTGCTGCATGTTTTTGGTGGATTAAATGATTAAATGTAGATAAGTTTTATGTATTTGAACACAAGAAAACTAAAAAATTGAGAACTTCAAAGTGTATGCTTTATAAGGAACTCTTGATTGATTGTGGTACAACGTTTGAATCTGACTGTCCCATCTCATTTTATTAATCAAATGCTAATACCTCATGGCAGTGGTTAGAACATTTTTAAATAAACATAGAAAAACAAGTAGAAGTTAAATCCACCAATAGCTAAAAATAGTTAAATCAAAACAAATGCATGTAGTTCTGAATTATCTATTGTTTTAGGATTATTCATAACCCAGTATATTGTGTAACATTTTGTAAGATGTATATTTTTATTAACATTTTCACAAAGAGTTCTTTATGTTTATCTTTGTATCTAAATAGTGCATATATGTACTAGAGATTTCATGTCTGTATATATTTTTATATGGCAGAAGCATGTTTTAGAATTATTTAATGACATTACCATTAATGCTCATCCTTACTGTAAAGAGAAATCCCTCTATGTGTTGAAATAATTCACAAATTTTGCTATTTATTTTTTATTAATGACACATTTTTAATAATTTTTACATAAAACCTTTAAGAGATCTATTGTTCTTTCTTTTCCCTCCCTCTCTTCCTCTCTCCCTCCTTCCTTCCTTCTTTCCTTTCTTCCTTTTTGCCTTCCTTCCTTCCGCTGAGCTACATCCCCAACTCCCTTATCAAGCTTTTTGTTCTGCACTCAAACTTTTGATCCCCTTGCCTTAGCCACCCTGAATATTAAGATTACAGGCCTGCAACACCTGCATCACCCAGCTCTACACTCAGAATATTGATATGTACAGAGACTATTTCAAACAAGGTTCTGCAATATCCTATTAGTGAATAAAACTAAGTAGCATCAGAAGTTTTTCTTATCACCAGATAAGAAAAAGCTTGTCACCAGATAGGGAAAAGGAATTTTTTCCACAATTTACTATCTTTGGCAAATACTACCATTCCTTCCTTTGATCAGTTACTTTTTTCTTAACCCTAGATCCACTTAACATAAAGTGATGGGAGAAGCTGAAATAGTTTTTTTTCTTTGATTCTCTTTCTTGTCTCCAAGTGGTCTATTCTAATGTAAGCATCTAGAGAATTTACACTGAAACTTGACATGCAAGGCCTACATATGAAAGGTAACCAAAAATTTTAGAAAGAAATTAGAGGTATATTTTGAGAATTGAGCTATAGCTTCTTAAATGGCATAGTTGCATTTTATAATAAATTATGTTTTTAATGTATTTTATAGACATCATTTCCAAGTCAAGGCCATACACAGATAAGTCAAAAAATCTTGCTTATAAATCTACTCTTCTCCAGTTGTAACTAGTACATTAACTTTTACAAGATAGCTTGAATCATCCTACGCTCCAAGACAATGTAAGAATTTTCTGCCCCTAGGAGTAATTAGATCATATTCGGATAATTAGGGGCCATTATTTGATACACTATTTTGATTCATAAGATTTTCATAGCAAGCCAGGCATGTAGCTCAGCAGCACAGTGCCTGCCTGGCAAGTGCAAGGCCCTGAGTTCGATTCCCAGTACAAAAAAAAATTTTTTTTTCATAAAATGGGAAAATTATTCAAATATAAACATTTTTCTAAACTAGGGATTTTTGTTAGTATTTATAGTAAAATACTAATGATATTTTACAGAAAGTATTAAAATAATATCTCAGAAATACATACTGTAGTGTTACTTAAAAACTAATGTCTACTTTTGATGCCTTTTCTTTTTTTGCTTTTTTGTTTTCATTGCTTTAGGTTTTTTAAATTTTAGTTTATTAATATTTTGAAATTGCAAAACATTTAGAATGCCCACAGCCCCTTTGGTTACAGTGTTTTTTCAAAGGTATTATACTGAGGATAAATAATAATAGTGTGGCTCTTAAAATACCTCACTACTATTGTATGCTAAGGAATCTTGAAAGAATCTGTGAGTCCTCGCTTCCACTTGTAAGTCTACCTTTTACCATTATGATTACCACTCTTATTTCTGAAAATATTTCTGATATGCCACTCCCAATTTCATTTTGTCTTTGCCACCTTCCTCCTAATTTCTACACTATTTGAGTCCTGGTTTTTTTGTCTTTTCTTAATTTATAGATTCAAATAGAAAAACACTGGGAGCTTTCCAAGTAAAAAGAAATTAAAATAATTACTTCTTGATGTAATTAAATTTTATTCTCATTTTTAACTAAAAGAAAAAATACATCTTGCTGATGCTATTTTATATTTGAATTTTTTTTCCTGTTATTTGTTTTTAAATATCTGAAGTTGCTTTGTAGATAGAAACCATTGTTAATAAATTTGTGGAAAGACAGTGTAAAAGGGAATGCTTTTAAATGATTCATCATTTAATTAACAAATTTAAAACTGCAAAACTCTAAAGTATTTGGCTACTAATTGCTATAAAGCATGTGGCTACTATTGATCAATATATGAGCATCTAGTTTTCATTTGCTTTACATTAGTGTAAATTTTTAATTGAGATTCATATATTTAGTTTTTGCTCCAAATTTAGAATGAAATTTTAAAGCTATTTAAGATTTTTTTTGTCGGAGACGTTGTTTTCTTCTGATTTGTTTTAAGCCTTTGTGTATATCCTTCAAGTGTTTGTTAATCTGTGGATTCTCCTTTTCTCTCTACTTCTGGTAGACAGAACTCAAATCTAATAACATAAATCTTTGTACCTGAAAACAATCCTTTATCAAACCAAGTATGTTTTGCTACTCCACAAATTAAAAATTCAATTTCTCCATGTTTTTAGTTTCTGCATTTAAAGCTCTATTACTATCACTGTTGGCTTATTTATTTACAATCACTATTTTGCCCTAGATTTATTTCTACCTTTTATATTACTTTCAGATGTGTTTTCACGAACAATATTGTTATTAAATTTGAAGTTAAGTGATCTTCATATAGAACAATATTAGAGATTCTTAGAAATTTGAGTGTTTGTTTCTTGTTTAGAGACACTAACCTGTATCAGTGGTGAAGAGACAGTTCCTTACAATAATAGTTGATATGTCTTTTTTAAGCAAAAAATTTTACATGTAGTGAGTATATATGTAATATAAATATTCTTATAAGACAAAACCTGTTTTATTTATATTTTCAGTGAAAGAATTTCTAGCCAAAGCCAAAGAAGACTTTCTGAAAAAGTGGGAGAGTCCTCCCCCGGTAAGGAATATTTGCATTTTTCTACAAGTTAAAATTTTTGTTAAATAAAATCATGACTCTGGCCTAAGTAATTTACTGCTTCAAAATTTTAATTTTTGAGTACCTTTCATAAATATAAGCTTAAAATGGGAATTATGCAATAATGTTATGCTTCAGTATATTAATAATTTTACATATACCTAAGTCAGAGAAGGAATAAATTGTTCATATAATATCTAATGTGTGTTGATATTAATTCCAAGTTGCTATAAACTCTTGATATTTTCTAATAATAATTTTGAATTATGTCTTTGACAGCATACCTAAAAGTTGGACATTGTGACAGAATATCAGTCGTTATGTAACATGAAACTTAAGAGAAATGAGGAAGATGGTTTATTTTTATAATAGAAAAAAAAGCAATGAGTAACATAAAGAGATGTTCTTTTGTATACTAATGGTGGTTTTTTTTCCCCATTATTTGGTGGGGACTATATTAAGCATTGCAATCCACTTATGGTTTTAGACCAAAAATTATGTATCAGTCTGTAAGATGAATTCATTCAGAAGTATGAGGCCTTTTCCACAATGATAATCTTGTTAAGTGTGAAATTAAAACATGATAAAAACAAATTTTGTAAGTAAAATGTAGGGTTGCTTTCAATCTCTGTACTGATCCAGCAAGAAATTCTATGATGTGTCATAAAAGGCAATGTTTGATTTACAGTAGAGATTAAATTCAGTAGTGAATTTCAACAAATATCCAGATTTATTACATATACATAATCATATTACATCATATTACATTTTTTTCTCAATCTAAACACTATAGACTGAGACTTAGAAGTATTTTTCTGAGATTTTCATGCATAGCTTTATAAAGAAACCTATTAAACA
The DNA here is from genome assembly GCF_000247695.1 of Heterocephalus glaber. The sequence goes on along the minus strand of NW_004624742.1, from coordinate 13,280,022 downwards.
AATGGGTCAGTGACCACTACATGTTGCTATTTAGCGCATAATTTGTTCCTAGTAATTTTCATTTTGTTATGGCAGTAACAAATTCAATAGACTGATGCCTCCAATTCTTTGTTTATATGCTGTTGTCAAAGCCAAAGATGTTGGCTTGCAACAAAACATCTGTTCAAGGAGGAAAAATTAGTCTGTTTATCCTGAGAGTAACTTTTGGTTCTTTGTGGAATGAGAAACTCTTCTTTCCTTATTGTTACTATTTTAGGTAATGCTAGGTTATTATAGTACGAGTAGACTTTCTTTCATGCTGCTGTTATCTAGTTCTGTAAGTTCCTATAAAGATACTGATGAAGTAAGACAATGCTTTCTGCAAAGGTAATTCTGATGAAAAGACTGATCTTTCAGTTTACCTACTCAGTCTGATTATTTATTTACAAGATTGCAGCTTATATGATTTTTATCAGTATACTTCTGGTCAGTTTATAATTATTAAAATATAGAAATAATTTGTTAGATATTCAGTAGTAGAAAATTCTTATTTGAATCTGACCTTTTCAAATTCACCTGTGGCTTTTATTTCCTTCCATTACTATTATGCACCACTTTGCAATATAATTTCCTTTCCTCTTATTAGACCCTCTCTTATTCAAAGGGGAAAGTAGAGCCAATAACTTGAATGCCTGGAATCTGAATACTCCTTTTGTATTATTTCTAAAAAGATAGTTACCTAAATTTTCTAGTCTAATGATACATTATGAAAATGATTATAATTACAGTCCTTGTGAGAATTTCTGATTTTAATTTTCTTTTATTTTTCATGCACATGTAGAATAATGCTGGACTTGATGATTTTGAAAGGAAAAAAACTCTTGGAACAGGTTCATTTGGAAGAGTCATGTTGGTGAAACATAAAGGCACTGAACAGTATTATGCCATGAAGATCTTAGATAAGCAGAAGGTAATCATTCCTCATTATTTACCTGCAGAGTACATTTCAGTCTTATCAGCTAGACTTAAAGACATACAGTGTAAGCTACCATTGGCACTCACAAATAATTTTATCATTGCATTCATTTTTTTCTAATTTATTGTGACTATATGTTGCATAGTTAATAGTTTTAGTATATGGGGGTACATTATTATTTCAGAAATGCTTATGTGTATATTCACTAACAAAATACTGAATTCAACGTGTAAAGAACAAGCATCTCTACTACATTCTGCCTTGTAGAAAACTGCAGGAACCAATTTCTTATAAGATTGTTAAACTGACATAACTGAAATTTGGCAATTTTGTTTTATGACTTTATTTTTATTCATACTAGAAGCTCTCTTATTCAACATTATTGGATTTAGTAAATTTAAATTATCAGTCAAAGCAGGAAAAACTTGTGAAACTCAGTATTTTAGAAAATAATTTTTAATTGTCACTTATTAGTATCTATTGAATCAGTATGGCTGAAGTATTCATGCTTTAAGTTTTAACTTCTTGTTTTCCTAGTAATCACCATTAAGGGAAAAAATAATAATAATAATAATGAAATATCTTAGAGTTCTTATGTTCCCAAGAATGACTTTCTGGCTTATTGGGATATAGGTAGGAAAATTATTAAACCAATAATCATGGTTACAGACATTGACTAGACTAATACTGTCAAACAGAAATATAATGGAAACCACCTGTATAATTTTAGATTTTCTAATAGCTACATTTTAAAAACTAAAAACAAATGTTTAAATTAACTTTCATAATATGTTTTATTTAATAGCCCAGTCCTTAACACAATTAATATAAAATTACTGAGGTATTTTACATTTTATCTTCAAAATCTGATATGTTCTTTACACTTCTGTACATCTCATCTAGGATTAGCCACATTTCCAGAGTTAAATAACCACACATACCCAGTGCCATGACATTGGAGAGAGTAGCATCCAACTAGTCAGAGGTTTCAGTCCAACCTTCATTTTACTTTAATCTTAACATGAAAAAGGTTAATGGCTTAAGTCTTTCTAAAATGAAATGCACCCACCTGCACTTTTCATGTCTTTTTTTTTTTTTTTTTTTTTTTGGTACCAGGGATTGAACTCAGGACCTTGTGCTTGTACAGCAGGCAGCAAAACCACTGAGCTAAATCCCCGGTCCCCCACCTGCACTTTTAATTGTATGTCCTTGTCATACTGAACCTCATTCACAAATCTTCTAACCATGATTTATTGGTTAATTGGTTAATTTAATTGGTTAATTTTATCACTTTATCCACGACCTCACTTCCTATTAATTCTTTAACCCACAGCAGTTCAGCTGCATCCTCCTTCATTCCCTGTCTCTAGCTACCCCACTGAAGTGGCTCTACCCAGAGTCATCAGTCAATCCAGAGACCAAACTGCAAGTCCAGTGGGTTCTTTTTACTCATCTTATATGATCTTTTTTAAGCATATGACTGTGCTGACTACTCCCTTGAAATTGCCTTGTACTGACTTCTGGAATCTCTTATTCCAACTATGTATTTGCCTTTCTAGGTTCTTCCACTGTTTGTCCCTTTTCCTGTTTTGTTTTGTTTTGTTTTGTTTTCTTCCTCTGGCTGTTCTTCAAGGATTGCTAATGTCCACGCTCTGGACTAGCTTGTCTTTCCTTCTGCTTATTCTATGTCCTCTTATTGAACAGCCTCAAATCTTTCTTAAGCTCTCTACTCCTAATTTGTACGGTCTGAGCATGGCACTCTTAGAGATCCTTTAGATCCTGCCTTCATTTTCTAAATGAGGCAACTTGCACACTTGTGTTGGTACCGCAACAGCAAAAGTGCTTCAGATTTATTGTTTTATTAAACACATCATTAAATTGTTTTTCCTGGGTAGATACTACCATTTTATGTTCTTAAGGAATTTGTAGACTGTGCTTCACTCACAAAATATTGCCAAGATAACAAAGTACATCATCTTATGATTTAAAGTAGGGAAGGTTTTAATTCCTTTTTTTGTTTGTTTGTTTTTGGCAGAGCAGTGACTTGTTAGGTAAATTACTGAGCCATTTACTTGACAGATAAATCATGGCAAACGAGTGTTTCCCAGAAGAGTAACTGCTATTTATATCATTTCTATTTCTCCAGTGTTCTGGGCCTAGGCATAATTAGGATGAAACACTATATTCTGAATTTTTTCTAGTTATATTTAACTTGCTGAAGATAAGTAATAAAATAACACTCCATAGTAACTCCATTTTCTATTATTAAATTAAATCACACAAATCTTTCAATTAAATCAGCTTGGCTTCTCCCATCTTAGGGTGAATAAAGGATGAGGAGGAAAATCAGTGCAGAAATGGAAAAAAGTCACATTTGTTCTCTCCATGCTGTGTGTCAAGCATTGCTAGCATTACTATAATATATCTGCACAACTTTATGTGGCATTAATTTCCTTTTTAGCCACTAACCTCTATAAGTAATTTTGCAAAACTCAAACAGAACCAAGAATTTGACTAGGTTTGTTGGCTTTCTATGCCTTTAGTCCTTATTTTTTTCTTTAAAATTTATTTATAACCTCTTAAGATTCTAACACCACACAGTTTGATCCCTTGATCCCTAATTAACTTCAACTGGTCTTTTATATTAACATCATGATTTCCACAACCTCAGCCTTTTTTACCTCTACTAATTTATTCACTTCCCTGCCAACAAAATGTTTGAACTTATATCGTACACATCAAAAAAGCTTCATCATGTTTATTAAATGAAGTCAGAATTCAGCCAACTCAGAATATAGCGTATTTCCTAATCCTTCATAGGTTTCTTCCCAATTCCATTGTGGTCTCTTATCTCATAACATTCCCCACATGTTCTCGATCCTGTACTACTCTGACTTGAAACTTGACTCACAAGAGTATATAATGCTCATTTTGGAAAGTTAGGAATGATATGTGGCCTATTTTCTTTATTAATAACTCACATGTTTGGCTCTAAAACAATCAACTGGTAACAAATCACTCATCAGTGTTTTTTTAAGTCTATGTATTTAACAGAAATATCTAAGAAGTAAATACAAATTTTTATGAATTTTGAACTTAAAATGTGGACTACATCACCAGAGACGTAGTCTTACAAATATTTCTCTACCACTTAGTATTTCATAGTTCACTACCAAATTTGGAAAAGCACTATCCTAAGTGATAACCAAATGGAACTACCACTCAGACTTATTTCTGTCTGTTCTCCTCTTGCGGGTACTGGTTCTGGATACTAACCCTACCTGAACTTCTTCCTCTGTCTTTCCCTAGCCTTTATTATCCATCCCATTTTTAAGAATCAATTCAGCCCCTGCCTTTTAAAATAGATTATAATAACAAGTCTTTACTATGTGTTAGTACTATATTAGTCACTTTACATGCATTATGCCACATAGCCACTTTTAAGGTAGCATTATCGGCATTTTGTAGATGAAGAAGCTGACACTCAAAAATATTATGTTCTTATCCTGAAATAAACATTTTCTCCTCTGATAGCTTGTGATGACATAACGCTCATTTGGCAATTATTCACATCTTAGAGTTCACATATTCATGCATCCAATTTTCAATTAGATCTTATGTATATAAAGCCGGACATTTCCTTGTCCTTGCCTCTGTAGCTGCTACTATTGTGCTTAATATGTAGTAGATATGTATATTTTAAAGTAAATTCAGTTTTAAATGGCTAATTTTTTTAACTATTAATTTAAAAATGAGCTAAGTACATATACTTTGGCAGTTCATGTACTTCGAATTCATTTCTATTTTCAATCATATTATGTCCCTCACATATATAGTTGGCTTAAGACTATAATGCAGACAGCTTCTCTGTTTTAGTTTCCATTATTTATTTCACAAGTGAACATATTGTTTATGCCTAATTAAAAACCTGGTGTATCCTAATATACAAATGTAAACACAAAGCAAGAGTAATTTTCCAGCTGATGTTATATATGTTATTGTGAAAATATGGACTAATTAGTTTTGTAACTAGTTAAAATATGGATGATAATGACCCAACTACTTCATGTTACAGATTTTAAAAACTGAGATTCAAAATATTGAAATAACATCTCCAAAAATTTACCAAGCTGATTGAATAGAAGGCCTAGGCTAGAACACATCTTCTGACTCCTGGTACATTATTCTTTGCTCAGTATTACTTATGTATTCCTCATTTTATAGAGTATACCATTAACTGGCTAATATCTTTAATTATGTTTAGATGGTTGATTTCTGTAACCACACCCACAATGATAAGTTTCTAGCAAGAAAGAATGCCAGCCTCTAATGATTTACACATACATACACAATTATTTGTCTTTTTTTTTTGTACTGGAGATCGAACTCAAGTCCTTCCGCTTGCGAGGCAGGCAGTGGAACCACTGAGCTAAGTCCCCGGCCCTATTTGTCTTTTTTTTTCTTTTGCCAACTTTCCTTAAATTCAAAATAAAACAGTATGTGGAATAGAGTCACAATCTTAATGTAGTCAAGATAAACTGCTTTCCCCTTTCTATCGAGTAGATAGTACAGAGGAAGCTTGATTAATCCTAAATGACCTATTTGCTATAAAGACATAGTAATTTTTGCCAATACTTTGTGTGTCATCATCTAAGGCTGTATAAATTAAATGTTTAGATTTTATACCTGTATTTATTTATTTATTTATTATGAGATGAAGAGATTATTCATTTTTACTCATTGTTTTACAATTTTGATTGTTTACTTAATACCTATTTTCCTTACTGATTTTAGGAAGTATATATAATCAGTACCTGCTTGTGGAAGTGATATAGCGATCTAACTATAAGTTGTAAGAGCCAAGAATTTTTCATGTATTAATTTTTTAAGTAATTTTTATGGGTCTATATTTTTGTTTCCACTTAGCTCTTGCCTATTAATTCATAGTTGGCCTTCATAAGACTAAGGTTGAAACCTTCTACTAGGTTTTTTCAAGCCTTATAAGCCTAGTTGATAATTATTATTTTGCTTATCTAAATTTCACAGTTTTCCTTTTTCAAGTTTATTATAAGGAAAACATTTTTCTTTTAAAATGATAGTAACTTTTAAATTCTATTTGAATTCACTAAAATTCATTTATCTTATTACAGGTTGTTAAACTGAAGCAAATAGAGCATACTTTGAATGAGAAAAGAATATTACAGGCAGTGAATTTTCCTTTTCTTGTTCGACTGGAATATTCCTTTAAGGTAAATTTGGTAATATCTAAATAAATTATTTTCAACTAGATATACTTTTTAAAATATAATTCTGTAATAGAATTCTAAACCAGATGATAAACTGGAAAGTATGAATAAATGAAAGAGAGACATCTTTAAATTTTTATGTAATCAAATTCTGTTGTGCTTACAAACTTATGTAGCATTGGAAAGGTTTTAGTTCTTTGTGGAGAAGTTGTTCAACATGACATGTAACTTTCATCAAGTATTTTAGTGATGAAACCTACTGCAGACAGGCAGGACTGCAGACACAGTCCCGAGGTCACCAGTTGAGCTGAAAACACCGAATCAGCCCGCTGCAGACAAGCAGGTCTGCAGATGTGGTCTCGAGGTCACCAGTCATGCTGAAAACACTGAATCAACCTGCACCCTGGCACCAAATCACTGGAACCCACCCCCTGCTCCTTTGGCCTCTTCTCTGTACAGCCACCTGGTTCCACACTACAAAGACGCAAAGGACACCAGACCATCAGACCACTGTACTAGAGCTAATCAAGTTCTCAGCATTTAAAGAATTCCTGCCCAGCGGTAGGGGCTTCTGAGCCACACTGCTCCTGGTCCAGAGGAAGGGGCTTCCAGGCCGCCAGCAGTCCCGCTGCTCCTGGCCCAGAG
>NW_004624742.1:13229607-13268131 GCF_000247695.1 Heterocephalus glaber | reverse complement strand
AGTCTTTGTAAATAGGGAAGGGTGGAGGGGGTGAAGGGAGGGCTAGGTATGGGGAAAAAATAAGAACCAAGATGCATCATGTAAAGGTACAAGGAAAAAAAAAAAAGAAAGTATTTTAGTGATGCAGAAACATAGCAGTGTTATTACATAACTCGTAAACTCATGCGAATGAATATGATAGAAACACCTCTACTTCTCTTAAACACTTTTTAATATGACCTCATCGCTTTATTTTACTTAGTAATTTGCATTGTACTCTTTTCTTTGTGTAAACAAGGCAGAACATTCTTTGCTCTACTGTTCAAGTGCCTGATAAAGTGCAAAAGATTTCTTCTTTAAATTGGCACCTTTTCAACTCTTCAGAATAATACTTGGCATCTCTCTGTGCTGTTGAATCATATGGAATACTGTAACCCGTTTTACTCTAAATGAAGATATTTGTATCTAAGATATTAAAATCATTAATCTTTTAGACATAAAATATTCTTATGAACTTTTATCAAAGTAGTTTTAACCTTTGTTATTCCTTTTCATAGACTATAGCACTATATAGTTGCCTCAGTATTTAATTGTTCAAGAGTTACTTGTACCCTTTGAAACAGAACAGAAAAAGTGCCAGGCTAATATATAGCACCAATAAATGACTAATATATGGTAAGAATATGGGAGGCGGGTGGAGTAACCCAGCATAGAAAAGCTAGAGCATTTTCTATTTATTTTTTTTCTCAATTTTATAAATCTGTCAGATGGATTTTGATTTTGTCTTGGTTCTAATTGAATATGGTATAATCTTAATATATTTTAACCAGATTTTGTAATTTCCTTTTGTTTGTTCATAGGATAATTCTAATTTATACATGGTTATGGAGTATGTTCCTGGTGGTGAAATGTTTTCACATCTGAGAAGAATTGGAAGGTTCAGGTAACTAATGTTTTTCCTTCCTCAGGTCTTTTATATGCTTGGCTTTTTTGAAACCAGATTTTTAAGTTAATGCCTGTGCCAAAATTTCCTTTAATTTAATTAACCAATATTTTAGAAATATGATTATATAGTAAAATTCTTTAAGGACTTGAAATTTGTGAAAAATGTAGATAGAGCCAACTGACTATAACAATGGCTATATTGGTTTGACACTTTGCTTTTCAGTCATTCTCAGAGTCAGACATAATTCTGAAGATCCACTGTCTTCTAATATGGGCAATAATAACTTATAATAACATAATAATAAGGTACAAACTCTTCTTAAATTAGGAATATATTTTTAAAACCTAGCAAAGGGCTGAGGATTTAGCTCAGTGGTTCTGCCGCCTGCCTCACAAGTGCAAGGTCATGAGTTCAATCCCCAGTACCAAAAATAAATAAATAAATAAATAATAAAATAAAAATAAAAACTAGCAAAAACTTTAAGAGTGAAATTTGTGTAAAGCACATTTTTATACTCAGATCACCATAAAACCAGTCATTATTTCTACATATATTTCTTTCTCATCTTCAGCCTTCTCTAAACCTATGTCAAATATTATTAATAAATGTCTTTATTATAATGTTATATACTATATTATTATATCTCAAATATTATTTGCTGCATAATAATGGTTTTTTAAAATTACTGTTTTCATTTTCAAGAAACTTCAAATAATCTCACAGTATCTACTAATGGTAAAAGTTTTAAATTAGTTTCATATTACTTTTGTTTGAATTTTAAAACTCATGTATGACTTTTTTTATCAATGTTTTTGCCCAGTGCCTCATATTGCTGAAATATTTAAAATAAAATGACTTTTAAGATTATGTTTTGCTTGTTTCTTTGTTTTTGTACTGTACTCATGATTAAACACAGGGCCTTTGCACTAAGATACATCCCCCTTCCTCAAACCCCAACCCCCAACTTTTTAAAATTTTGAGGCAGGATCTTGCTAAATTTCTGAATTTCCCAGGTTGGGGTCAAACTCATAATCCTCCTGCTTCACCCTCCTAGAGTATTTGGATTATAAGTGTGTGCCACCATGCCTGACTAAAGTTACATTTTTCTTCAATGTAAATTAAATATCAGATGCTGAGTGCATCCAGGCGCATAGAGAATACATGTCCTCAAATGTATCAAAGCATTATTTGAAGATAATTTACTAAATATGTGGAAATTAAATTCTTTACGTACACTTAAAAAGTGCTTTTCTTTCCCATAATACCTTACTACATGTTAGTTTTTATACCACTCATTAATATTTGTTATCTATTTTACCTGAAAATCAGTATTTTGTTTCTTTGCAGTGAACCACACGCACGGTTTTATGCAGCTCAGATAGTGCTGACGTTTGAGTATCTCCATTCGCTAGATCTCATCTACAGAGATCTGAAACCTGAAAATCTCTTAATTGACCACCAAGGTTATATCCAGGTATGACTTGAACACATTATCTATGATCTATTCAAGAAAATATAAGCAAGGAGTTTATACAGTTAACCTCAACATGACCTCACAAGTTTAAAACACACATGACTTCATCTGATGGGGGTAGTCAAAATGCAGTAGAGTAAAAAAATTGTATAAAATTACCTTCAAGCCATGATTATAAGATGTGTCTGAAATATAACTGCATTTTGTGTGTAGACCTGGGTTCCTTCACCAAGATCTCATTATGTATATACAAGTATTCTAAAACCTAGAAAAATCTAAAATCTGAAATACTCTGCTCCCAAGCATTGTAGATAAGAGATGATCAACCTCTATTATCTCTTTTAATCCTGATAACCTATGAAGTGTAAATATTGCTGTTAACCTCATTTTGAGGCAAATAAAATAAGGCATTAAAAGGTCACACAGTCACTAAATGGTAGGGTCAGAATTTGAACCCAGACAGTCTGATCTGATCCATGCTCTTTACTACTACAGTACAGGAGTAGTAGTGTAGTAGAAATGCCAATCCATTTCTCTTAGTAATGGAGCAACAGCATCCCTTGCACACAGTTATTAGTAGATCTTCCCATTAGTGCTTTCAGGGTTTGATGGTGCAGTTAATGGCAGAGGACACATTGGACTTAAGAAATATTTATTATATTGTTGCATTATTATTAAAACTATTTATTTTTACATTGTACTTTCCCTTTTATTCCTTGAGTCTAGGATTTTATGAAAAGGACTGAAAAGAGTTTTGCTGCTGCTCCTTTATTTTGAGCGAGAATAGGGTCTTCCCGCATGGCTTGTTTCAACTTTCATTCACTAAATAGTTCTCTTCGTGAATCAGTCTCAGTTACACTGACTTAATTTTTCCCCATTTTTCATAGTTTCAATTTTAACCTTGAGCTTTTAACTTTTAGTTTAATCCCAATAAAGGCATGTATGGTGAAGTCCTAAAGTTACATAAGTCTCTTATTTTTTAAAAAAATAGGTCACCGACTTTGGATTTGCCAAAAGAGTTAAAGGCCGAACTTGGACATTATGTGGCACCCCAGAGTATTTGGCTCCGGAAATAATTCTCAGCAAGGTATAGTGATAGCACCGGTCTGTGTGGAGGAAGCTGTGAGGCGTGCGTCACAGGGCAGTTTTCATGAAACATTTTATCAACCTAATTTCATAATTTTATTGGCTATAATATATGAATTCAGATCTATTTATACATGATTACTACAGAATAATTATTTAGAGTCTACCACTTATTTTATGTTAGAGCACAAGAAGGAATAAATCTAATCTCTACTTTATATCCATGTTTTGACACCAAAAACAGAGCTTTTTTCGTAATTATTCCCAGTACCATGAGAGTGACCAAGCAAGAGATGATATGGACTAGGTGTCAGTTCTTCCTTTGTTTCAAATTTACCACCTAAATGAAAGGAATATGTGAAAATCATTTTTAAATTTTAGTTCAGTGGAGGTATTACAGCAGTTGAATAGCTTGAGTCAATTGAAAGCAGTCCAACTTTTACAAATAGTGAAATGCCATGGGAGAAACTGTAACCATACTTAAAGAGTGGTTTAACTCCTCTCTTGCTTAAAAAAATAGAAAGGGTAACTAACAAAAATTGAGTACAAATAAGAACAAAGGAAAGGAAAGAAATAAAACTTTCCCATTTACAGACCACAAACTGACATATTGAAATTTGGCTAAAACAAAATATTTCTTATAGCTCTCCTCCTATTATCTTTTATAGCTTTTTACTTTTATAATCCAAGTATCATTGCTGTTTCTTCTTCTTTAAATGTGGTTAACACATAATGTGACCACAGAATAATCACCAATGTTTGTACAAGTGTGTATATGTTGTAAAAGTAGTACTTACTGTAAAATTTTTGGAAACACAGAAAAATATAAAGAAATAACCAAAAAAAACCAACCTGTAATCCCACAATTTAGGGATAGCCTTAAAGAAAAAAAGATGTTAGTATATTTTTAAATGCATGTTGTTTTAATTCAGATCATAATGAATGTATAGTTTTGTGTCTGGCTTTTTTCACTTGCACAGTAACAAGTATGCAAACACCACTGTGTGTGTGTATGTGTGTGTATGTGTGTGTGTGTGAGTTATGAGTTCCTATCTTTTGCCTGTTATCTATTGTAACTTAGTGTTTTCCTTATTGATTTGTTTTAATTCTCTATACTTACGGTATTAGCTTGAGTCTGGCACATTTTCTATAAACAATAGCACAGATTTAAAACATAAAACTCAAGGAGTTAAGCAAAGTTGATGCCCATTTCTATTAGCAAAATAAAATGTTATTTTTGTATCAGTTTTTCCTTTTCAAAATAATACAGAATCAGGAAAAAAAAAGGGGGGGGGGATTGCTAGAGATGGTGGCACATGCCTGTAATCCAGCACCCTGAGAGGCTGAGGCAGGGAGATCACAAGTTCCAGCCTACTCTGGGCAACTTGTTGACTTAGTGAAACCTAGTCTCAAGATGAAAAGAAAAGAATTGGGAATGGAGCTTCATGTAAAGAGTGTTGGTTCAATCACCAGGACTGGAAAAGAGAAAGAGAGAGGGGGAAGGGAAGGGAAGGAAAAGGGAGAGAGAGGGAGGGAATTATAGCATTATATTTTAGCTACTAACTTAGAAACTAAATCATTTGTAAAGCTGACATTCCAACAAAAGGCCAGAATGTGGAGAGGGTGCTAGTAATTAGAAGGAGACATCTGGGAGAAGAGCGAAAGGCCAGGAGGAACTCAGCTTATTTTTCCCCGTGACTGGAGAGTGTTACCTTTTTCCCGTAATCTGTGCCACTTGACCCGGAACATAGTTGACAACAAACTTTGTGTGCGCTTGTTAATATAAGCAAACTATCATTGATTTTTCTTGTACTTCTAAAAGTTCATTTTAGTAAGCTTAATATTTAAAAAATCTTTGAATTGTACTTTTGGTATGCAAAGCTTTTTTAAACATATTATTCTCTTTCATTTAATGTACAGGCACTCCTCGTTTAATGACCAAATTACGGACATGCTGTTAGGTTGTTAAATGAATTGGTCACTAAATGAGGAATTGTGTATAGTATGCACATTACAATACTCTGAACAAAGACAGGGTCAAAGGAGACTCTAACTTGCTGACTTTGCTTTTGTTTGCATAACTCTTACATACAGTACTATAATGTATAACAGAACATAAAACTATAGTACTACATTGTTCAGGACAATCAGCAAAAATTACAGTACTGTATAAACAAGGTGTACTGTATACAAAAGACTTTGAGGTTCTATAAACAAGATGTACACAACTGTCAGACTGATCGTAAGTCTAATTAGCGGGTCGTAAGTCCAAACAGTCCTTAAGCAGGTTGTTGAACGACGAATGTCTGTGTTCTTCATGAAACCCTAATTTTCTTTCCTGTATATGTTCAGAGATAAAAAGAAAAACAGTAGATTGTAAAAGTAGATTACACTTAAATACTTACATTTTTTGATTCCACATTGCCCTTCACAAGATCCTATGAAATAGACACGATTAGCTCTAATATATTCACTCTCCTAACTACCAGAATGTAGAATATTTTGGCGTCAACTCCAGTATGTCCTATTCCAGTAATACTATTTTGTTTCAAAAGCTTTGACCTTTCTATAGAAAATCTAATTCATAAGATTATGGACCTAGAAGGGCCTCCCTTTCTGTTGCTGAGGAACAAAATTATCCCAGTGAAACAGGACAAATTTCATTATCAATAATATTCACTCTGGTTTTAGGAAGAAGATTTAATGATCTTTTTTTGATATTCAGTTTCAATATCTGTAAATTCTCCCTTTTGTTTACTTTAAATCTGACCTGATATATTTTGTTCATTTTTAAAATTCTATCCTGAGTAGCTGCTTAGTAACTGCTTTAATTTTTTTATATGCTTCCAGATCATTTTGAAATTACAGATGAGTTCATTTTCCTTTGAGTAACTTAAGTGATAATTGACATCGACTTTGGTTTATCTCAGGGCTACAATAAGGCAGTGGATTGGTGGGCGCTGGGAGTGCTAATCTATGAAATGGCAGCTGGCTACCCCCCATTCTTTGCAGACCAGCCAATTCAGATTTATGAAAAGATTGTGTCTGGGAAAGTAAGTAATATATTTTATCATTCCTTTCTTATTCATTATTTCTGTATGTGAATCTTAAGGTTTAAAGATTGGAATCATATCGTGTCATCACAATATTATCCTAAACTTGAAAAAATATAGAAATATCTGATATTGCTGCTCTTCTAAGAAAAAGGGCAGCTGTACAAGTAAATTAGCCGTACAGCAAAGCAAATTTTATTTTTAGTACTTTTTATTGCTTGCAAAGAACAGGATGATTGCATAATTCTCAGTGTTCCTTCAAATACATAAAAATTGTTATTTTCATGTGGATATCTCCTAGGAGAGAAGTTTTAGGAGCCATTTTTCTGTGGTCTTTTTCAGGAGAGAATTCTTGTTTGAATTATGTCAGAAACCTCCAAATTAGAAGAAAATATAAAACAGATGAGCCTTTTAGAATGGGAATTGACAGAATTGTTTTTAACACAATTGTTCATGTTGATTTTAATTACCATTGATTTTCAGCAAATACGAACAGTATTCTTGAACATGAGTTATTTACTTTATTTTAATGGTTTAAATTTTGTATGTAATCACATAAGCATTCTTTCTTTTGCATTTATAATCTCTAATTTTGCTCCCAAAGGCATTTTGTTTGGGATCAGTGACCTGCTGTCATAGTTTGTGCCTGAGATCTTTTTTGAAAGTACTGTAGTCAATCTCAATAGAGATGAGTCTGATTCTTCCTACCATATAGCAAAGAAAGAGTAGCCTTTTAAACATTTCCAGGAAGAAACATTCTACACATTAATGAATTAGTGATAGAGTATACGAGAAAGGATATTTTCCCTTCTTGCTGTTTCTGCATTTGGTATATGCTTTTACTTTGTGCTTTTTGTTAAGGCCACATAGCTCTATTTAGAATATGAACAGGAAATAGCCAATCAGTTTTACTATCACAGTATCCTGAGATGTGAGATAATTTGACTGTTTTTAGGTTATGATCTTTTTTTTTTTTTTTTTTTTTGGTGCTGGGAATCGAACTCGGGTCCTTGCACTTGCACAGCAGGCAGTGAAACCACTGAGCTAAATCCCCTGCCCAGGTTATGATCTTCTTAGGCAGAGATAAACCTAATCAACTTAAATATTCTGAAAGAAAATAGAGGCAAAAATCTCTTTTTGTCTCAGCCAGATTCAACCTCTGAAAAGTATAGAAGCTGACCTCAGCGTCCATGAATTTAAAATTTACAAAATTAAATATTCACAAGGTACCCAAATAGCCACAGTGCAATAATTTATCTTTTCTGCCAGGACCCAAATTTAAATCAGGGATGCTATCCCGGTAGATTTTTAGACATTTAAGAAAACATGTCTATTCAACCACTTAAGAGTCTATAATTTAACAGTATTGTTGTTCCGTATGTCATTGTTTATATGCAGGCCACAAAGATTATAAGACTTTTTCTTGTATTTTATCAGATATTTTGGAGAAAGCTTGTTGTGTCAGTATTCATAAATTAACAGACTGATGAAAAAACTTAAAGGATCTTCTATTTGCATTTAAATTTTCAATGGTTTTACTATAAAATAACATGTAAGAATATACTTTCCATTCAGAATTGCTTTTTCTGATTTTTAAAAGAATAATTATTATACAACATTTTGTATGGATTGTATTTTCCATTCTGAAACCATACCATAAAAATTATAGGTATCAGTGATAATCAAAAGTTAAAATAAAAATAAATTATTAATTCACTGAAATACATATATTTGAACATTAGATTAAATATTTTCTCTATTACACTATTTTAACTCTAAAGCTGGTATTTTTAAGTGTACTGAAAGATGATCAATCAGCTTGTTAGATTCTCTCCTACACATATTTTGCCTTTAAAATCAGAAGAGGTGGTTTAAATGTCAAATTATTCATGTAGTATTAAGGTTCTGGTTTAGAAATGCATAGTTGACAGAAAAGATTTATAATCCTGTATTTAGCTATGCTTCGTCCTAGCAATACATAAGCTGAGTTTCTGTATATAGTCTCTTAAGTTTAGTGCTTTGGTGCCATATATTCTATGACAAGATCAGTCATGGTTTCCACAGCAACTCTATCTGGCTGTATTATCCATGGAAGTATAAAAGTAAATATTGTGTTCAAAAATGATACAAATAGGGTAATCAAGTAACAGCTCTTGTGGAAACCACCTTTTAGAGTCTAGCTTACATAATTTTTTTAAATTCTGAACTTTATTATATATAACATAAATATTATTCCATTTTTAACGAGTTCCAAGAATGTGCTAGTGCTCAGAAACTACTGCACAGTCTAGAGGTATAAACATAAGCATATTCTGAATCATCAAAGACTTGGTTAATTTTTCCTAAGGTAAATCAACACTCACATGAAGGGTAATTGATTACCAGCTAAATGCCCATTCCTTTCTGTGTCATGGGTCCCAAAACCCTTCTCCAGGTTTTGATTCCCTGTGAGAACTCACAGGACTCGGCATACACTGGTACTCACATCTAAGATTTATTACAAAAGAGGGAATCAAAGCAAAATCCACAAAGGGAAACCACAGTCAGGTAAAGTTCAGAGGAAACCTGGAACAGTCTTTCAAGTCCTTCCCAAGTGGAGCCTTGGTGAGATACTTAACTCTTCCAGCAACCAGTTGTGACACTCATGGGAAATGCTAGACAGTAGCGAAGCTCATTAAAATATGCACACTGTTTTTATTGGAAACTGTGCACATATGCACTCTCTACCTAGCACTTACCCAAATCCAAGATTCCCAGAATGAAAGCAGACATTCAACATAAACCATATTGTTTGTACGAACAGTCTAGGCACAGTGAGCCATCTTGTCATGAAGGAATAGTTTCACCCAATGTAAGAAACCGGGACCATTCAAATTTCAAGATACCCACCAGGGGTCAAGTCTCAAAGAGTCTTTTCTAAGGATGATGATCTCAGGTCTGCTGTGTTAACTCTTTTCTGTATATATTCTGTTTCCTTAATAACATGGGCATATGCAGCTATACTTGTACATTTTTTCTAAAATGCCATTGTTAATACTTTTTTTGGAAATTTAAATGCTATCTTCTGTTTGACTGTGGCTGTAGTTCTAGAGACTTAGAAGTACACAGAAGTCATTTGCATAAAATCAAAGACAGTTTTACTATTTATATAAACTCAGGACCATTTTAAAGCATTTTGCTGCAGTCATTTAAAATCCTTATAGGGCCAGGGATTTAACTCAGTGGTTCTGGTGCCTGCCTCGCAACCACAAGGACCCGAGTTCAATCCCCAGTACCAAAAAAATTTAAAAATAAAATAAAATCCTTATTAACACCTGCTTTGAGACAGCTTTGCAGTGGCCTGATGAGCAAATGATTACAAAATGGCTCTATTTAGTGGGAGGAGTGGGGATGGTGTGGGTAGTAGCTCTCTACAGCCATGAAATCTGTTTATCCACCACTGTTTCTGCCTAGCACAGAGAACAGATTAGGGAGCCCATAGACATGGCACCAGTATTTATAAATATTTTCAAATGTCCTAGCTCTTTCTTTTGATTTATTGTGTCCAGGGTGATTAAAGTTGCCGTAGGTCCTCTGAGGCAGTGTGGAGCTTGGCACCATGTCTGTAGAAGCCTAATGCTGGTTCCTAAAAAGCTGTTAGGCCCTTTGAACAGTAGACTAATATGTATGATAATTTTTGCTAGATAAATCCTTTACTGCTATTGCAGACTTTTAGAACCTCTTGTACCTAACTTAGGGAACTAATTTAAATTTATTCCAATATGCTATGACCAGAAGCTGATCAGTTAGCGCTTGGTGGCTGTGCGTAAACTCTTCTGAGTCATGTAAGCCTAGTACATTTTATATTAATACATAAAAGATAATGTTACTATTTAAGCAATCCTTTCCCCTGCCAGTAATTGCAGAATAGCAATAAAATTTTTCCCTTCTATCAGCCAAAAACCAACTTTATAATTTCTGTAATTAAGCTCGGTGTGGACAAGTTTGATTTGGAATTATTTTATTTCTAAAAGAAAAAAGAATAAAACCAGTCAGTGAATTTAAATCATGGATGCCATAGCAACATGAACTGAGTTGCTTTGTTGGATGTAACTTTCTCTTAAATGTGTAGAAATTAATAATCATTCCTGAAACTGAAATGTACAAGACTTTATAATTGGTGCTGAAAGCAGGACAAATATTCTGTTGAGCTTGCTCAATTCAGAGTGAGTTTCATAGTTTAACATATTACATAATGTAATTTGACAAAGTAGTTTTGGGTATCAGCTATATTTACCATGCTGTCCTTGTAAAACAAGTGTATAACTATCCATTTTCTCCCTCACTCTATCAAGTTTAAGCCTATAGGAAAGTTTTTATTCCATAAATTAACAAGTGGCACATAAGCCAAGAAGAAAGGAAGAATTTCTATGTATTCCAAATGACTTTTCTGACAGGGACTGTCCTTCGGTAGTATGGCAAAATAAACAGATTTTCTGTCTACTAAGTTCCTTCTTTGAATCAAAAAAAATCCACCTTAGAATCATTATTTTAATGCGGAGGTTAAAATGAAAACTGTATTCAATTAGTGTCTCCAGGATATCAGGAATTAAAAAAAACGAAAGGCAGGTTCATTAGTTACATATTTTCTTTTCATACCTGCCAAATAAAAAATATTCTCAGCACTTTAGAAATTAGGAAACTGAGATTCAGAAAGGTAACAGGATCACAGAGCATGTGTTTAACTGGTATTAGAATCCAGGAATTCTTTCTGCTAAATAAATAACTTTACTAGGTACAATGATAAATAATTTCAGCTACTCAGGAGGCTGAGCAGGAGGATTGCTTTATCCCAGAAGTCTGAGGCCAGCCTGGGCAACAGAACAAGTACCTGTCTCCTAAAAGAAATAAACAAACAAATGAATAAATAAATTCTTAAAAAGAAACAGCTTAGTAGAATTTTTGAGGCATCAAAGATAAATTTTATTTCATTTAACTCCTTCATCCCACCTGTAGGTAAAGCAAGCCTCAGAATTGCCCCAAAACAAAAAGTTGTTTGTAGCAAAGCAAGAAATAGAATCTAGTTCAGTAGTTCGTTCACTATTCCTCACTTGGCTCCAGTTACTCTTACAGCTTTTTTTACTCCTCCACTGCTGATCTTTCCTTCTCAGTTTCATTGGCTTGGCCCTCTTCTTTTCTTCCATTCATGGTCTCAGCCAGCCTCCTGCCTTTATGTGCCAGCTGACAATTTCCAGATCCATTTCTCCAGTTCATACCTTACTCCTGTTTTCAGTATCCTATTTGAGATCTCCCCTCAGATATCTAATACATTCTCCACTCTCATCTCATCTGAGCCATGAGAGCAACTCTTAAAAATGTTGGATCAAATCTTGTTGCTTCTCTCAAAGCCTTTCAGTGAGGGTCTGTTGGGGGGTCACAGTCCAGTGCCAGAACACACACTTAGCTTGCACAAGATATTGGTCCTGGGTTCAATCCCCAGCACCAAAAAAGAAAGATAAATGAGGGAGGAAGAAAGAAAGGGAGGGAGGCTGCCTGGCTTACAAGGATTCCCCATTTTCTTCAGAATAAAAATTTTAAAATCTTACAATACTGTATTTTGTGAGGAGTGATATAATGACATTTTTAAAGGATCTCTCCAGTTGGTGTTATTATTTGTCTTGTCTTTCTCATTAGAATGAAAATTCAATGAAGGGAAGAATCTTTGTTTATTAATATATCCCAAGTACATCAGTTCCTGTCACATAGTAAATGTTCAATTAATATTTTGTTGAATTTGAATTCATGCATGCATTAGACACTTATCCGCTTGACTTATATGCCAGATCAGTTCCAAGGGCTAGATGAGTACTTCATTTCTGGTCTCTGTCATCATGAACTGGTCTCTGTCTTTGGTGTCTCACCCTAGAGATACTGATTCATTAGGTCTTCTCTGGATTCTAAACCTCTGTGTTTTTGATCTCAGACAATTCCGAAATACATACGTCATTTGCCATCACTGCATGTGCTTCAGTGGAGCAGTGCATTTGATCACAACTATATATCATTAGGAACTCAGAAATAACTCAGAAGTAACATGGTCTCTGAAGGTTGGAAAAGAATTCTAAACAGGAAATAAAGTTTAGGAAAACAGACCAAAGAAAGAACTCCGGGAAGTGTATGTTGTGTGAGCGCCTCTTTCATGTTGTACAAACACTTTTTCCATGTTGAATGATGCCAGGGTTACAATAAATTTATCTCTCAGAACTAATGGAAGAATAGATTTATATTGTTTTTCTCATTTCTATATCTGGCTGTTTACAGCAACTGCCACATTATTTGCCATGGCAGAAAGCTCGTAAATATAGAAACCAGGAGTACTGTATTACGTTATTTTCCCAACAGTTCTACTAACCAAATTGGTGGCCTGCTGCAGTTCAAGTTCCTTATCTTTAAAATGAAGATTTTGACTAAACTAAGCTCATTCTAGTTGCAGTAGTCTACAATTTTGATTTCACTTTCTAAAATATTTATAATTGTTAGTAATGAGAAATATACTTTCTCAGTATGGTTCTGAAGGAAAAATCACTCACTCTTCTTATCATAGAATTGGTTAGTGTCTCTAGGTTAATGTGCTACCAATAAGGATCTTATATTAAAACATAATTTTGTTTAGGTTATCTTACTAATTCCAGTTTGATGAGTCGATATGGCTTTTCAGAAAGTTCAATCAACAAAGAAATTACATTTCAGAACAGTCCTAGAAAAATATTTTCATAACGATTCCCATTATTTCTCCTCCAATATATGTTAAGAAATGAGAATTCCCACTGTTAATATGTACCATTATGAGGGTGTGAGCTCCAAACCAAACTCTCTGGAGAAGAGGGTATGATGTGGCAGGGAGGAGGGTATGTCTGTAATTTGAAAAGGTCGTCACATGAATCTGCTATCAACCACCACTATATTTGTTTGAGAATCACTGTTCTGAAGACCCAGTAGCCTTGTACACACACGTATGCCTTCTTCCCTTTAATCTGAGACTACCACTTTATTTACATACATACTACATGAATGGCTACTTTATTTATGTAGCTCTATTCTTCATGTACTGCATTATATATTACCTGAGTCCAGAAAATAATTTCTGTTTAGTAAATTACTGTCCACAGTTCTGAACATCGTGAAAGGATTAACTGGCACATTACCATTGAGCAGTTCATGCAAATTCAATTCCAAGTAAGAACAGATCTACCTCAAGTGAGTTATTTCTTTGGCATCTGAACAAAAGTTAGATGTACCACAGGCGAAGTCTGAGTTATTATAACCACTGGAAAAAATCATTTTTAAAGTAAACAGTGTGCCTTTTAAGAACTCCTTGTTCTCTGGTTTCTACTTCAACTAGGATAAATGAGGGAAAATCAAAAAAATATATTTTTAAATGAAAATGTCAGTCTTTTAGAAAGCTCCTCATAATGACTATGTTCAGATTATGTAATCAGGGAACCAGTCTAGAATAATTAGAAGTATATACTCTGGAGTCAAGAGTACCTGTTTGGAATAGCAGCTCTACTACTTAGCTCTGTAATCTTGGGCAGATTATTAATCATGACAGGTCTTGATTGCTTCACCCACACCTATAAAGAGGGCACAGTAATTCTACCTAATTGTCAGAAATCTGGATTTTTCATTATCTTGTCTCCTAGTATTCCAGTCATTTTAATACTGTTACATAATAGCAGAATTATGCTTAAAAGCTGTCTACTAATAAATGAAAAATAGTTTCCTATGCTGTGAAAGACAGTGTGGGTTTTTACAAACATTTTTAGTCTTCCTTTTTTGATAGATCTCTTTTCAAAGTGTACATACTAGTGCTTATTCTGATTATATCACAGGTTTAATCTGTACATCTCTGAGACAGAAGTTTATAAAGTGAGATCCAAGGGGATCACTCTTAAAGATGCATGAGCCTTCTGATGTTGTTGGAAAAGTTCTAAATGCATGTATATCTAGTTGTGTCCTTAAAAGGGAGGGGAGTTCATGATTAAAATAAGGCCCTAAAAGAACACTTTTATTTAATCATCCAAATAATTTTCATTCTGTAAGATTTTGATGGGGACCGTTACTATAACATGCAGTTAAAGTATTTGAAGGTCTGAAGGACGTCACTAAATATTTTTGTGTACATAATAACTTTTCACCTTAACAAAAAGCCTTTATAAAATCAAAACAGGAACATCATGAGTCTTGAATGTGGGTTTTAGCACATACTCTTGTTTTTGCAGGTCCGATTCCCATCTCACTTCAGTTCAGATCTCAAGGACCTTCTAAGGAACCTGCTCCAGGTGGATTTGACAAAGCGATTTGGAAATCTAAAGAATGGTGTGAGTGATATAAAAACTCACAAGTGGTTTGCCACAACAGATTGGATTGCTATTTACCAGAGGAAGGTGAGACTCTTCTTTCAATTTAAAAGCTTTTTAAAAATTAGAGTTTGGGCTGGGGATTTAGCTCAGTGATTCCACCGCCTGCCTCTGAAGGGCAAGGTCCCGAATTCAATCCCTGGTAACAAAAAAAACCAACCAAAGTTACAGTTTAAGTTATATTAAATAGAAACATTTTCAACTTAGCGGAGGGATGTAATGTTTTATCTTTTAAATTAATCCTCTACAAAATCTAAAGTACCCCTTAGCCCATAATTTTAAAAATGATTTTTTTGCTGAGATAAAAGAGAAATACTGTTTTCTATTCTGATCATTAATCTGAAATGCTTTCCTTGTTAATATGTATTGATCCACATCCTTCACTCTTCACAAATTATGTATTAGACAATATCCTTAGGGTTTGTATTTCAAAACTGATTTGAAGCTGCATAAGAAGACAATATATAAATAAGTACAATCTCCTACCCAGAAATGGCATGCAGGCACTCAGCCAGATATAACATTTTATTCATTTAATTTACTTTCTGGAGACAACTTCCAGTCTTTATTTCTACCTCAGTTGGCATTTATGAGCCTTCCAAATTGTTTATGTAATGTCTCCCAAAATGACCGTGCGTTTTCACATACTGTACCCTTGACAAAGTTTTCCCCTTTCCTCCGAATGGTTTTTCCCATTTGTGCATCTGTCATATTCTTACCAATCCTTTAAGGGTTCACTTAAATGTTACCTCAACTGTGATATTTTCTCTGAAAGGTATTCTTTGATATGCTCACTATTGTTTGAACGTACTTTATTGAGAACAGGGATCTTGTTTATATATTCCTATCATCAAATACCACTAAATATTTGCTAAATTACTAACTGAATATTCATCTTTTTTTCATATACCACTTTCCTTTATTCATTTGAAAATAATTTGACAATAGTGGATATAGGAGTTTTGATTATGGCTTCTTTGCAATGTCTAAGCGAATTATCTGAAACTACTACATTTTGTCTTTTAGCAATTATTTATTCATATATTTCTCCACATAGTTTTTGAATGTCTGAGTTTATGGTAAGTATTCTGCAAAGTCCTGAGAATATAATGTTGAACATAATCAACCTTTATTCCTGCCCATATGAAGTTTATAGTTTCAGGGGGCAGGGAGCTTATTCATATGTTCGTATAAGTTAAAAGGAAAAAGAGAAAGAATAATTTTGTGTCTGAAGTTTTTGACATTTTTTGCTTGCTTAAGAGATTCTGAAATTCAAGCAACTTGAAGGCTAGAATGTAAATATAAAACCAAGTTAATTTCTAGCATTAACCATAAAAAAGAGGACAACTTGTAGTTGAACAGTAGCATATTTAAAAGAAACTAGTTTTTTTATTACCCAAGTTACCAGTGTAATAGCTATGTTGATTGTAGTATGTTAATAACAGTTATCTCTTCACCTTTGTAATAAATTTAAGAAAAGATTTTACTGCACTGAATTACTTTTACTTCTTTTGATACTTAAATGCCAATAAAAATAACTTCCATGAATAGTGCTTTCATCTTGAGTTTATTTTTTCTTCATTTTTAAAAATAAAGCCAGAACTTCTATTGTTTTAGACAATTGTTGTGTTGTATATTGCTATGGAGCCACATGAGTGAATTTCCTGAAGGGGAAAAATATTTTAATGTTCTAATTAAATATTAAAAGCAGTTTTTCTAATTTATAAATTTTAAAAATATTATAAAAATAAAGCAATAAAAGAATTTTAAAATGCAACAAATAGAAAATATAGAAAGACCACAACAGTGGCAGTATACCATCTGTATCCCACAAAGAGGGGTCCAGAAGTTAGTTATTAAGTTAGATCATTATCTCAAATGGATATGTTATATATATATTCAAGAATAAGGTCCATAGCGATTTAAAAGAGATTTTAAATCTCATAAAAATCATTTCATGTTTTTTCTCTATTTGCTATCACCAGTGCAGTAGTTCATTGTTAATAAAAGCAATTCTTGCCAGGCATGGTGGTGCACACCGGTAATCCAGTACTCAGAGGTTAAGGCAGGACTGTCACTACAAGTTTGAGGCCTATACTCTATATGACACCTGCCTCAAAAACACAAAACAAAACCAAACAAAAGAAAAAAAATTCACTGTCACTTCTAATTTTAGACTTTGGAATAATTCTGTGAAGTAGGTGGCACCATTTTCCCCAACTTTATTGGTAAAAAAATCAGCCCCCCCCCATAGCTTAATTAATTTAAATGCTAAGTAACACCAGGTTCTTAACATTCCAAATCCCAGGATCACATTGTCCCTGTAACATCTTTTTTAACATGGTAGTTAAAACGAAGCCCCAAGCCCATGCATTGTTTTGTAAGATTTCTGTTGATGTTGCATAACATCCGCTTAACTTTTATCTTTTGAGCATACAGGAGAGGTGGAAGACTGTCTCTATAAAGGCACCAAAGAAGAACATGAACTCTGGGTTTAGGTAGACATGGATCTGAATCCCATGTCAACCAATCATTGTATTGTGATCTTGAATAAATTATTTGACTTCTACAAAACATCGTTTTCATCATTCTTAAAATTTGGATTAAGATACAGAATACAGAAGGCAAAATAGTTTTGGAGGAAAAATTAGATTGGTCCAAGCTCCATTTTTCTTTCTGGTTGAGATATATTTCCTATAGTTATAATCAGGTAATTTGAAATCGTCATAAACCCACTATCCACGTAAGATGGCTGTTGATATTCGACATACATTTTTCCTTCTTCTGTGTGTTCTTCATCGGTACAGTCCTTTGCATAACTTAGTGACCACCTGCTTTCTCCAAGTCTTTTCTTTCCTCTCTTTTTTAGTCCTTTATATCACAGTTAGTACTTACTACACAATTCCACTCAGGTGATTCATTGCTATATTACAAAATCATTTTTAACTGCTTACCAATCCAATTATTTAAAAACAGGACGATCAAAAATTGCATTTTTTATTAATTTTCATAATATAACTGGAAGTATAAAAACAATTTTATCAAATTTATTCAGTACAAGAATCAACTGGGTGAAATGTCACCTGCCCAAGAGATGCTTGGGATACTCAGTACTAAACAAATGGGCTGCCCAAGTGACACTTAGGGTGGAGCAGATGACTTAACCAACTAAATATGCTTCTTTAACTGGTATTTTCTTGTAGTGCCATTTGAAATTTGGCTTCTCAGTTGGTATATAATAATTAGCCAATTGCCCCCTCAGCATTTACTAAATAATCCTGATTCGGCCCTTTTTAATATTAAATGCTTTCTTCTATTTCTGAACTTTATTATTTTGTGACTTCTCTTTGTTAATTCTTGTATTGTACCCTGTAACTTTACAATGCACTTTAATGTTATCTGGGTCTAATTCCTCTATCTTGGTTCCAAATTTTCTGTTTTCTTGCCCCATGTACATTATTTTAGAGGCAATTTTATTAATGTAAGTATTAATAAGTATTTAGAAATATAAATAAGTATTTCCTAGACAGCTATTCTTACCCTTGTATTTTTCCTTTTTTAAAAAAATTAGACTTGCCAGTGGCTTACCCATTGTCTGAACTTTCTAAAGATATATGTAGTATTTGAGCAATTTACTTGTGATTATAGTAATATTAGAAGAAAACCTGAATCTTGAAAATGTACCCATAATGAACATATATGCTTCTGCATTTATTCAAATTATTTTCTGGCATTGAGTAAAGTTTTAGTTATTCCCTTCTCCCATACAGTTCCATTTTATTTACATCTTAAAATTATTTCTTAAATTTATGTTTTTGTTGCTACTGTGAATGTTTGCTTTCCTTTTTTAGCAAGATATGGGGAAAACATATTTTCTCTATTTACATTATAATTTACCACCCTATTAAATTCTGTTGTTGCTTCCCACAGGTTTTTTTTAATGATTAGTTTGGATTTTTATTTATAATCCAGTCACAGGGACAAGGATTTCATTTTGCCTGTTTCTTTTCTAATATTTACATGTATTATTTTTTTTTTGTTTTGCAGGGTTTTTTTTTTTTTGGTACTGGGGATGGAACTTGGGACCTTGCGCTTGCGAGGCAGGCACCAGAACCACTGAGCTAAATCACCGACCCTTTTACATATATTATTTTCATTTCTGTTTTACTATATATGCTAAAAATGCCTAGAATGGTATTTTTAAAGAGTAGGGTATTTAGCTTTCTTGTTTTGTTTCACTGTTGAATAGAAATGCCTTTCATGTTTTACCACCAAAATGAAGTTGTCTATTTGGCTAAGATAGGTATCCTTTAACCAGATTAAGGAAATAACCCTGATTCCTAGGATATATTCTTTGACATATTATTGTGATGAATTGGGCAAATATCTTTATGTCTCTGGAATCAACATAGTTTAATTATGGTATGTTTTTATTTTAATATTTGTCCAGAATCAATTTGTGAACATTTAATTTAGGATTTTTACTTCTATAGATATACATTTCATTGATTGATAGTTTTTGTTTTTTTGTAGTGCAGATTATGTGGGATTCATAAAATGAAACTGCAAATTTTCCATGTTTTTTATTCTTCAGAAAATTCTAGAATGTAGAATTATCTTATAATTATTCCTTATAAATTTTTAGATAAGGACTGTTGACTCTTCTTGAGTCAATTTTAGAAATTTATATTTTCTATAAAATCATGCATATTTATTTGTAACTATTACTGCTTTTATTTTTATTGTTATATTTATTGTTAATTAATGTATTAGGTATATTTTTAGATTGGTCTGTAGTTTTTAAATTTTATTAGTATTTTAAAGATTTGTGATTTATTTTGAATCTTCATATTTATAAATAAAAATGTCTGCTGTTATTCTGCAATTACGTACAGTCTTTCATATCATTCATACCATGTATTGAATTTTTAATAATTATTCTGATAACGGGATAGGACTGAACTGCTTCCACTCATGTAGAGTTCATATATTTTCAAAGGGGCTTGACTTACTGTTAACTTATTCAAAAGTGGTAGACTATAGGGAACTAAGTTATAGTATTAAGCAAATTGATTGATAACCAGATATCTCTATCAGTGAAATTAATATGAAGATCTCTGGATAATTTACAAATAGAAATAATCCAGTACCTTGACTTAGGCATTTGTTTTGCTATCTCATTGATTATAACTAAACACAACAGTACCAAAAAATAGTAAATGTTTTAATACTAAGTGTATATATAAATGTATAATAGTAAATGTATATATTTTCATAATCTTATTATCTGTCCCAGTGTTTAGGAACAATGGGACAGTCTTAATATATTTTACATAAAAGGGGAAAAAAAAAACCCAGGACAATGAAGTAGCCTGGACAATTTAAACTACAACTGTATGGTTGCCTCATAAGTGTGATTCTGAGTTACTGTCTGCCTGGAAATAGAGCAACTGCTTAGCTCGTTTTTCTGTACAGTGCAAAACAATAATCCCCATGGTAGGGTGCACGAAACAACTGGCTAGCAAATGAAGATTGTATTCGAATTTCCATTCCTACTTATTTTTTAAATGTCTTGTTTATGTGTGTATCTTATATTAGCATAATCATGCACACAAATACTGAAAAATGTATACATTAAAAAGCTTTTGAGGCTGGGAATTTAGCTCAGTGGTTCCAGCACTTGCCTTGCAAGTGCAAGGACTCAAGTTCGATCCCCGATACCAAAAAAAAGCTTTTGAGACCTCTAGTGTAGGTAGCAGAAAGAGCTCTGGATGGGAACTGGAGACCCATGAATTCAAGACTTGCTTTAGCTACTTGTTTGTCATGTAAATTTGGTCAACTCTGTTTCATAATCTGTAAAATGGGAATGAAAATATCTGTTCTGCCTTCCTCAGAGGAGTTGTATTAAGGAAAAACTGAAACAACTGCATGTAATTGCTTGTATATTCTGTCACTGCTGTGCAAATTGCAGCATTTTTTTCTGCTTTTCCCTACACATTTAATACACTGTGAAATCTTCATAGAATACTGTATCCTAAATAGTTGAAAGGCATTTACCGTTAGGGTCAAAAGAGACAAATGTTTAGGGTTTGACAGTTCTGTAATTCAAAAAGAGGTATGTTTCTTCCCAACTTTGCAAAAAGTTTTGATGGCCAGATATTTTAAACACAGCAAATCAGGAATTTTTAAAGGAAGTAGAAAGGCTGGGGATATAGCTCAGTGGTGGAGCTCTTTGCTCAGATCTGTGAGGCTCAGATCTGTGAGGCTCTGGATTCAATCCCCACTACCACGATACCACCACCAACAAAATGGAAGCAGGTTATAGTCTAAGATGTATCTGTTAAGCTTAGGAAAAAGGGAATTTTAAAAGGGGTGAGAGATAAAAGACTTTGGAAATAAGACACTGATTTAAAAAAAATAGAGTCCTGTGACCTAAGGAGCCAGTATTTTCATAACAAGAGTTAATTTTCCTAGAAATGTCTTAAGTATTTTGTTGGTATATACTTTTCCTGAATATACTGAGATTATTAGAGTAAACTTATTGTTTTCTGCTAATGGTATTATATTTTAGGGAGTTAATGGCACTTAAAGATGCCATCATGCCAGAATAGTAGGAATTTATTTTCCTTTGTGTTTGGACATTCTTAGAAATTTCTTTTTTCCTCTTATTTTTCTCAATTATAGGTTGAAGCTCCATTCATACCAAAGTTCAGAGGCTCTGGAGATACCAGCAACTTTGATGACTATGAAGAAGAAGATATTCGTGTCTCTATAACCGAAAAATGTTCAAAAGAATTCAGTGATTTTTAGAGAGATGACAGCTGAGCTCACACTTAG
This sequence comes from Heterocephalus glaber, assembly GCF_000247695.1. Next base: position 13,246,357 of record NW_004624742.1, on the reverse strand, counting down.
TCTTTGCACTCTGCTGAGTTACAAGGTGGAGCTGAGACCACCCTTGTTGAAGCAGTTACCTAGTTCCTTCATTCCAGCAACTGAGTGAGGTCTTTATCGCTGTCATCGTGTGTGCACTCTGCATCCACCTCTGTAACAAGGCCCCGCTGAGCAAGCATTGTCTGTGCCATGACACAGTATAGACCACTTTCCTGCTTTGGGGTTCTCTTTCTCCCCATTCCTACATCCATTTCTTCCTTGTCATTAGGTTTTTTTCTCTCTGCAGTGCTCCATTTTATTTTATTAGTGTTTTAGATGGGCAGTGTTAATGGCTATGTAATATTTGAAAGGAAGGGTAAATGTTGGTTTTAGTGTTTTTGCCAGTATTTTTGTTGGCCAATGGCTAGAAGATAAACTTCCTAATAATAATTTCTACTTTGAACAGCTCAGACTCAGTTTTGCCAAAAACCCTTGACAATTTTTGAAGATAAAGTATCTTATCAACAAAGAAATTTACATGAATTAGGACAATAACTTTCTTGGAATTCACTATTCTGGCAATAAATACAGAGTAGCTAGACCCAGCAATTAGGATTTCCTACAGACTCAAAGTTCTATTTTCCTTTGTCTCTTTTTATATGATCCTGCCCTTGCGTTAACCGAGTGACCAGCCTATACAGTGTGACTCATAGGTCTCATTCCACAAAACCTAATGATAACAGAGCACCATCCAGACTTTCTCTCTCAGAACCAGCACTTCTGTAGGTGTTAGAGGAGAGTTCTAAGATTTCTAAACCTTAACTTGTCCATCAGAGTTTTAGCCAGTATTTTAATAGAACAAGCTTATTAAAAGTTTTAAAGTTTCCCATCTAGTCCTCATTGTAAACTTTTTAAGGGAAAAGAAGCAAACTAAAATGAACATTGATTTGGATGCATACTTCACTAAGTCAAACAAATGGCTGGATTCTTGCAAGTAATATACAGGTACTCTTATTTAAGCAAGGCTTTTTGTTTTGTTTTGTTTTGTAACAGTGAGAACAAAAGAAGTTGCATGGTCTTATTATTCTGGTGTACTATATTTATAAACCTAAGGGAGGGGCACTGTTGCAACTTCTAGTTTCGTCCCATCCCTCAGCAATGCGGAAAAGGGACAAAGTTTATAAAACTGCCACATTTGTATTTTAATTTTGAGGTGTGATATTTTTAGATATGTCATAATTTCTAACCTCTTTTCTCTCAGTAAACAGAATGTATGATCATGCAGATACAATTTTAGTATTTGTGTTTAGTTATTTTTTATACTTTTTTGCCAACTGACTTAATAACATTGCTGTCATGTGGAAATTTCAAGCACTTTTGCACATTTAGTTCAGTGTTTGTTGAGAATCCATAGCTTAAATCAATTTTTCTTACTATTTTTTGATTTTTGTTTTTAATTTTCCCCATCAGGTTTTCTCTTTATGTCTCGGTGACCTACCTTAAAACGACACACCAAAATAATTTAAAATAAACTGCATTCATTTTTATGCTCAATTTACATGCATATGTGATTAATTTTTTTAATCAAACTGATCTTAATGTATTGTTACCATTCTACCTGCTTCCTTTCTGGTGCAGGTGGGTCACTGACACTACTTATTTTTGTTTGTCTCACCCCCTTATAAATCCTTTGAAGACCTTGGAAAATCCTGTCTGAAATGTTCTCTCCACCAATCTATACGTCTTGGTTGTCCAGGGTTTCTGCATGGTAATGTCATACTAAGCTTGATACTGATTTTAGTTGGTTCCCCTATGTTTAATATGTGCAAGAGAAATTTGAAATACTCAAATAGCAAGTTGTATGTAACAAAGATTTATCATCATGTTAATACATTTAAAATATCATTTGTATAAAATATTTTAATTTTGTGTATTTCATTTAAACCCAAGAACATGCTGATCATTGTATTCTATATGTATGCTACAAAATCTATGGTAGCTTTGTTGTATATTATTGTAAAATTATTTCAGTAAATCATGGGGATGACAATTTGATTATTGCAGTGTAGTTTTCAGTAACTGAGAAGATTCCTATAAATTCTAAAAATATTCTTTTCTATGAAATTATTAGTGCTCAACTACAGAATCTACCTAGGTAGAAACCCCTAGGCCTACATTGGTTTTTGAGGGCTATTCAGCCAATCCATTTTACTATTTTAAGACGTGAACAAGCTGTCAAATATGTCACTGGGGTCTATTTCTGACCAATCAAAAAATTAGAATATTTTAAGAGTACATTAAGTTCTCAATTTCAGCCACAATATAGCCAAAAGCAAGGTAAAAACTTGAATAAAAAATAAGTGGCAAAACAGTATTTAACTTCAAATTACATTATTTGAATCAGAAGAAGTTACGTTTTTGCCTAACAAATAATTAAAAGATGGCATTGTGTAGAGAAGAGGCCCAGACCGAAAGTTAAGACATCTGAATTTCAGGCCAGGAAAATGTCAGGATGACCTTGACCTCAGTCCTCTTATCTGTAGGATAGAAGAGTTGGATTGGGCATTTTTGAAAGTCTCCTCATTTGAACAAGTTATGACAAGATTCCCTTTTTATCTGATATTTTTAAGGGATATCATGCTTTGAAGTCTCAGTAAAGTGATATATTTTGGGGCATCTTTCTTCTTATTTCTGACAGTGTTGTACAGTTCTTTGAATTTCATGAGAACCTTGTGTCTGACTTGATTCCTTACTCATTTGCTCATGCTAAATACACGGTTGATATCAAGCTGCCAACCTACCAAAAATGATACTGTGGCTTCTGAGTATTGCCGTCTTGTTCTTGGTATTTTCTTGTACTGACTGGCCACTGGCCTAATAATACTCACTGTAAGCCTGAAAAAAATCATTTTTCTTTTCCACTGGTTGTTTTTTCTGCTTGTTGTAAGAATCAAATGAAATAATGTATGTGAAAGCACCTTGTAAACTGTAAGCTATCAATGTAAAGTGTAAAGGTGTGTTGTTATTTCATTAATTACTTCTTTATTTAGAATGAAATTTCCTATGCACTATTATAGCTAGGAAATGCTGAAAACATTTGTGTTTTTAATTAATCAATAACTGCAAAATTAAAGTATCTTCAAAGGATAAGACTACTGGGTCTTGATTTTTATTTAATAACCTATCTCTTGATTCATTTTCTGCTGATAGTATAGATCAGTGATGGCAAATTTTAAAGAGCTTTAAATGATATGAACAGCTTGCTGTGGCATGTGTGCCATAGGTTCGCCACTACTGGTATAGATTCTTATACATTCTTAACTTTCACACATGTTGGTTGATACTTTGGTCATGGGAGCAGAACAATAGAAAGAGGAATGTCCACCAGTTTTCTCACACAGGGTCTTTACTAAGAAACTGCTAGATTTATCCCAGAGTTTTAAAAAAGTGTTTCTACTTCCTCATTTGTCATATTGGTCCAAATTAATCCTAATACAGTGTTGCACATAGTCCTATTTATGAGGTTGATACTGCAAGAGCCCTCATCCTCATGTTGTAACAAAGAGATATGAATTTATTCTGTTTTCTTCAAGAGTACTTTAAAGCTTCTCATTACCTTTCCCAGTTTAGTTAGGTTGATTAGTATGCGTTTCTATCATTGTCCTGTACCTCAAGAAATAAGCCTTTCAGATAATTATTTTAATAGCTTACCATTTTGTTTGATTGTTATTGCAAACATTTATAAATATTGATGCATTCTATAATGTATTTACTATTTTTATACTAATACTTGCTTTATTTCATCATTATCATTATCATTAATCATTATCATATCATTAATATCAATTCCTAATGTATTAATATAAGGAATTTTCTCATCTCCTTATAAAACTAATTACAAAAATCTGTCTTTACTACAGAACTATCATTTGAAATTTAGTTAACTTTAAATTTTCTCATGCAAAGATGTTGAATGTGAAATTAAATATTTATTTTCATTTCAGCTTTTCTGAAGATTTCCTGTATGCTTGATTAATAGCTTTTGTGGCCATGGTTAAAGATGGAGTTGTAGGTTTTGTTAGGAACAGAATTCATATGTTGAAGTCGTGATCCCCAGTACACAATGTGCTTCTATTTGGAGATAAGGCCTTTATAGAGGTATAAAGTAAAGGTCATATGAGTGTGCCCTAATCCAATGAGTACTGTCCTTATAAGAAGAGATTGTGACAGAGAGTACTCAGAAGGATGACCAGATAATGACTTATGGACACGATGTCCCTCTACAAGCCAAGGAAGGAGGCCTCAGAAGAAGCCAACTCTGCTAACTTCTTGACCTTGGATTTCCAGCCTCCAGAACTGTGAGAAAAGTACATTCTGTTGTTTAAAGCCTAAACTTTAAGTCACCTATTCTTAAACTGTTACACCCACTGAACTATATATTCCCATGATGGAAAGACTTGCACTGATTTCCTCAGAATGCTTTTTACTTGGCCAAAACTGAACTAGTTTGCTGTAGGCAAAAAAAATTTTAAGAGAGAAAAAGGAAAGGAAGAAAGAAAAGAAAACATCAGTGTGGTTACATACCTCATTGCACCTGCTGTTTTGTTTTTGCTTTCTCCGAGAGTCTGAGGAGATTATGAATAGTAGTTTCTGAGATACTGAGAGTGAGAGACAGCATGGGTGGCTCAAACCATTAGCTTACCCTTGGGATCAGACTATCAGTGTAGCGATAATACAACATAAAACTGAGAGCACCACATTCATTGAGTTGCAATCTCCCACCTGTTAATACAATGAAATAACCAGAAGGAAAGTGGGAATGGGAATAAACAGTTGGCAAGAAACCCTATAGAATCATCATTTCCTGATTTTTCAGGGGTTAGTAATGTTCACAGTAAGTAATTAATTGAGTAGTTTTCTACTGCTGCTCTAACAAATCTCTACAAACTAAATTATTTAAACCAGCACAGTTTTATTATTTTACAGCTCTGGAGGTCAAACATCCGCAATGAATCTCATTGGGTTAAAATCAGTGTGTCCGCAGGGCTGTATTTCTTTCTGGAAACTAGCAAGGAATCTGTTTCCTGGCTTGTTCCAGCTTCTAGACACCACCCACTTCCCTTGACTTGTGACACTATTCCTTTGTCTTCCAGCAACTTTAGGCCAGGTCCTTACAATGCATCATCATACATATAACCAGTTTCTTCTATTAATAAATTCAAATGCCTAAAATGGTTTCTCTTTTTCCTAGTGAGACTGATTGATGCTCCCATTATCATCTTTCCTATTTCATGTTGTACTAAATGATCTACAAATCACTGTAAGAAGCAACTATAATGGTAAAATAAAGGTTATTCCAGACAAAATTCAGAATTTTCTACCAACAGATTTTCATTAATGATCTTTCAAAACGGTTACCTCAAAAAAACAAAACAAAGAAAAGAAAAGAAAATACTCCCAGAAAAAAAAGAAACTGCATCTGGGAAATCCAAAGGCAAAAGAAAAAAGAAATGAAAACCCCCAGATATGTTTATGTATTCATTAGAACAAAAAATTAGATAAATACAGGGCAACTTTTAAAACTCAGAATTCTGGACAGATTGATTCATGAAAGACAATGGGCCCTCCTTTTCTCCTCTTGCTGTCTTTCCCAAACACAGCAAAGATAAAGCATGTTTTTAAATATCTTTAAGAACATAAGTTGCACTGGAAACCAGATAAACATCTCCCTGGGCCAGACACAGAATGGAAATAGAGGCAAATGGAGACTCAGTAGCATACAGAAAAGACATTACAGAGAGATCATTGCAATGAATGCAGAAGAAAAAGATGAAAGAAAATTTAGACATCGCAATGCATATTGGACAAAGGTGCTCTACTGTTGACATCCCCAGATTAAGAAATGAATGAATGAAATAGGAAGGATTCAAATGTATCCTGTAGAAACTGTTCCCTGCAGTGAAGGAATAACTGAATTTACATGTTGAAAGAGTAACTATGTTTTAGCAACAGTTAACATGGAGCTTTCAACACCAGGCCATATCCTGATAAAGGTTTTGAATTTAATTAAAATCTTACGTGTAAAAGGCCATCCCCAAGTCAAAGAGAGGAAGGAGAGATTCAGGCTGGCCTTAGATGTCTCCACAATAATATTCAATGCCGAAATATTATTAAACAATGGCTATTAAGGTCTAGGGAAAAGAAAGCAGAACACAAGCCAAGAGCATTGTGTCTACCCAAGTGGCATTTAATATGAAAGCACCAGACAGATCCCTTTAAATAACAACAATAAAGAGTAGAAAACTATGGGTGCTTCTCATACAACTGGGTATGAATCCAAATGAGGAACTTGTCATGGAGAGGCAGTGGTACAAAGCTCATGACAGACACTGATTTTGTCTAAATGAAGTAGTAACTATAAGCATGGCAATCACAATTACAGAACCAAATGTAAATGTTTTAAACCTTGGCAAACAAAATATAATATAACAAATTGGATGTGAGAAAAGAAGGAAGTGAGAGAAGATAGAAGACTTCTAATTTCCTTACAGCAGCAAGTCAACTAATACAGCCTAAAATTAGGGCATGTGGTTAAAATAATGACTGACCTCTCAGAAAAGATTTTGTAAATCTTATGGGGAAGGAATTCTTGTCAACAGAATTCATTTTCACTTCAACCTTTTTGTCTTGTGTTAAATTCAATTATATTCATTTCAGATTCTTCTGGTAAATTGTATTTTTTATAGTATACGTAAAATTAAATGGAATATTTTCTGCTAAATGTATGATACACATTTTATAAAATTGGTACTGTTTCTCTCTCTCCTCCCTTTCTTCCTCACTCTTTCTCTTGTCCCTGTGCACAGAGAAGACTGCTATAATGTTACTGATGCTATGAATGTGTTTATATTCTTTATAGCTTTTGTCATAATGAGGGAGACTTTGAATATTGCTTTTATACCTTTGGGAATTGATAGTAGTTAAGACCCTCTTAGCCAGGCATGGTGGCGCATCCTAGCACTGTCCAAGACTGAAGCAGGAGAATCACAAGTTCCACCCCAGCTGGGGCAACTGAGTAACTTAGCAAGACTCTGTCTCAAAATAAAATCAAAGAGCTGGCTAATAGCTTGGGAAAAGGCCCTGGGTTCAATCCCCAGTACCACCACCACCACAGTAGAAAAGATAGCCCGAGGGCATCACAAGAAGCAATAAGACTCCACCCTTTGAAGCCTCAAAATCACAAAAGTGAAAGACTTTTCCTTGAGCCCAAGAGCACCATGTTCCAGAATGGTGACAGCCTAGGGAAGTGGTTCCTCTGGATTTGGTTCATAGGCACTGGACCCCTATAGCGAAGAGAGAAGGAAACCTGGCTACTGGTCCAGCTGGCAGCAGACCTTGGTGTTATCCACATGGTACTGGTTTTAGGCTCATGCAGAATGCAAGAGTTTCCACCCAGATTTCAGAAGAAGGCCTGGGAGGCCAGGCAGTGTGCTCCTGAGAGGGCAATGTGTGAAGCTGTGAGTGTGAAGCTGCAGGTGCAAACCCCAGAAGTTTGGCAAAGCCAAAAACATGGATTGTCTGAGGAAAACTGCAAGAAGGAAGCACAGCCAGCCCAAGAGAGAAGCCACCAGAAGTGCCATAGGGGCAGAGCCACCCAAGCCCTTTGGAGTTCACAATTTGCCACAGATTTCCAGGGATGCTGGAAGTGGAACTGTGAGATTTAATGTTTGCCCTGCAGGATTTTGGACTTGCTTTGGTCCTATTCTTTTGTATCCTCCTGTCTGTAACTTTGGAATGGTAATGTCTATCTTGTCTCATTGAATGTTGGAAGGGTTTGACTTTCTTTTCATTTGTACAGGGGCTTGCAGCTGAGTTTGCCTTAAATCTCAGAGGAGACTTGGGACTTGGACTTTCAGCAATGCTGAAAATGTTAGGGCTTTTGAAACTCTTAGAGATGGACTAAATGCCTTTTGCATAAAGAGATGTGCATGAGTCTTTGAGGAGCCAGGGGTGGAATGTTACACTCTGTGTCTAGACGTCCCCCGAAAGCCTCATGTAGTCATAGATTCAGTCTAGACTCATAGACTGAATCTAGGGTGTGTGATGCTGAGTTTTCAGGATGTGTGATGATTAAATCAGTTTGCTGATTGGTTTGGCACCACCCTAATCCCAGTAGTCTGGATTAGCTAAAAGAGGCAGAAAGATGCTGGTAAGGCCCCTTGTTGCTTTTCATGTCTTCTGTTTGCAAAGAACTGTTTCTCCTCTGTGATGCTCCTCTGCTATGTGCTGCCTTGCCTTGGAGCCAGCTAACTATGGACTGAAACCTCTACCAACTGTGAACTAAATAAACATTTCCTCCTTTAAATTTGGGTGTTGGGTATTTCAGCTCAGCAACGAGAGAAAAATAACTAACACAGAAATTGGTACAGAAAGTGGGGTAATTGCTGTGATGTCACCTGGCCATGTGGCCCAAGAGCCTTGAGAATGAGTTTGGAAAGATTTTGAGAGACCATCCTAAGAGGCAGCCCTGGTACACTCTAAACTATATGGGAGACTCTGTTCAGAGCCGGGAAAATCAGAGTACTGATGGAAAAGCTGCCAGTTAGGATGAGACTCAGGACGCTTCTGTTGAGAAGGATTGGATTGGCTGCTGGATCCCAGGAAGTGTTTGTTGTGTTTTGGCAGGGAGTTGGTCTGCATTTTGCTTGTGTTTAGAGACATTGCCTGGGTAGCGGAAAAACTTCAATGCAGTATAGTATTGGGATGGTGGCATGGTTGCTGTTGGGGACTTTTGGCCAGATCTATGTTGGAAATTAAGAGCGGAGAGCCAGTAGGGTCACTTGAAGCACTTGGCCAAAGGAGAGGCTCCAGTGGAGCTGTGGGTTGCAAAGATAAAACAGAGGAGAACATGGTTATTGAGAAGGAACAGGACAATGGAAAAATGACCTGAGGCCTTTTCCCAGAAAGGAAGAGCATATTTGGAATGCAGGAGATCCCTTAGGGTGTCTTTTAGTGTTGCCTTGCCTGATGTTAAAGGGAAGTAAAGATTGTGATTTTAATAGCTCTCTTCTATTATGATTTTAATGTGGTAATATGATGTTGATGTATATAATACTGGTTTTTAAGTATTGTTAAATCATGTACATAAATGGAAACCCAAAGAGTTTTAAAATCTGAAGCTGTAAGGTGAAAATGAGTGCAATAAGAATTATATATATGTAATTGTTATATTAATGTAAATTTGAATAGATCAATATATGTTAACTTTTCACAAATTTGCCACTGGAAACTGTGGTTAAAGGGTATGTGTCTGGTTATCAAGTTGACCAGGGGTGGATTGTGGTGGATTAACTAATGGTCAACTTGGAACACTTAGCAGAACTGAGTCACCATTGTTCTGGGCATGGAAGACCCACCTGAGGATTGTTGCCAATGCCATAAAAAGAGAACTAGAAGGAAAGATCATATACTGTTGATTTTCCTGAAGAGGCTTGCTGCGGCTGGTTTTCCTGGTACGAGCCCTGCTGTTCTTGTCAGAGGAGCTCCAATCTTCGCTGTTGCCAGGGATGGCTGCTGTTCTCATCAGAGGAGCTTCGGTCTTAGTCTTGAGTGTCGCTTTCTGACTCCAGCGCAGTTCTCTCAGCCTTCTGGCACAGATCCTTCATCCCACAGGTGCAGACATTTTAGTTTCCACCACTGGCCTTTGGGCCTCACCAGTGCTGATCCTTGATATGGACTTGCATGAGACACTGCCGTGGGCTTTAGGCCTCTAGCTGGACTCATGTGGGACATTGCCGTGGGATCCAGGCCCTGGATTCTTCCAGTCCCTAGTGTGTGGACAGATCTCTTGCACTCCTCTGTATTAGACTTTTTGGGTGAGTATTATAAAATAATCCTACAAATTATGTGCTCTGTGTTAAATCTATTCCCTTGCAAACCCTGACTACAACAACCACCAAAAAAAACAAAACAAACAAACAAACAAAAATCCTTTTACTAGGCAGTGACAGACCACCATGCAACATGGCTTTAGAAAAGGAAAGTAGTTGACTGTCACTACCAGGACATCTGAGGGGACTTCTCTCAAAATAAGATCTAAGAGAGCAAACTATATCATGAGACTCTGCCTCTCCATATCCTTCTCTGGGCTCTGCTTCCTTTCTCCAGACTTCAGCCTTCATAGACACTCTCCATGGAGCAGAAAATGAAACCACCAGCCACTACAAAAGAGTTGATGGTCCCAGACAAAGGAGAAGGAGGTCTTCGCTGCATCGTATGAAGCCCCCAAAAAGACCCAGCCTGAGTCAGAATCTACTTCTGTAGGTGAGCAAGGAAAGAAAAATGATTGACAGACTCAACAGAAATTTGCACATGAGCAAAGGGTAGGTCTCACAGCAGATGTCTAACCAGATAGGAAAAGAGCCACTAACTTCTACTCTGCACCAGAATACTACTAATAATGATGATTTTGTACAGAAAATAATTATTTTTATCATTTTGGAAAAACTATAGTTTTAGTAGAGTGACAGATGTAAAACCCACTAAACCATTTAAGAAATTATTTTAATGAACATCATGGACAAGAGATGCAAATGATTGCCTAATCCTCCTAAATTCTTCTTCTAAATATGTAGTTTTTCTTCCCACTTCTATTTCTCTTCTGTTAGTGGGAAATCATCAAACCCAGAGATTTATTGCACCCGATACATAAATCCAAAGTTAATATTCTCAATAGAGTCCACTTCATTATTTAGGATGTATAAAAAAGAGTATTTATTTTGTCATTTTTCATCACTCTTTTTACCACTTAATAAACTTTTTGGAGACATTTCTAAAAAGTAAAACATTGATATTCAACAAAGATATGCAATTAATATAAAACACGACTCAAAACAAGCTATACTCTGTTAACTGGATATTATTGTGGGGAAAATTAACAAAAAGATTTTGTGAGACACTATGGTAGTTCTTTCCCTGTGTAAAAATTCTTTGACCTCCCACTCTTTGAGAAGTGGGGTCTATGCACCATCCCTTTGAACATGTGCTTACTTTAGTGATCTGCTTCCTACCAACAGAGTGCAGAAGAGGCAATGTGTAACTCCAATGAGAGATCACAGAATAAGACACCTTCAGCCTGTTTAGAGAGCTACTCTAATTTAGATGCCTGAGCCACCATCCAAGAAGTACCAGGTTGTGAAGAAGCCCAGGCCAGACTGAGGCCATATGTAGCTATTTGCATCAATATCTTCATCTGAGGTCTGAACCAATAGCCAATATCAACTGGTAGATGCGTAAAGAATCCCTCAGATGGCACCAGACCCCATTCATTTATTCTCAGTTGTTTGGGGTTCCCAGGTGAAGCCCTAGACATCCTGGAGCAAAGACAAAATATTTCAGCTTTTACCTGTTTGAATTAATAATCCATGAAATCTCAATTTAATAAAGTGGTTGTTTTAATTTTGGTAATTTGTTACCCTGCAAATAAGTAGAACAGGCTTGCTCAACTGTTAAGAATGTGATAGGTAAAAGCACAATAAGGTTCTCTTGTTTACATGTCAACTGAACCAAATAGGACAATCAAATAATATCAGTATGGCAAAGATATGGAGCAATTGAAACTTCATACACTCTCAGGGGAATTTGTCATATAAATCGGCCAACCATTTTAGAAGACAAACTCAGCTAAATCTAATAAAATTCCCAAAGCAGATGGTCTATGACCATCATTTGATTTATATGAAAATTTCCTAGAAAAACACACTTTTCCATTAGGAGATATGCCTAAAAATGTTTGTTGCAAAAGTATTTATTATTGGGGAAAAAAAGGAAAGCACTCTAAGTGTAGATAAACATCCATTATGGTTTGGCTGAGGCTCCCCCTCCAAAGGTTCGTGTACTGGAAGCCTGGTGTTCTGTGTGGCAGTGTCGATGGTCAAGCCTTTAAAATGTGGAAGCCAGTAGAAGGTGATTATGTCCTAGGAAATCCACTCTCATGAATGGGATAATGCCAGTCTCACAGAGTAGACTAAGTCTTGTAGGAGTAAGTTAGTTCTCATGAAAGTGTGTTGCGTACTACTATAAAGCAAGGCCATCCGACACACTTAGCCATTCTGTATGTAACTGGTTCTTTTTCACTTCTCTGTCATTTCATCCCACAACTGAAGGTTTTTACCAAGAGGCTGGCACCATGCTATTTGGGCCCTTTTTGGAGCCAAATAAACCTCTTTGTAAATTACCCACCCTCAGGCATTCCATTGTAACAATACAAAATGGACCAAGGCACCAACAAAATAAAAACAACCAAATAGAAGTAACAGTAAATTCTATGCAGAAGAGGAGGTGAATGAATTAGGGCTACAAACATCACATGGATGAACCTCAGAAGGTCTTGCCAAGTGGAAAAAAAGATCACTGGAGAAAAATGTGTAACTATGATACAGCTTATACAAAGTTTGATATTATGTAAAATAAGACTATTATTACTATATTACTTAATATCTAACCTTTATGTATTAGCATAAAGGTTAATAGAAAGTATTATAAAAACCTGGCCAACCAGGTCAAATAACACACATGAAATGTCTGTAGGAGAGTTATATAACCCTTGTAGATTTAATTTCTTCACTAATAAAATGGGATGATACTAATATTACCTAGCTCATAGAAGACTTTACGAGGATTTAGCACTTGTAAAGCCTTTTAGAACACTGCCTAGAATATTGTAAATGTTCATTTGGAAAGAATCTAATGGAAATGATAAACACCACATCCAGGGTGATGATTACTCCCAGGGTGGGGAAGAAACAGCACGGGGATCAAACTCAGGCTCCGGGAACTTCTGTCAGCAGTGCTTACTTTCATAACCCATCGGCCACACCCATGCGTATTCATTATATTTTTATATATTCATGTGTCTTAAATAGTCCACAATAATTAGGGAAAGCAACAAAGACCACCACAAGATTTCTAGGAACATCTTAACTAAGTGTACATACTAAATCTGTGAAATGACATTTCTAGATGAGCCAATGTGGAAACAGCTTTTTCAACCAATCAACATCGAAATGTCAAGCAAATCAGAACAACAGCTCAAAAGCTCAGATGACTTTAGGAGAAAATAACAGAATGACACAGGTATTGTAAATGAAAAGGGCACTCAAAGCCACAGTGAAAGCAGGAGCTAATAGTCCTTGGCTCAGGGGAACAGTGCAGTAGCCAGAATCCTGAGGCCTGGCCATGGGGTTTTCTTGCCCATTAGGGTTAGGTGATGTGGCCTTAGGTACACAAAAGGAGAGTAACAGATACTTTTGCCCTAAACATAGAGCCAAAAGACTGAACATCCATGAAAAAGATAATAAACTCTAGCCACTGCCCCTGAACGATGGGAAGAAGGAGGGAGACTATAATTTTGAAAAAAACACAGGAAAAATAAGACAGTGAGAAACTTTATCTCCAAGCCTGGACCTCACACATAACAGAACCAAACGTGTGATGTGAGATGAAAGCAGAGGAACAGACACAGAAACTTGTTTGAGATGAGTCAAACCTTTATATCAGATATAAATGCAGAACCTTATAATGGTGACATTTTCACAACTCGGTATTTCCTCTGAGAAATAATCTAAAGATGATGTTTAAAAATTATAATAATATAAGTAAATCAACTTAGTTGAGACTCAGCAAATTAAAAACAGGAATCAAGGGCCAAGGATTTAGCTCAGTGGTTCCTCCACCTGCCTCGCAAGCACAAGCTCCCAAGTTCAATCCCTGGTACAAAAAAAAAAAACAAAACAAAAAATAGGAATCAACACTTCTAGAACTTGAGGTAATAAAACAAAAAATGCTACATAGCCTCAAAAAATAAATTTTAAGAGGATGGTAATGTTGGGAAAATAATCAAATGGAAATTTTAGAAACAATTTAGCCATTTGTAGGTAAAACAGATTATTGCTTATACCAAAGTGAGGAGAAAATTGAAAATTGGAGGGGAGAACTGAATAAACCACTCAACATGTAGCAGAGAAAGGTTAAGAGACTCATAGATAAAATGCTTTCTAGACCTGCTGCTTTATTTCTACCTGGGTTGGATTTCACCATTTCTTATATTCTGTATCTTCCAAATTTTTATATTTGTTCCCCCACCCCCAATCTCCAAGCAGCTAAGTGAATAATTACCTCTGACAATCTGTTACGGTGTTTCATCATTATGTATTCAGATGTCTAGATTCTGATTCCTAATTTAATTGGGCCTCTTTATTTTTAAATTTGCCCTTTATATTTTTCTATGAATTATTTATGTTCTTTAATTTGTAATCTTTAATTTGGGTTGTCTTTGCTATAATTAACTTTAGAGTTGAAATTAATCCTTTGTAATATATATTGCAAAATATTCTTCCAGAATAATTTTTGTTTTTAAATTTTATTGGTGGAGATTTTTCATTCATAAATTTTAAATTTATGGTTTAGGGTAGGTTGAATAGTGATAAATTCTGTCAGCTTTTGTTTGTCTGGAAAAGTATTTCTTTTTCCCTAATTTATGAAATGTAGCTTTGCCAGATAAAGTATTGTTGGTTAACAGTTTTGTTTTGTTTTTTTGTTTTTAGCAGTTTGAATATATTTTCCCACTCTGTCCTGGCCTTCAAAGTTTTGGTGAAAAAATCTTCTTATAGTTACATTAGAACTCCCTTATATGGGATATGCTCCTTTCTTTTGCTGCTTTCAAATTTCTTTTGATAGTTTGATTATAATGTACCTTGGTGAACTTGTCTTTGAGTTGGACTGATGGTATATAAGAAAAATAATCAATTTTTTCTCATTACCAGGAACATTTTATTTTGTATGGTATGCAGAATAATGGCTCCTCCAAGATGCCCATGTCCTAATCCATGGGACCTGAAAATATGTAACCTTATATTGCAAAAGGTAATATGCAGATATCGTTGTGGAATTTGAGATGCAAACATTTCCCTGGATTATCCAGGTAGCCCAGTTGAATAAAAGGAGCCCTTTATAAGAGAAGAATCTTTCCAGGGTATGGTCAAAGAGAAATATGACAATGGAAGAAGAGTCAGAGACACACAGTGTTGTTGGTTCCAAAACAAAAACAAAACCAGGAGTCCTGAATGTATGGCTCAGTTGTGCGAAACTATTGCATGCTATTAAATAGCATACATTTTATTTTTGCTTCTCAACCGCTTTGAGTCAACTTACATAAAATGTAAACTAAGACTAAAGTTTGGAGCTGGAATGTCCCCAAATCTTCATGTGTTGAACGCTTGGTCCCCACTGTAGTAATGTTCAGAGATGGGGCTTTGGGGA
Source organism: Heterocephalus glaber (assembly GCF_000247695.1). Next base: position 13,231,081 of record NW_004624742.1, on the reverse strand, counting down.
AGTGAGTGAGTAACAAGGGCTCTGATCTCATGGATGGAGTAATGCATTGATGGTGTCATAACTTAAACGGGATGTTGGGAGATAAAGGAAACTATTGGAGGTGAGGCTTAGATGGAGGAAGTAGGTCACTGGGGTTTATCTCTGAAGGGTGTAATTAGTCCCTGGAGCCTTCTTCTCTTGCTCTCTCACTCTGGTTCCTGGCTGCTATAAGATTTCTGCCTCCTGACAGCCAAGAAACATTGTAGCCAAATGACAATGAACTGAAATCTCTGAAGCTGTGAGCCAAAATAAATCGTCCTCCTTTAAGTTGATTTTCTCAGGTATTTTTTCACAGCAATAGAAAGTTGACAAAACACATTGTCCAAATGACAGAAATTGGAAGGTAGAAAGAATAGCAGATGGGAGAGAATTTTTATCTCACAAAATGAGAGCTCAGAGGCATCGTTGAAAGTTGATGGAGCAAGAAAAAGAGACTTATGTAGATATAATTTAAAGTTACACCAGTAGAAGAACTGAAGATGACATTATTAACTATAAAAAATTAAGATAAGGAGGGAGAAAAAGACATGGGAATAAGATAATGCTTAAAGTTCAAACCAGCAAATGGCAATATAAATGCAATTGAATGATAAAATTTATCTCACACTCTTCTCAGGGGAGAGAAAATGTAGCTCCTTTATCTTTTATCAGTCTTGTTTCACCCATCAGAGAACCTCATCACCACCACCACCACCATTTGGCACAGGGAGGAAATAAGTTGTTTCGATGCCATTCATTTTCAAGCATAATCCTGTCTATTAAATCCATTACTTTAGAAAGTAGTCATTCAGAGACTACCCCCTCCACGTGACTCCACCTGAGATAACATGTCTGCCTGTAGAGAGAGAGAGAAGGGAGGATTTACCTGTGTGTCTTTGCTGCACTGGAGAAAGTGGGTTTTACCTTGTGCTGCACTTTGAGTATGATTGGCCAGCATCTACCACTCTTTGGCATAAAACCTGTATGTGTTTCAATTCTTTTGTTAAAGTTCTCCACCTATAAGGCATTTTGGTAGGTGTGATAGTTAACAGTGGTGTCAATTTGAACAAGAAATGTCTAGCTGATTGGTTTAGCACAGTCCTGGGTGTGCCTGGATGATGGACTTACTGAAGAGAAAAAACTGGGTGTGGGTGGAACCAACCAATAGGATTGTAGCCTGGATGGAATAAAAAGGGAAAGAAAGAAGCCTGGCTTCTGCTTTTTCAGGGGAGCTCTGGTCTTCACCATCACCTTTGGATATCCATCTCTAGGTTTCCAATGCAGACTCTTGTTTCCTGATATGGACTTGCATAGGACTCTACAGTAAGCTCCAGGCCTTTGACTTTTGACTGGAGCCTTCGGATCTCCAGCACACAGGCAACACTTTTTATTCTTCCACATCCGACTTTGCAGGCAACCAATGTAAGCCTATCTTGAAATCATATTGACCAAAAAG
>NW_004624742.1:13208479-13223012 GCF_000247695.1 Heterocephalus glaber | reverse complement strand
CTCTCTAGATTTATTAATCATGTCTTGCACCATGAGCAAAATCTTTGCTGTTATCTGAGTAATTATTTCTGATTTCATTTTTCCCAGATCCTCTTTTGTTGCCAGTTCAGAGAGTCCAGGTGGTTGAAGTATCAGAGTGTCCCATCTCGTTTCCCTTTGGGGTTGCTGTAGGTGATCCAGAAGTCTGTTTTTATGGCTTGTTTACATGTCTTCTCATTTCTATGGGCGGGGGGTGCTTCTGGCACCCATGCGGCTTACCTTCTCTGCCCTAGGAGCTTGGGATGGCGGTGGGGAAGCTTCCTTTTGGGTGCCTGGACCAGCTCAGCTTCTCTGCCCTAGGAGCTTGGGGTGGTGGCAGGGGAGCTTCCTTCCGCGTGCTGGGACCAGCTCAGCTTCTCTGCCCTCGGAGCTTGGGATGGCAGCAGGGGAGCTTCCTTTTTGGGTGCCTGGACTGGCTCAGCTTCTCTGCCCTAGGAGCTTGGGATGGCAGTGGGGGAGCTTCCTTCCGGGTGCTGGGACCAGCTGAGCTTCTCTGCCCTAGGAGCTTGGGATGGCAGTGGGGGAGCTTCCTTCCAGGTGCTGGGCTGGCTTGAATAATTCTCTGAAATATTCAAACTCATTGGCAACATTTAAAAGTTGGAAAATATAACAAGGAAAGAAAAATTGAAGTTCTAGCTTTTCCAGGAAATCAGAAGATCTGGCAATGCTGGGCCTACATCCTTGCATAGCAACAATTATTTAGGACAGATCAGTCACTTTTCCCTTTGAAAGGGGCATCCAGATAAATATTCTTGGGCCGGAGATTTAGCTCAGTGGTTCCACTGCCTGCTCTGCAAGTGCAAGGACCCGAGTTCGATCCCCGGTACCAAAAAAACAAACAAAACAAAAAAAACAGATAAATATTCTTGTCTCTGTCCAGCCTTGTTCTCTGACACTGTCTATTTGGTCCCTGATGGCCCAGGTTTGCAAAGAGAGATCTAAAGAACAACAAAAACAAAGAGGCCTGCAACAGTAACAGAATGTCTTCCAAAAAATGTTTATGTCCAAATCTTTGGAATGCATGATGATAAATTGCAAAGGTAATTTAAAGTAGCAGATGAGACTGGGACTGCTGATCAACTGGACTTAAAATAAGGTGTCCTAGGTTACCCAAATAGGCCCAATGCATCTTAAAATTCTTTAAGAAGAGGTGAGAGTGATACAGCATGAGAAGGACTTGGCCCAATTGTGCTACCTTTGAAGATTATAGGACAGACTAGGGAAGAGGAAGGGAGAGGAGGGGAAGGGGATGAAAGAAGGAATTAAGATGCGTTCTGCACATGTGCCAGTCCACACATGAAATGAAAACTTTATGTACTGCAATATGTATTAATAAAGCTTTTTTTAAAACATAGAAGAGGGAAGCAAGAGAGGAAAAAGAGATATGACTAGAGAAGTATGGCAGAATGATGCCTGGAATGATGCCTGACCAGCCACTGATGACAACCAAACTTCCGTTCTGAAGTGGAAGATGGCCAAGTCAGGGTGTGGCAGGAAAAGCCAAGAAAACAGTTTACCCTGGAACCTTCAGAAAGGAATGCAGCCCTGACAGCACCTTGATTATATCCAGTGAGCCCATCTAACCTACAAATTATATGATCATGTATCTGTATCATTCAAGCCACTGATACAGTACCCACAGGAAACTAATTTAGGGCTTATGCCAAAGAAGTAGCCAGGGGAAGAGATTCAGAAAAAACAGAGAGATGGAAGAGAACCAGAGAGAGTTCAGTTAAAGAAGAAAGACTGGACCCATTTTTAAGGAGAAGCCATCAATTGACAGTGCAATAGCAAGCCCAGTAATGAAGGCAAGGGATAAACTGTATCAATGATTAAACATCTGGGGACATCAAAATCACCCAAGTGCCTTCCTAGAAAGACCAATTCCCGGGATTCACCCCAAGCCACTGCTCTAGACTGTTATAAGTGGGGTGGGGGAGTGACTATGAGTGAATAAAATAATCTAGTACTCCATTAGTTAAACGTAGTCATCATACATGCGACTTAACTCTTACATTTAAGGCTCCTTGCAGCTGTTGAACAGAAGGAAATGCATTTGGAATTTAATGGTACATTACATTACAGCTATTTATTTGCATGATATTTTTTCCTTCATAGATAATAAACTCCTTGCAGGCTTTAGGTGCTTGCTAAATATTTGCTGAATAAACAAATGAAATGAATATAGCCACTGGTGGAGTCCATGTTTTTCCAAAGCTACCAGAATGAGCAGAAATCATTTCTTTCTTAGCCCTCTGTAAATTAAATCACTCAAGTTATTTGTGTACATCTATTTGTTATATGGGCAGGGTCCTAGTTTTCTATTTATATGCCTGCAATCCTCTGCTGCTTGTCAGCTCATCAGAACCAGCCAGGACTAATGCTCAAGGGAGGTCTTGCATCAAAGCACAAAACACCTCCTTTCACAGTTCCACTCCTGAAATTGCCTTTGGTAACAATACACTATCCCAGATAAAATGAAGTCCATCTCTCTCCTAATTCTGAGTGTTACAGAGAATAATCCCAGCTCCAAGCCAACCTCAGGGGCTACCCTCTGACACTTACTGATCTAAAAGCACCAATTCTGGGGAGAGGTTGAGCCACAACTGATATCCTTCACTTAGCGTAATTCTGAAAGTCAAAACACAGTATCTTGTGGGCTCTGGACACAGTAGATGATGGGGACTTTTCCATTTACAGTAACTCAGCAGGGCCAAGGACAGAGAGAGTCTAGCACTGCTGCAGGTCCACTGCAAACAAAGTATTCCAAATACTGGGTTAATAGAATGTTAGACTTCTAAGCTGAACTTCAAGCCAAAGGAAGAGCCATGAACTGAGATCTAGAGCATAGGGTCTGGGAAACTCTGAGGGATGTCCTGCCTCCCATGAAGAAGAAGGTCAATTGACTGTAGGGATAGTAAGAAGAATGGAGATGGAAGGCTGTGTGCTTTCACGCCAGTGATGTTGGAAACAACTGTGGCAATGCTAAGAGAGTTGGGACAGAGCCAGGTTGCAGAGGGTTAAGAATATCTTTTTGAAAATCTCAGATGAGATGCGAAAGTAGGTCAGGGTGCCTGAAAGAAGTACCATAATAAAGGAAAACTTTTGTTTTGCTGTCATTTTGCTTGTTTCTATTTTTAGATGAAAGGGGTTTAAGCAAAGATGTTGTCTGAGAAAGGGAGAAACTTAAAATATAGGAAAGAAAGAGATAAAAGAACAAAGCTGAAGATGATATGAAAAGGTGGCGTCAACACAGGCACAGGTAGGGTTAGTAATAAATATTTATCGAGCACTTACGATGCGCCAGGCACTGTCCTATGTACTGCTAATGCACAACACAGACAAACACGGCCCTTTCCTGGTGACATTTATAGTCCAGTGACAGTTTATTTCAGTCCTCTTTAGCTATAAATAACAGAAACCTAATCAGCTTAAGAAAAAAAGAAAACTGACCAGCCCGTGTAATGGGAAAAATTAAAAACCCAGACACTGATGCCTCCAAATAGTAAAATGTCAATAGGATTTTTTCTATTTTTCCTCCCTCTTTCTCTTCCTGTGCCTCCCCCTTCACCTTTTTCTCACTCTCCCTTCCTTTTTCTTTCAACTTCACTTCCCTATCTGTTGGCTTCATTCTCAGGCAGTCTGCATGCATATGGTAACAGAGATGATGCTCAAACCTCCACCACTGTCTGGTTCTGAGATCCATACAAACGATCTACTTTTCAATGGCTCAGGTGAGTCTCTGGACTAATTCTGATTGGCCCAGGTTTCAGTTATGTATCCATTCTGACATAATAACTATGGCTAAGGGAATGGCATGTTTTGATTGACCAAGATAGATCACATGTCCACCTCTGGAGCAGAAGTAGATGGTGATCAATGCCAATTCAACATATGGACTAAGAATGGAAGAAGATGCTTCCCAAAAAGCAATTTGGGTTACTTAGGCAGTAAAAAACTAGGCAGATAAATAGAACTGGAGTCCATACAGAGGGCTAGTCTTTGAATAGAAGAAAGTACCCTTCATGTCCTTGATCTGAAGGGGAGGAGGGAAGGGGAGTGGCAAAGTGGCCAACTTTGAAGACGCAGGGGTGAATATGACCCTACACAATGGAGTCTGCAGAGAGTGGAGGTTAGTTCACATGAAGAGAGGCTAGGAGCAGAGGAAGGTTAGGAGTCCTGAGGGAAAGGGTTAAAGTTTGGAAGAGCAGCTGGGGAAAATAGGAGAAGGAGCTGCCCAGTAACAAGAGAATTTTAAGAGTTAGCTGATTTTGAAAACCATGACTTTGTCATCATCCTAATTCACACAGTTGTGTAATTTTCTCCACAGGCTCATCCCTGAATAATGATACCCATGGCCATTTGTGTTGAAATGACACAGTAAGGAGCCCAATTTTTCTGCCCACTTTGGGTCAATGAGGCTAGCAGCAGGTCCTTAAGAGTTGTACTTATGTGAGCACTCCCAAGTCTCCAGAAGAGGTAATGAAGAGGAACAGGTGGGCCTCTATGACACAGGGATTAGGTGACACAACACACTACATCTCAGAAAGCCACCCTTTGAAGCAGAAAGCTCATAGGTTGGCTTGAGAATGCCAACTATTTGGACTTTTCTGGTCCTTGGTGCCTAGCAGATGAAAACTGTGTGGCTGCACCTTTGTCTGGCAACCAGCAAATGGTGCAGAGGTCTGTCTCTTATGTTTCCCTCTATTCGTTATCATGGAACTGAATTTTTTTAAGCTCCTACTGAATATCCAGAACATTAGGTTTGAAATCCTAGTTAACCCTTTCATCACATTGATGGTCCTGATTTTACAAAAGAAGACATCAAAGCTTAAAATGCTGATAAACTTGCCCAACATGACAGCCAGCAAGGAGAGGGGCTGGAGCTGTGTAAAGGCCATGGCTCTGTCATATGACCTTGCTACCATCATGAAACATCCTAGGACACGGTTCTGTTCCAGGATGAACACCACTCCCTAAACTAGATCCAAAGATTCCTGGAAGCCCAGAAACATATTCTCAAGGTATGTGAGTATGTTTCCCTCTTTTTTTTTTATTAAATAACTTTATTATCAAACACACACACATACAGAAAATTAAAACCATTCAAAGAAGAACAATGCAAGGGGGTAAAAACTACAATAATATTCAAATACAGTAGAACTCAACCAAAACAAAACTGAAAAGCACTTAAACATTTTTCCATATAACTTAAAAAAGCATTTCAAGCACCAACAAGACACCAGAGGATGTGATTTGTTTAGAAAGATCCCCAAACAAATATTGAACAAATAGTGATATGGAAAAAAGCTGCAGTTAGTTAGGAGACTCTGCATAAGCCAAACTTCTCCCTAATTTAAATTTCGATGTAGTCATATGACATGCAATGGAAACACAGTCTGAGAAATATGTTATTAGGCCATTTCATCCGTGTGTATCCTTTTTAGTTTCTCACACCAGAGAAACTATTCGGTATTTACACATGTGTGTCCTATTTATTTCACTTAAGAGGATGGCCTCAATATGCATTCATTTAGCTATAAATGTCTCTAGTTTCTCATTCTTTATGGCTGAGTAGTACTCCATTTTATAAAAAAACCCACATCTTCTTTATCCAGTTTCCAGTTGATGGGCACTTGCGCTGCTTCCAAGCTTTTGCTATTACGAACCGTGCAGCTATAAAAATGGGTGCACATATATCGTTGTGGTATGATTCTTTTTATTCTTTTGTGAAGATACCCAGCAGGAGGATAGCTGGGTCTAATGGGACCTCTAAACCTAGTTCTTTGGGGTATCTCCATACTGATTTCCACAGTGGTTGCACCAGTCTTCACTCCCACCAACAATGGAGAAGGGTTCCTTTCTCTCCACACCCCCGCCAGCATTTGCTATTAGATGATTTCTTAATAGCAGCCATTCTTTCTGGGGTGAGGTGGAATCTCAGTGTTGTTTCATCTGCATCTCCCAAATAACCAGTGATGTTGAACATTTTTTCATATGTTTATTTGCTGCTTTTACTTCTTTGTCTGACAAATGTCTATTCATTTCAGATGCCCATTTATGAATTAGGTCTTTGAATTTATGGAGTCTGATTTTTTTCAGTTCTTTATATGTTCTAGATAGTAGTCCTTTGCCTAAGGTACAGTTGCTCAAAATTTTTTCCCACATTGTAGGCTGTCTCTTAGCTCTGTTGGTGGTTTCTCTTGCAGTGCAGAAGCTTTCTAATAAGATAAGGTCCCAGTTGTTGATTCTTTGTGCAAGTTCCCGTGCCACTGAGGTTTTGTTCATAAAGTCTTTTCCTATACCAATATCTTCAAGAGTTCTACCTATCTTCCAGAAAATTTAGTGTTTCTGTCCTAATACTTAAATCTTTAATCCACTTTGATCTTAATTTAGTGCATGGTGATAGGCATGGGTCAAGTTTTAATCTTTAGCAGGTTGAAATCCAGTTTTTCCAATACCATTTATTAAATAGGCTATCTTTCCACCAATGAGGATGGTTGGCTCCATTGTCAAAGATGAGGTGGCTGAGCATATCTGTAGTTGTTTCTGCATCTTCTAATCTAGTCCACTGATCCTCAGTCTGTTTCTTTGCCAATACCATGCTGTTTTTATTAAGTAGCTTTGTAGTACAGTTTCAAGTTGGGGATTGTGATACCCCCCAGCCATATCTCTGTTGCCTAAAATTTCTTTTGCTATTCTATGTCTCTTCTGGTTCCAAATGAATTTTTGGATTGTTTTCTCGAGTACTGTGAAATATATTGTTGGAATTTCCCTCTTTTATTTGTTTATTTTTTCTTAAATTCTTTTATTGGTAAGTTTTAGGTATACAATACATTTACATTTATCATTGGGTGCTTGTACCTGTACAAGATGTATCTTGGTTCTTATTTTTCCCCATTACCTGTACACCCTTCACCCTCTCCACCTTTCCCTATTTACATAGACTTTGCTTCCAATTTTTTCTTTTCTCATCATTTTTCCTTTCCCTTCTTTCCTTTCCCCTTCCCCTCCCACCTCCCCTCCCCCTTTGGACCTTTTCTTCCTATTTCAAATTATCGATTATTCATTTTAAACATTTTAATCCCATGTTTCCCTCTTTTAAAGAGCCTGTAATTGTTTCAGGGAGACTTTGGCCTGGAGACAGTGCTCACCTGTGCGGAGATGCTCACTTTACTCTGGGTGGGTGCAAAACAGAGCAGTGGGAGCAAGTACGGAGCTCGCTGTGATGGAGGTCACAAAGGACAGGTGCCACCTGGCTAACTGCAGCAGTGCCTTTGCCAGGGGCAGGCTAAGGAGTGGTGGAGGCTGCTATGTGGAAAAGGTCAAGTTCGATAATAATTATAGCAGAGAAAACTTCATTAGCCTTCAAAGGGCAAGGTCCAAGGAACTCAGAATTTCAGCAAGACCCTGGAGAGGCTCAGCTCAAACTCTATCACAGTGTCATCCAGCCCCATGCTCACCCCCAGGATGAGGAGGACCTGGAGGAGGGACAGTTAATCAGTTCTGCATAAAACATTATGTTTAAAAACACCTTTAAAAATTTTTATTTACTCCTGCATTGTTATTATTAAGCCAGTTTTATAAGGGAAGAGGCTGAGCTCAGAGCAGTAAGTTCACACAGCAACAGAGCAGCAGGGCCAGAAAGCAACCTTAGGACGTTGTGGTCAGGTTTCCTCTGGGCCCACTGAAGGCCATTCCCCAGCAGAACTGGAAGACATCAGTGTGGAGGTTACTTGCTATCTATCTCCTTGAGTTATCTAGTTATTATACTTCCAGACCAGTGTGCTATTTCTCCTTCTGTGAAAGGAATGAGTCAATACCTATCTTACAAAGGAATATTTTTTGGTGAAAAATTGTATGCTGGAACAAAGGCCTTGAGGTCTCTCATTCCGCTGAAATTCAGGGAAATTTTCTCTGAGCCCCTGCCACTAAGTGAGGCCTCCCTTAAATGAAGCCAAATGTGTCATTCGCTTCCACTGCTGAAGCAAGCACAGGTTAGGTTTGGTGATAAAGGGGAAGAAAATGAATCTTGAGAAAGCACTATAAAAATTAAACAGTGAAGGGCACAATGCTCATACCCATCTTTTCGTCTTTTCCGTCACATTTTATGTTCGGGACAGCTCTTAGTGCCTGTCTAAGAAAGAGGTGGTGAACCAGCAGTTTAATGGCTAGGCCAACAACTTGTACAGACAGGTCCAAAGAAGATCTATAAATGGACAATAGGCACATGAGAAGATGCTCAACATCACTAATCATCAGAGAAATGAAAATCAAAACCACAAAGAGATACTACATATCAAGTGGGGTGTCTACTACGTTAAAACAAACAACATTTTAAAAAATGAAAAACGAAACCTAGAAAATAGAAAGTGTTGGCAAATATGTGGAGAAAGTAGAATGTCGTAAATTGTTGGTGAGAATATAAAAAGGTGAAGCTATGGGGAGAAATAGCATGGAAGTTTCTCAAAAAGTTAAAAATAGAATTAAAATATGCAATTCCCAGAAATTCCATTATGAGGTTAGTGTGTCTGAAGCAAGGTGGAGTATTTTGAGTTGAATTCACAGTAACATGTCTTTTACTGTAATACATTTTTAAAAATTTAAACATTCATCACAGCTTTCAGTCACACCACATATAGCCCCGTCCAAGGAGATTCCTGTGTCACCCAAGAAGCCCGCAAACAGTCGAAGCCCAGGAAGACTAAAGGGACCAATGCAGTAAAAAGGGATACAAATGACAAAACTTGCAGCCTCTGGTATTCTTGCTGGGAATGTGAGGGCCCCACATAGGCTCACAGGACTGGGGACTGGCAGGTGAGCACCGGTCATCTGTATGGCTCTGTATGTTATTGTATTCATGTGATAAAGACAGCTCATACTGGGTGAGACCTCACCATACTTTCTGAGTAGAGAACAACACTCTCGTGGGAGTATTTTGCCTGAGCCTAGCTGATCAGGTGTAACTCCACTTATCACACATGTACTGACTCACCTGGGACCCAGGTAACATAGAACCAGAACAAGAAACACAGAAGATGGCTGAGGTCTCTCAAACACTGGGGTAGGTTTTATTGGGAGCAGTGTTCCCAGGGGCATTTTGTTAGAAGGAACCTGGATCTAGAAGGACAACTCAGTTTTCAAGACTGGTGTTTGAAACAAGCACCTGATCAAAGAACAGGAAACAAAACAGATGGCTGTGGAAGAAAGAAGAACTCCATTGGTCGGGATAGAGTTGCTAAAGTGGAAGAATTCACAAGTTGATAAATTGGTGGGAGAAGATAAGAGTTAAACTAGAGGAAGTAGAGTCAGAATGAGGTGCTGGAGCTTTTATGACTGTTTCCATTTGCAGCTGAGAGTCACAGAGCTCCAGCTTGACTATTCCAGCCATGGTAGGTGTGGGGAGCTTCCTCTTTGGGTTGTAAGTGTCTCTAAGAAGGGAGAGAATACCAAGAACTTCACAGATCCCACTCTGAGATATGTTTATGGAATTTTAGTTCTCTGAAAACCTCTTAGACACTATTTCACTAGTATCATAAATCAATTTTGCAATGGACACAGTTATAATTACAAAATCATAAAGATAATTATAAAGACAAAACTAGGACAAATTATGCAGATAGAAAAATTTCGCTGCAGTTTGCTGAACTAACATTTTCGTGTCCTAATTCTAATGTCCAATAACCCTTGACCATTCAGAGCCTGAAAGGTTCCTGAGATTATTGCAGGTAGATGAGCTTCAAACTGAAGGCTGAATTTGTCTACAAACTGACTTTCTCCTGGCCCTAAGCTGATTTCCCATGGTTGACTTGGTAATAGAATTTGTGGCAATAATGTACTATCATGTCATATAAATCTTGATATATTTAGCATTTGACTTTATTATTGTGGGGCTTCTGGGATGAGGATTAGTTTCCATTTAGGCAGTCTTTCCATGATTTTTGCTGTCCTTTTCCCATTTGTATGAAGTTGTGTGTTTCTATGACACCAGTACAAATAAGCACAATTATAGGCACCTAGGCACTTTGCTAATTACAAACCCTGAGGAGAAGCTTCATATTTTCTTTCATTCATTTAATATAGTTTATGGAATGGAAAAATGAAAGAAGTAAAACACATTATTGTTAAAATTAGTTGAGGAAAAAAGTGTAGTTGATGAATTTTAATTAAGTGCTAATGTTTGAAACCCACAACACAAACCAAAAATTCTGTTAAGACTGATGGGCTGTACATACCAGGGAGAAATCTGTCTCAAAAGAATCATGATTAATCCAGACTTAGGACTCCCTCAAATACTGAGTTGCTTCATTAACCTAAACAACAAATATCAAAGGAAAGTAGAATGGAACCTGTTTTCCTACTAAAGTTAGATGACTCCTGGAATGAATCAAGATAGGTCAAAGAAGGGACTGCTATGGTTTGATAGTCTCCTGAAGTCCTGCGTTAGAAACTTAATCCTCAAAGCCATATGTTAAGGGTATTTGGAGGTGGGCCCTTTAGAAAGTCAATTGATTAATCTAGTCATAGATTAATAGTAATGTGTTATCAAGAACTACTAGCTCTGTCAGGAAATTGAGCTTTCTTTGTCATATGCCCCCCTCTCTCCATGTTATACCTTGCACTGTCCTGTGGCTTTGAATATAGCCCTCATCAAATGTAGCCCCTCAACTTTGGGTCTCCAAGATTCCAGAATCATGAACTGAATAAACTTTTATGCTTTAAAAATTACACAGGCTCTGGTCTTAAATTATGGCAACAGAAAATGGACTGACTGGTATGGTGTATGCTCACGTATCAGTGAAGGTGTGGAAATGAGAACTGACTGAACAGCTAGTATATGCTAAGCATTTCTCAAGGATGGGAATGGTGAGGTGGAGGTGAGAAAGAGGCTAGTGGGCAAGGGGAGTGATGTCAGGACAATGGAGCTGAGTACAAAAGGGCCAGGAATGGTGCAAGTAGTTTCTTGTGTTCAAAGTTGAGCCTCTAATGACTGAGCCTACTGGGCTCATTATTTACTTGCCTACCTCTCTAGGTTCAAGAAATTCTGTTGCTTGGAAATGCATCTTAAATGTGAAGTGGGAGCATTGTAAACAAACTTATTATGACCCATTAGGCCTTGCCTTTTTTTTTTTTTTTTAACCTTTATTGCATTTCAAAGTGCAAGTCTACATTCTTCTTTTGCTTCCTTGGGGAAATTCTAGACAACTGCAGAAAGGCTGTGACACTTCTTCTGCATCTTTAGGAATTTGTGTTCTCGCACTCTGATCTATAGGAAGTTGGAGTCTGGGGTCGGGTCTTCTCTGGGACAGTAAATAGTCTAAGAGCCAATGATGATGCTGTGCATGACTGCTATTCCTTTTATCTCTTAAATTCTGCCCAAAACTTAAGAAATGAGAACGTGTTTAAAATTTGAGTTTACATAAAGAAATTACCAGTAGCTGTTCCCAGACTCATTTATCTGCTGTTGTGGGAATCTTCCCAAAGAAAAAGACACATCAATCTGGCTCCCTTCATCTGCCTACTCCCCTTTTTCCTGACTAGGACTAAGTGCTCCTGTGGTAAAACTCACTTTGCAATCATCCTGAGCTGGAAATCCATCTGGCTAATGCAGGATGCTTTCCTTGACAAGAAAATGAACAATTTGTTATTTTTTAAGTGAATGAAAGCAATTCCTCACATTTCTTTCAGAAATGGCAAAAACAGCAAAAGAGTTCTAGAAAAAAGATTGCAAATTTTGCCAATGTGTGGAAGTCACTGTATATTTAAAAGGAAAAGGACTTTGATCCTTTCTTCACACCCCTACAGATGAGGATCCATGACCTTGTTCCTCTTTCATTTATTTGCTCTCATATATCAGATTATTAACCATCCCTCCACCCAACCCTACTGGAAAGTGTATCCAATTCTATAAAGCACACCAGAGATGGTTTCCAGTGGAAAGCACAGGGTATACAGTAAAGATCTGGGCCTGGAGACGTTCATCACCTACTGTTTATGTAACCTTGAGCAATGTTTTTGATGCTAGCTAATGTCTCATCTATGAAATAGGGATAGTACTGTTCCTTCTGCAGTTTCCTAATCTATAAAAAGGAAATGATAACACTACAAGCCTAACTGAAGTAGTGTGGCAGTGAGGTGAAGTAAATGCATGAAAGTGTGAAGCACAGAGTATAGTATACAGCAGATATTCAATAAATAGCTGTTACAAGGATGATGACAATATGAAGACAGTGTGTAGAAAATAGCATTCATCTTAGGTTGGGACATGACACCAATGCAAAGTGAGAGGAGTTCTTCTCTGCCATAGTGCAGTCCACTTCACAAATGCTGAAACCCCTTGCTATATTTGATCTGAACTAGCTTTATGTGACAACACTAATTAGGTAGCTCTGTACGTCTGAAAGCCCCATAGATGTGACATATTAAAATTAGGCATCTTGTTTACCCTCATGTCAATCCTACTCTTGTTTACCCTCATGTCAACCCTGTCCTTTCTGTATTCACTTAATGTTATGTATGCCTCTTGTAAATCAGCATCCTGAAGCCGCTTCCATCCTCTTCCTGCCCAACTGTTCTACCTGTGGGATATGCCCTAAACCCACTGTCCTCACCACTACTTGACCACTATCACCTTCCATCAAGACTTGGCTTCTCCCTTCTGTGCTATTCCAGTATTCTTGTCATTCTTTATCCCTAATCTCTTACCCCATCACATGCCTTTGCCACAGTGATTTCTCTGGAACACAATTTGGTCATCTCACTCCCATGACTAAGCCCCTGCAATACCTCCATATCCATAAAATTATTATCTCTGAACTCCTCTGCCAAGAGTACAGACTGCATGTGCTCTAGCCTTTCCTTCTCATGCAATCTTCATTCTTGTCAATCTTTCATGGTTGCCCTACATGCCATCAATAGAAAAAACTTTATAAATGAAAGAATATTGTAAGTGACTATAATCTGGGTACCTGGCTCCTGGTGTTTCCCCCCTCATTTGGTTCCTTTCACATTATACTAGCATTGGTTTGTGTGACCAATAAAATGGCAGAAGTAAGAATGTATCACTTCTGAGGTTAGGTTATAAATGATGGCAGCTTCCATCTTGGATTCTCTGATTATTCACTCTCAAAGAAGCCAGCTGCCATGGCACATGAGTAGTCTGTGGAGAGGCCCATGTGAAGAGGAAGTGAAGCCTCCACCAGCAATCACATGAGTGAACTTAGTCACTGCTTCTCCAGTTCCTGGAGCTTATTGCAGCCTCAGCCAACACTGTGACTGCAATGTTATGAGAGTCCATGAGGCAGAGTCATCTCATCAAGACTACCTTAGATTCATGACCCTTAAAGACTGTGTGAGACCTTACATAATTATTATTTTAAACTGTTACATTGGGGAGCAATGTCTGATACCTCAACAGGTAATTAATGGAAATGTCATCTCATTTATACCTCCTTTCCCTTGAGTATTCCTTTCAATGTGGCACATATCCACCATCTACTGGTACCAGGAAGCCTTATCTAAAAAGTCACTTACTCTATAAAGCTATCCTACTCTTCCTCCATACTAATGACTAAAATTTCATTAGTTTTCTTTGATACATACCAACCCAGAATTCCTGTCTACTAACAAATATCTCAAATCGTGAAAAACACCACATACTCTTAATTTCTTCACCAGTAAAATCAGGTGCTTGAAAATGATTCACTCAGTATTGCAAGCAACAAGTATTTATTGAGCACTTATACTTTAAGGATAAAATTCTAGATGTTGGGAGCACAACTTTAAACAAAATTTCCTGACCTTGTGGACTCTAGAAGGGAAGTTACACAACAATGACCAATGGGATTGGTCATTTGTGTTTATATAGCATTCAGTACTTACCTCCCCTGTAGCATTATCATATTGTCCTGTGTGGTAGACTGAAGAAAGGCCCCACAAGACAGCCACATCCTAATCCCAAAACCTATGAATGTTCCCTTATCTGGCAAAAAGAACTGTGAAATAAGATTAAATTATAATTAAGCAATCTAGAAAGAGATTATTTTGGATTATTTGGGTGGGTCCAATACCATCACAAAGATCCTCTGGAGGCATCAGAGTGAGAGAAGAAGGCTATATGATGACAGAAACAGAAGTTAGAATGATGATCTTTGAAGATGGAGGAGGGGACTATGAGCCAAGAATACAGATAGCTGAGAGAAGTTGAGCCAATCCCAGCACCCAGGAAGAGGCTCCCCCACCGCCATCCCATGCTCCTAGGGCAGAGAAGGTGAGCCAATCCCAGCACCAGGGAGAGGCTCCCCCACCACCATTCCATGCTCCTAGGGCAGAGAAGGTGAGCCACGAGGGTGCCAGAAGCACCACCACTCCCACCCCCTGCCCAGTGGAAATGAGAAGACACATAAACAAGCCTCAAAAACAGACTTCCAGATCATCTACAGCAACCC
Source organism: Heterocephalus glaber (assembly GCF_000247695.1). The sequence continues at coordinate 13,208,526 of NW_004624742.1, read as the reverse complement.
CAAAGGGAAAGGAGATGGAACAATCTGATACTCAACCACCTGGACTC
>NW_004624742.1:13193690-13206474 GCF_000247695.1 Heterocephalus glaber | reverse complement strand
TTTCTACATACTTGCAGATCTGACTTCTAATAGTTTGTTTTGTTAAACAAATTTCTATCTATGTTCATACTTTTTTCTTCCATTATCTTTATCCAGTTTTAGGATTAGCACAATGTTGATTTCCTAAAATGAGGGGAGAAGTGTTCCTTTTTTTTTTCTGCTTAAAATGTTTGATATAATTTATCAGTTAAAATGTATATGAGCCAGCTGTTGTCATATAGGTAGGTTTTCAAGCTAGGAATATCCTTTTTTAATAGGTGCTATTCAAATTTTATATTTCCTCCAGAGTTAGTTTCATTAATTTTTCTTCCAAGGTTTTTCTTAGAAGTTGTCAAATTTATTTCAAAACAGATTTTTGAAATATGCTTTCTATATCATTTTAAATTCTGTAAAAATCTGTGGTAATGTCTCCTAGATCTTGATATTTTAATTTTAAAAATGTATAATTGATATTGTGTAATAAGAAGTAAAGGTCTAGGGCCAGGGATTTAGCTCAGTGGTTCCACCACCTGCCTTGCAAGCACAAGGACCTGAGTTCAATCCCTGGTACCAAAACAAAAAAAGAAGTAAAGGTCTAAAGGAGCAGGGGAAGTGGGAGGGGTAGGAGAAAGGAAAGAAGGGAAGAGGAAAAAATATGAGAAAAGGAAAAAATGGAAACAAAGTCTTTGCAAATAGGGAAGGGTGGAGAGGGTTAAGGGAGGGCAAGGAAAGGGGAAAAAAATAAGAATCAAGACACTCATGTAATGGTACAAGATCCCAATGATGAATGCAACTGTATTTTATACCTAAAATGTGCCAATAAACTTAATGGGGGAAAAAAAAGAATACAGATAGCCACTAAAAGCGTATTTAAAAAGCAAGAAAATGGGTACTCCTATAGAGCAATCAGAAAGGACATAGCCTTCTGACTTCATTTAGTCAAGTAAGATTCATTCTGGATTTCTGACTTCCAGAAGTGTGAGAGAATAAATGGGTGTTGTGTTAAACCAATAAATTTGTGATACAATCATAGAAAACTAATATATCCCATCTACAACATCACTAGGCAATATCATCTTATAGGGTCACCATCATATATGTGGTCATTGACAGAAATATCTTTGTGTGGTACATGACTACATTTCATTATATAATCAAATGTAATGGCTTACTTCAAGAAATTTTCCCCTGGTAAAATGTCATTAGTTTTCTTTGATACATGCCAATCCAGAATTTCTGTCTACTAACAAAAATCTCAAATCTTGAAAAAGCCACACACCCTCCATTTTATCACCAGTAAAATCAAGTAGTTTGTTATGATATACTCAATATTGCAGTCAACGAATATTTATTAAGCACTTAATACATTAAGGATAAAATTCTAGATGTTGGAAGCACTACTTTAAACAAAACTTCCTTCCCTTGTGGATTCTCAAAGGAAAATTATACAAGCAAAATAACTTAGAAAAATATACAGTACATATGGCAAAATGGATTTTGAAGTGATATTGAATTAACATGGTGACAAATGCTATGGAGAAAAGTAAAACAGAGAAGGGGATCAGTGAATATGAACATGGAGGTGGATGAAAAATTGAATGTTCAGTAGGTTACTCAGGGAGGTCTTAATTGAGAAGGTGAAGTTTGAAAAAAGGTCCAGGAAAGGTAAAGGAACCACCAAATCATTGGAAGAATTTTTCAAGAGTGGAAAGACCAAGTGCAAAAGCCCTGAGGCAAGAGCACAGTTAGTACCTTGTATGCTTAAGGAATAGTGAGGAAGCCAAAGTGGCTAGAATGAAGTACTGAAGATGCAGCAGTGGTAGAGTACTTCCTAACATGGGCAAGGCCCTGAGTTTAATCCCCAGTACTGCAAAAAACCTGAAACAAAACAAAACGAAAAACAGAAGTGAGCAGGAGACAAGATCAAAAGAAGTTTTTAGGGAAGGACTAGATAGTACAGATCTGGGGACCTGGTACTTTGGAGCAGCTCTGTCCAGTAGAAATATAACACATGCCACAAATATGAATCACATATGTAATTTTACATTTTCTAGTAGTCACACTAAAAAAGTGAAACTGGTAGGATTAATTTTAATATGAGAGTTTATGTATCCAATATATCCCCAATATTATAATGTATATAGTGACTGAAAATTATTAATGAGATATTTAACATTCTACTTTCTTTTTTTTTTTTTTTTCTTTCCTCCCTTTCCCTCTCTCCTCTCCTTTGTTTCCCTTCCCACTTGAACATTTTCTTCCAAATGTGAATAATATACAGTTTGATGTGTTTTGAAGCTCACAAGTACTGAGGTATGACTGTAGCTGTATTTTTTTTTTTTTTTTGGTGCCGGGTATCAAACTCGGGTCCTTCTGCTTGCAAGGCAGGCGGCAAAACCACTGAGCTAGATCCCTGGCCTGTTATTTAGCGTTCTTACTTTCAAACTAAGTCTTTAAAATCTCAATTCTAATGGGCCACATCTCAAGTGTTGTACTGGCACCCATGGCCAGCGGTAACTACAGTGGACAGCATAACTGTGGGGCTGTATAAGACTTTGTGAAGCCTATGACTTTTACCTTTGAGGAAATGCAGAGCCTGGGAGAGTTCTGAGCAAAGGAGTGACATGATCTAAATTATATTAAAGGAACATTTTGGTTGTTTTGTTGAGGTAGACCACAGGGTTGAAGAACGACATAGGGAGGGGAGAGGGCAAGCTCTAGCAGTGATGCAGGTAAGAAGTAACTGGGGTTCCCACACTTACAGTAAAAATAGAGGTAGAAGAAAGGTTGGATTTAGAGCATATTTTGGAGGTGGAGGCAAAAGGATTTTCTGACTGGCTGGCTGGGTCATGAGAACAAAACTGACGTCAAAAATAATGCCAGTGGAACAAACACTATATACAGCTGGTTTCTCGGATTTTAATTACTTGGTCATAGCACTTAACTCTTCTGAGCCCATTTCCCTCTGTAATGTGGAGGCACTGTTTAAGAGGAGTCTCACATACAAAGACCCTAAGGAAAGAGAATGGCAGGTCTGTTTGGGGAAGAACAGGAAGACTGGCAGAGTTGCAGGGGGCAAGTGAGGAGGAAAGGGGGTGCACAGTGGTCAGAAAGGTGACAGGAAAGTGGGTTCAAAGGAACCATATTGCTCTTTCTACAGTTTCAAGGGATGCAGAGGATAATGGATAAACATAACATCGAAGTATGCACCACTGTGTTGTGGATAAAAACACAGCTTTGACCTGGAGGCCATGTCAACAACAAATAAAGCTTGGCATTCATTAAAACACAGAAAACAGATTTTTATCCAGTAACTACTGACAGTAGGGGAAAGGCTGAGCTCTCCTCAGAGGTATACAGAGGTGATTGGGTATTCAAAAAGAAAACGGAGCAAGGAAGGGATGTATGGTTGCTCAGTAGAGAAAGAGAAGTGAAAAATTACCATGTTGGTAGGCATAAATGCAGTTAAGCCAACCATGTCTGCTATCTGGCAATATTGAAGATAGGATTCTATGTATCAACAGAGACTAGGAGGTAAGAAGAATTAAGATGCAATATGTACACATACCAATTCCCATGATGAATGTAATCAATATGTACTGCAAATAAGTAAGAATAAAAATAAAAATGTAAAAAGAACAAAGACTAGGATACAGAGGCCCTGCCCTTCCTGCGATTGTATTTCAAAGGAAAGGCTTCAAAGTCCTTGAGAAAGACACTCCTGAGTTGTAGGACATACGTCTGTTCACCTTGAAAGAGCAGAGGAAGAATCCATAAATGCAATGTTTTTTAGTAAATGCTCTGAAAAAGGGAGGTTGGAGGTTAAGCTTCTCCACACAAGAGCTCAAGAGAGGTTTTGGTCCTCCATGGGACAAGGCTCAGGCTGTTAGAAGCCCTGCTGGAGTATGGTCAAGTCTCATGGTGCAAAAGCTTGAACATCATGTTTGTTCTGAGAGTTTCTGCAGTTCTCAGACAAATAAGCTAATTCTGTGTGGGTATGTTTCTTTTTATGCGTACAAATTTGGTTTGTCTAATAGATATTGAAAGTGTAGACAATCTGAGTTAACAGAGTCCTTTCTATTTGCCCCGAAATGAGAAAGCTGTACAGAGGTAGACCTTCCATGAAGGTAATGAAGTTTCAGCTTTAGGGACCCTCGCTTATGTGGGCCTCTTCTGTCTCTGTACTTAATTTTATATTCTTACTCTGATTTTCATTTCCCTACGGAGGAACTCGCCAAATTGTAAAGGCCTCAGGACCAATAAAACCTGGAAGTCCCCCTTCTTAGGAAGGACATTCCTTCTCAGACTTATCCTGGGAATAAAAATAACTGACTTGGGCAAAAGTGTGGGAGAGGCGTGGACACACCTATGTGATAAGCATACCTGGCTGGGGCCAGTCATTTACTCTGCAGGAAAAGCAGCCAACACCTACCCAGCTGGTGCTGTTTAGAAAGGTGAAGTTAAACAGAGGATTACACCAGAAGATTTATGTTTATCCTTCCCAACCTGCTGATCATAAAATTGGATGTGCTTTTTTAGATAGACTTTAATGTTCGAGCAGTTTTAGATTTACAATAAAATTGTGCAGAAGGTACAGGGATTTCTTAAATATTTCCTGTCTTCCTACATGCATTTTCAACATCCCCTATATTTAACATCTCCCACAAGAGTGGTACATTTGTTATAATTAATAAAGTTACATTGACACACCATTACCGCCCAAAGTCCACAGTTTACATTATGGTTCACTCTTCGTGTTATATATTCTATGGGTTTGGACAAATCCATAAGTACATTGACCCACAATTATAGTATCATGTAAAATAGCTTCACTGCTGTAAACATTTTCTGTGCTCCATCTATTCATCCCTTTCTTTCTCCTAACCTCTGGCAACCACTAATGTTTTTATTTACTCTATACTTTTGTCTTTTCTAGAATGTCCCATACTTGGAATTATTCCATATGTGGCATTTTCAGACTGCCTTATTTCACTTAGTGATATGCAAGTAGATTTTCTTCATGTCTTCTCATGCCTTGATAACTCATTTCTCTTTAACACTGAATGATATTCTACTGTTTGATTGTACTGCAGTTTATTTATTTATTCACTTACTGAAGAATATCTTGGTTGCTTCTAAGTTTTGGAAATTTTGAAAAAGAAGCTAGAAGCATCCATGTGCACATTTTCACATGGACATAAGTTTTCAACTCCTTTAGGTAAATACCAAGGAATTGTGATTACAGGATTGTATGATGGTATCTACCAAACTGTGTTTCAAAGTGGCAGTACCATCTTGCATTGTCATCAGCAATGAATAAGAGTTCCTCTTGCTCCACATGTGTCAGGCACCTCTTCATTGCTGTGACAAAATACCTGAGAAAATCAACTGCTCTTGATCAGATTTAAAATGTTCACTCAAAATAAAAACAATTTAAAAAATGTTCCCCAAAAGTCTTATGTTTAGAGTTGGGGCCTGGTGAGAAGGCAGATCACTGGTTACATAACAAGGGTATATTCTGGTCCCTTGGTCCTCCCTTCTCTATCTGGTTCCAGACCACTATGCATTGATTGACTTTCTTCCACCATGCCTTGGACCTGGCAAACCTGTACTGAACCCACTGAAACTGTGAGCCAAAATAATCCTCTCCTGTGGGTGTGAACTATATTGTCCCAGTTTTGGGAAAACTGACTAATACATCACCTAAAGGGAAGGAAGATTTATTTTTGCTCACAGTTTCAGAGATTTTAGCCCATGGTCCACTAGCTCTAATATTTCTTGCCCTGTGGTAAGGCAACGCATCTTGGTGTAAGGGCATGGGGAAGCAAAGATGCTTAACTCATATGGCAGCTGGAGAGACAGAGACAGAGAGAGAAGGAGGAGGAGGAGGAGGAGGAAGAAGAAGAAGAGAAGGAAGAAGTAAAGAAAGGAGAAGAGGGGAGGGCAGAGAAAGGGGAGGAAGTGGAGAGAAAAAAAAAGAGGAGAGAAGAGACTGTGATGATGGATTTTATGGTTTACATCTAGAATGTCACCCAAAAGTCTCATGTGTTCAGAGGTAGGGCTTGTGGAAAGTGATTGGATTGTGGGCACTAAACTCATCAGTGGACTAATCTACTGATGAATTCAATGATTAATGTGCTATTAGGAGGTGGGGCCTGGTTGGAAGACTTGGGTCACTGGGGTCATGTTCCTGTCCCTAGCTCGTTTTTTCTCTCTGCTTCCTGGCTGCACATGGGTTAAGCAGCTTTCCTCCCTCATGCTCTTTCATTGTGCCATTTCTGCCTTGGAGCCAGGTGACCATGGGTTGAACCCTCTGAAACCATGAGCTGAAATAGACCCCTGCTCCTTAAGTTGTATATGGCAGTTATATTGTCCTAATGATAGGAAAGTGACTAATACAATGGGCTTCCTCCTTCTGTTTTTTTTTCCTTCCGGGTACCCAGACTATTGGATGGTACTACCCATATTCAAGGTGGGTCTCCTATCTCAGTTTGTTGTCTCACAAGCCAATCTTCTTTGCAAACACCCTCACAGATGCACTCAGAAGTGTGCTTTTCTAATCTCCTAGGGATTTCTCAATCTAATTAAGTTGACAATCAAAATTTACCATTACAAGATTTTTGCCTCCATTTAGTGTTATTAGTCTTCTGAATTTTGGACATTTTAGTGGCCGTGTGATGGTATCTCAATAGCATTGTAATTTTAATTTACATTCCCCTGACAACATATTATATGAAGCATCTCTTCATCTGTTTATTTGTTATCTGTATATCATCTTAGGTAAAGTGTCTGGTAGGGTCTTTGGATTACATTTTAATTAGGTTGCTTATTTTTATTGCTGTTCATTTGTTATACATTATAATTGCATTTATTTTGGGGAATTGGAGATATATATAGAGAGAGAGAGTTTTATATATATATATATAGCGAGAGAGAGAGAGAGAGAGAGAGAGAAAGAGAGAGAGAGATATCTTGGTCATTTTTGAGATTCTATTTTCCTACTCTCCTTTTCCCCGATCTCTTTCCCCATATTCAAAAAGTTCACCTCCCTATTTCCTACTATCTCTCCTTTATTTTACTCTTTATTTATATTTTTAGTTTCTCATATAAGAAAAACCATACAATATTAACTTTCTGTTTCTAATTTATTTCATTTAATATTGTTTTAGATGCATCTATTTTCCTACAAATTATATGAATTCATTGTTTTTATAGCAGAATAATACTGAAATACTTTATATCAGCAAATACTCAAACTACAATTTCTTTATCCACTTATCTGCTGATGGGCGTCTAGACTGTTTCCATAATTTAGATATTGTGAATTGTGCTGCTATAAACATGGGTATGCATGTGTCACTAGAGTTATGTTTTTAACTCTTCTTGAAAAATTACCCAGGAAATGTATAGCTGGGTCAAATGGAATTTCTACTTTTAATTTTTTGGAGAATCTCCATATTGATTTCCACAGTGAATGTGCTACTTTATGTTCTCACCAATGATACAAAAGGACTTTTCTCCCACATCCTTGGCAGTATCTGTTGTTTTTTGTGTTTTTGATGATAACCATTCTTCCTGTAGTAAGATGAAATCTCAGAATTGGTTTGATTTGCATTTCCCTAAAGTTAAATATGCTGAACATTTTTTCATCACTTATTGACCTCCTTCTTTTGAGAAGTGTCTATTCATTTCATTTTCCCATTTTTGATTGGGTCATTTGTTTTTTGGGGGGTCTAACATTTTTGAGTTCTTTATATATTCTAGATATTAATCTTCTATCAGAAGAGTAATTGAAAATTTTTTTCCATTCTGTAGCTTGCCTTTACAACTTACTGTTTGTTTCTTTTTCTATGTCAAAATTTACTAAGTTAATATAATCCCACCTGTTGATTCCTGGTGTTATTTCTTATGCTACTAGAGTTGTGTTCTGGAAATCCTTTCCTATGCCTATGTCTTCAAGTGCTTGCCTTATTTTATCTTCCAGTTGTTTTAGTGTTTGTTTTTATATCTAGGTCTTTGATCCATTTTGATTTTATTTTAGTACAAAGTGAGAAAGATGGACTAGTTTCCCTTTTTCTCTACATGGATAACCAGTTTTCTCAGCATCATTTGTTAAATGGGCAGTCTTTAATAGGATGTTTGTTTTATTACTGTTGAGTTTAAAGTTATTTGAATTTTATTATTGCTGAGTTTTAAGTTCTTTGAGTTTTAAATTCTTGAGTTCTTTGTATTTTTGGATAACGGTCTATTGTCATATGTGTCATTTGCAAATATTTTGTCTCAGTCTGTTGCATATTTTCTCATTCTCCTAAAACTGTCTTTCACTGAATAAAATTTTTAATTTTAATTAAGTCCAGCCTATCAATTACTCCTTTTATGGGTCATAACTTTGGTATTGAATCTAAAAACTCACTGCCATAATCACAGTCATCAAGATTTTCTACTACATTATCTAGTAGGGATTTTAGTTTTATGTTTTACATTTAGATATGTGATCCATTTTGAGTCCTTTTTAGCTATTTTGAAAGGTTATTGATTATTAACTAACTTCCTAAATAGATTTATCACTGTTCAAATGGTCTATTTTTTTCTTGAGTATATTTTGACAGATTACATCTTCTGAGGAATTGATCCATTTCATCTAGGTTATTAAATTTGTGCACACAGACTTGTTCGTTTTAATCCTTTTATCATCCTTTTCATTGTGAAAAGATTCATAATAATGTTTCTTCTTTCATTTCTAATAGCAGTGTGTACCCTCTCTTGAGTTTTTCTTAGCTAATCTGGCTGGCAGTTTATTGATTTTATTGCGCTTTTAAAAGAACCAGCTTTTGGTTTAGCTGGCTTTCTCTGTTGATTTCTGTTTTCAATTTCATTGATTTTTGCTTAATTGTTATTTCTTCAGCTTACCTTAGATAAAATTTAATTTGCTCTTCTTTTCTAGTTTTCTAAATGGAAGCTTAGATGACTAATTTTAGATCTTTCTTCTCTTCTACTAAACATATCCAATGCAATGAATTTCTTTCTAAACATTGCTTTCATTGTATCCCACAAATTTCTATGTTGTGTTTTCATTTTCATTTGTTCCAAATAAAATATTTTTACATTTTTCTGAGATTACTTCTTAGCTCCATGTGTTATTCATAGATTTTCAACCACCTTTCTATTATTTTGTTCCAGTTTAATTTCATTGTGATTTGAAAAGAGAAAATATCTGATTTCCATATTTTAAAATTTATTAATATGTGCTTGATGGCCTGACATGTCATCTCTCTTACTGAATGTTTCATGTGAGCTTAAAAAGAATGTGTATTTTGCTCGTTAAGAAAACAACTGGAAATGTATTCCATTTCAAGGAAGTATGACTATCAGCAGCCACAAAGCCAAGCTGACAACGTGCAGCTCTCACTGGAATGAAATCTCAGAAAATGAGCAACAGAAGTAATTGCTAACTGGTGTGGTGACCCAAAGGCCTCTAATTCCAGCACTAGGGAGGCTGAGGCAGGACATTCACCAGTTCAAGGTCAGCCTGGGGCATATAGTGAGTTCAAGTGTAGCCTGAACTACAAGGCTAGTAAGACCAGTCTCAAAGAGCAATAATTTTTAAAAAAAATTTTTTTAAAGAGTAATTGTGAAATAGTACCATAGCAAATGCCTACTTCCTTCTACTAAATCACAAATGATATTAAAATAAAACAAAACAAAAACAAACAAAAAAAGAATTTTTTTTTTTGCTGTTGTTAGGTAAAGTAGTCTATCAATGTGCACTATATCCTGTTGATGGGTGGTGATGTTGATTGAGTTCAACTATGTGCCTACTGGTTTTCTGCCTGCTGATTCTGTACATTTCTGCTAGAGAAGTACTGAAGTCTCCAACTATAATTCTATTTCATCTAATTCCTCTTGCAGTTCTATCAGTTTTTGCTTCGTATATTGTGATGTTGTATTGTTAGGTCACATATATTCATGGTTGTAACATCTTCCTTATATAATGGCCTTTTTTATCCCTGATGTTTTTCCTTGCTATGAAGTCTGTTTTGTGTAAAATTAATATAACTACTTCTACTTTCTTTGATTTAGTATTTGCATGGTATACCTTTTTCTATTCATTTCATTTTTATTTCCTTTGTACAGTGGACCTTCCAGATATGACTGGCCTGATATACAAACAACTTGGGTTAAAATTAGAATTTTAGTTTTAACTTATGACCAAAGTCTTGAGTTACAACCTGAATGCCAGCCATTTATGCTGCCAGATGGTCTCAGATACAGATTTAACCCTTAACAAGTTCTGGAAGGAACATTACAAAATCCTTTCCTGTGTGAGGTTAATTAAGAAATACTGGACCAATGTCTTTATAAGGACACTGAGATCTGCCTTTATATAGGAGAGAGACTTCGAGGGCTGTATAGAGGAGCCTGAGCATTCAATTGACCAACTTTAGTTACAAACTGCCCTCACAAACAAATTGAATTTGTAAGTCAAGCGTTGACTGTATTTACAAAATCTTTATATACCTTTATATTTAAAGTAGGTTTCAATAACAATATTTAGATCGTTTTTGAGCACCTGACAAGCTCTGTCTTTTAACTGATGCATTTATATCACTGATGTTCAAAATAACAATTTATATAGTTAGATTGATTTTTACCGTATTTCTTACTGCTGTCTGTTCCTGTTTTTGTCTTCCACTTTTTCCTGCCTTATGTGGCTCTAATTGAGTATTGTATATGGTTCCATTTTTTCTGGTTTCTTAGAATATCAGTTGAGCCATTTTTTAAGAAAATATTTTTAGTGGTTGCCCTAGAGTTTGCAAAATATATATACAAGTACTCAAAGTTCACTTTTGAATAGCAACATATCACTTCATGGGTAGTGGGAGTATCTCATTAAAAAATAATAATCCTGGCTTTTGTTTCTTCAGAGGAGTCTTCAGCTTCACCTTGCACATTGTCTCCTGGCTTCTAGCACGGGCTTCCCAGCCTCCAGCACAGATTCTTCAGCCTTCTGGTGCACAGACTTTGGCCTCTGGATACAGACTCACATGGGACACTACAGTGAGCTTCAACTGGATCCTTTACCCCCTCAGTGCAGACAGACTTCTTGCACTCTTCTGCTCCTGATTCTGTGGGTGGCCATTTCTGGCCAAAGGTTTATCAATTTTATTGATCCCGCCCCAAGATCCAGTTTTGTTTTTCTGATCTACTTAATATTAATGAATTACAAGTCCTCATAGGTTAGAGGACTTCAGCTCTGCTGTGATACTTGGATTTCCTGCTACTTGGATGCCCTATCATATGTGGTGACTCCATTCTTAAAAAGTCAGCAAGGTTTTTTAAAATCAATACTTAATTCATACTTTTATTAAACATGTAGTGATACAGAAGGAAATAAAGACAGAACTGAAGGATTAGAAAAAATAGTTTTACACATAACAAGAAAAACCTTCTAGAACATTCTTATCCCTACTCCAATGACAGCATTTGAATTGCTCATACCAGAACCCACAGGTTTCCATCATGTTAAGTCTGAGAGGGCTTAAACATGATATTCTCACTACTTGGATTCATTCCTTCTATTGGAGCAAGCTAATTATCATTTACTCCTATGTATGTTCCATGATTACTCTTACATTCAAATGAAACAAATTTAGAGGACTCCTTATGAAGGACAAAGAGGGCCTGGTCCAGCAATGTGGAGAAAAAGCAATCAATATAGTGCTCCTTCCTGTTGGCATGCAGTGAGAAGTCTGTGTCTTTTGTAGGACTCAGATTTAGCATTAACAGTTTACCATCAACACTTTCACCTTGAAATCACAAGATAATTATGTGAGTTTGAATTAAAAAAAAGGCTTTCCAAGGAAGATTAGAGACACATTAAATGAAGTAGTTTAGAACCATTCTGAGAGGAGGAGGCTTCTGAACTGCCATACCACCTCTCCCAGCACAGAGGAGGCTTCTGGGCTGCTGTAGCCCTGCTCACCATGCAGAGGAGAAGGCTTCCAGGCCGCTGTACCACTGCACACAGGGCAGAGGAGGTGAGCCGCATGGGTGCCAGCAGCACACACACACACACACACACACACACACACACGCTGTCAAAATGAGAAGACATGTAAACAAGTCTCAAACCCAGACTTGCAGATCACTTACAGCAACCCCAAAGGGAAACAAGATGGAACATGCTGATACTCAACTACCTGGACTCCCTGAACAAGCAACGAAAGGGGACCTGTAAAAAATGAACTCAGAAATAATTTCTCAGATAACAGGAGAGATTGTGCCCATAGTGCAAGACATGATTAATAAATCTAGAGAGGAACTCAGGAAAATGATGGAATCCCAACATAGGAAAAAAATGGAATCCATAAAACAGATGCGAACAGATTTCCAGGAGACTAAAAACTCCACTGAAAGTCTACACAACAGAATGAGTCAATGTGAGGACAGAATTTCAGATATAGAAAATGACATTGTGATTACTGAACAGGAAAAGAAAAATTGCTTTAAAATTGTAAGGAACCATGAGATATCAATCCAGCAGCTGCTAGACGATGCAAAGAAGAATAACATAGGACTGACTGGAGTCAATGAAGAAACACAAGAGAGTGCAGATGACATAAAAAAAAAATTGTTCACAGAAGTGATGGCAGAAAACTTCCCAAGGAGGGGGAACGAACTTGACATATAGATTAGTGAGGCATATAGGACTCCAACTAGCCTTGATCAAAAAAAAATCTACACATAGGCATATAATTGTTAAGATTCCAGAAAATCAACAGAAGAACAAAGTTCTACAAGCAGT
>NW_004624742.1:13112188-13181495 GCF_000247695.1 Heterocephalus glaber | reverse complement strand
TCAAACTCCTGAACAAATGAACTTAACAGATGTTTACAGAGTGTTCCACCCCACAAAATCAGAATACACATTCTTTTCAGCTGCACACGGGTCATTCTCCAAAAGAGACCACATAAACGCTCATAGAACATGTTTAAGTAAGTGCAAAGGAATTGAAATTATGCCCTGTATATGATCCGACCATAGTGTGATGAAATTGGAGATCAATAGCAAAAGAAATCACTAGAATTTCATAAACACATGGAAATTGAACAACATACTTCTGAATAACCAATGGGTCTCAGAGGAAATTATAGAAGAATACAGGCAGTTCCTACAATTAAATGACAATTAAAATACAACACATTAGAATCTATGGGACACAATGAAAGCAGTATTTTTTTTTTGATCAAGGCTATTTGGAGTCCTATATGCCTCCCTTCTCTGTATGTCAAATTATTTTCCCCTGGGAACTTTTCTGCCATCACTTCTGTGAACAGTTTTTTTATATCGTCTGCACTCTTTCTCCTGTTTCTTCCTTGACTCTGATCAGTCTTATGTTATTCTTCTTTGCATTGTCTAGCAGCTGCTGGATTGATTTCTCATGGTTCCTTACTATTTTAAAGAAATTTTTCTTTTCCTGGTCACTAATAGCAATCTCATTTTCTATATCTGAAATTTTGTCCTCACATTGGCTCATTCTGCTGCATAAACTTTCAGTGGAGTTTTTAGTCTTCTGGAAATCTGTTTTCATCTGTTTTATGGATCCCATTTGTTTCCTATGTTGAGATTCCATCATGTTCCTCAGCTCCTCTATATTTTTTATATGTGTCCTCTGTAGATTTATTAATCATATCTTGCACTATGAGCACAATCTCTGCTGTTATCTGAGAAATTTTTTCTGATTTCATTTTTTCCAGATCCTCTTTCGTTACTAATTCAGGGAGTCCAGGTGCTTCAGTATCAGTGTTCCATCTCATTTCCCTTTTGGGTTGCTTTTCGTGATCTGGAAGTCTGGTTTTGAGATTCGTTTATTTGTCTCCTCATTTCATGGGGGGGGGGTGGTACTGGCACCCTGCAGGACTTGCTGCTCACCTCTTCGGTTCTGGGGGCAGTGGTATGGCAGCCTGGAAGGCTCCTCCTCAGTGCTGTGGGTGGCTCTGCTCCTTGGTGCTCTGGGCACACATTTTATCTCACTTGAGTTTTAATGCCTAGAGAATAACTGAAAGAACACTTACCACATTGTTAGTATGAGCTGGGATTGGGAAATTCTCCCAATTCTGGATTATTTACTGATGATGAGCATGTATGACTTTCATAATAAAAATACTAAATGTAAGAAAGAAAAAGGAAGAAAATTAGTCATTGAATGTACCAGATACTTGCCTGCCCACCTTCCTAATTTTCTTGTCAAGGAGCAAAGAGATTCAAAGGCAGAAAGTAGAATAGGTTCCTTTTTTAAGCCAACCAATACTATATTGACTGGGATAGTAAGCCACTGCAAAATAGACAGGCTCAGTTATGTACAACTAAGAGACTTTGCATCATGGTGAACTAAATTCCAGTCTAATTAGTCAATGAAAATAAAAAGAAGAGCTGAAAGGTGATCATTACTGTTTCAACCTCATATTTTGTGAAAGGTGGGATGACAGGGACAGAATTCTCCTTAGGGCTTCTCCAGAGAAGGGTTGGAATCAATTGACTGGGATGGAAGAAGACTTTGCAGGACTTGCTCACTACCACTTCCACTTCCACACTACCACTTCCACTTCCACCACCTGCAGACAAGTGCCATTAAACTTACTTAACAAGGAAGCCATTAAAGGGGAGGGGCTCCTGAAGAGGGAGGAAAGAGGAGGCCAGCAAGTCTGATAAGTTAAAGAGGCTACGTCAGAGGCAAAACCTCACTCCTCAAATGAACTGGAACAGATGCCAGGGGATAGATAGCTTTAGTCAACTCTGTTACCTTACCAAAAAGGCCCAAAGTAAAGGAGGCCTTGTGACTTTGTAAGTCATTGGAGAGGCACCAGATATAGAATTTCATGAGTTAATAAAACAGAAAAGAAATCTTTTGATAATAATACACAAACTTCAAAATTTTGCAAAAGGGGGCAGGGGCATGAGCAAACAATCAGCAATGGACTAATTGTTTTAGAACTAACATATTAAAGAGAACATGAGGTGAGGATGGTCTGAGTCAGAGGCAGTACAAGGTTCTATTTTCAGAAACCAACAGCCTTAGATATAAACCAAAAGTCAGGCAGAATGTACACATTCACCCTGAGACCAAGCACCCACATCAATCTCTCTGGCCACAACTGCACACAGAGATAAAAAATCACTGTCTTTCCATCTGAAGAACTAAGATAAATATTGCAAGACAGTACAGCTCTTCCATAAAGAAAACTTGTACCAACTGGCACCCTATCTCTGAGTGAAGATCTGTTTTCCATTCTCCATGTTCACCTGCAGCTTCCAGTGCCAAAGTTGTCCCCCACTCAGCAAGATTTCTTGTCATACTAAGCACCTCTGGGCATGTTTAGCTGCTTAGATCCCTTCCTATCTTAGGAGCTAGTTAGAAAAAGAGACAGAAATCAACTTAGGCTCTGCTTAATCTGACGGCAAATATTTTTTTGGTGTTTTCTTTTAAACTAGAATTTATTTCAACCCAAGCTATACATCTATATCAATCTAACCATGAAAATGTCAGACACTGTGCCAGGCATGGGCAGAAAGAGTCAAATAAGACATTTCAGAAACAGATGTGAGTGTGACACTGCCTTTACCATATGACCCTGAGCTCACTGTCTTATTCCACAAGTCTCAACTTTAAAGTGAAGCTGAAAATAAATATTATTTGGAGTTGTGTTGTGAACTAGAAATAAGGTACATATTGAGGGAAACTGAAGTAAAGTTTCAGAATTTTGAGGGATGGGTAGGAGTTAGTTAAACTAAGAAGATAGGTAGAGCATTTCTGGGTAAGAGCAATGTGTACTAAGGATGGAAGTGTGAAAAGCCATTACACATGGTTGTGGAAGAAGGTCTATATGGATGGAAGTAAACAATGGGCTTGGGGATCTGGATGGATGTGACACTAAAAGAAGGGCCCAGAGGATGAAGAGCCTTGTGTGTTAAATTAAGAAAGCTGAACGTGGGCCGGGGATTCAGCTCAGTGGTTTTGCCGCCTGCTGTGCAAGAGCAAGGACTCAAGTTCGATCTCCGCTACCCCCCAAAAAAAGAAAGAAAGAAAGCTGAACGTGAGCTTTAATGCTTATGAAAAACATAGAGGAATTTTAAGCAGAGGAGAAGTATGGTCAGATTTACAGCTCAAATCATTTGAAGAGAAGCCAAACCAGTGGCAAATGCTTAAGCTATCTGCTGACAATGTGAATTCTAGGGCTCATTTGAAGACCAATTTTCAAGCAACTGTGTCAGAAGAATCTACATTTAAACCAATGCCTCAGCATAAATCTTATTTGCAAATAAGTTGGAGAACAACTGAGATGCAGTGTAAGCTGATACATAAGAGTTTAAGCTCTGGACTCAGTTGTGTTTAAATCAAGACTCTGCTACTCCCTAGTTGCATGATCTTGGGAAAGTTAAGTCACCACTGTATGCTTCCATCTGACCTTTTGTAAACACAAATAACAGTGCCTATCTCTAAGAGTTGCCATGAGTACCACACTGTACATGGGCAGAACGGTGCTGGACAGAGTAAGCGCTCATCACTTTTGACCAATACGGACGGACTAGGGGAGTTGATGTGGGGAATGCTGTTTGGCTTCTGAGACACTCTCCAGGTAACCATCTCTACTGACTTTATGGACTTCTTAGGTTGGACTCTATGAGCAGGAATTAACCATCAGTTAAGTTACTTGGCAATGGACTCATAGGAACTGCTGGTTACCAAGATTATAACAAAAATCACATTTTTTAGCACTTGCTTGAGTATCAGGTTGATGATGGTGCCTCAGGCAGCTTATTTAATTATTCTAAGCCCCATAAAACAAAGTTACATACTGGGAACACTTAGGGTTTTTTCTTTTTACTTTCATCTATTTCTTAAAATATGAAATATCTGATGCCACAAAATGATACAGGCTACAAAAAATGAAAACAAAATATACACAGTGAAATCCCTATTCTAAAGCATTGCCAATGTCATGGGAAGTCCCTGGGCTCTGCTCCCTAATCTGAATGTCTTCCCTTCTCCACCAGAAGCAACCACCATCTGAATTGTGTTTATCATTTCCTTGCTTTATTCACATAGCCTGTATCATTATGAATCTTTAGGCAACTTATTGGACTTTTACCTTTTTGTACTTCATATAAATGATGCTGCAATATGTATCTGCCACTTACTTTTACACTTAATGTCACATTGATGCATGAGCCTATGGTTTATTTATTTCCCTGCTGTTATGTTATTCCACTGTACTATTATTATTCTGCTATACTTTATACTACTCCCATAAAAATGGGTTTATTTTCAGTTTTTTGTAGCTCTGATAGTTCTCATGATTTTCATTTTGCAAATGTCTCCTGTTCCCATTGTACAAGAGTTTCTGTAGAATATTGCATTAGTTTCCTATGCTGTCATAACAAATCACTAGATTTGGTTGTTTGTGGCTTAAAATGACACATTTATTATTTTATAGCTTTAGAGGTCAGAAGTCTGAAACTAATCTCACTGGGAAAAACTCAAGGTTTTTTTGGAGTTGCTAGGGAAAGATGCATTTTCTTGCTTTTTTCTATTTTCTCAATAATGCCCACATTCCTTGGCTCATGGCCTCCTTTCATTTTCAAAGCCACTGGTGGCTGATCCATCATTTCTTATGATGTCATCTTTCTGGTTCTAAGACTTCTCCCTTTCTTTTCTTCTTTGATACCCTTGTAATTTAGTAGGCCCACTGAGATAATCTAGGATAATCTCTCTCTCTCTCTCCCCCCACCTTCCTGCCTTCCCTCCCCTCTTTTGGGTACCAGGGATGGGACTCAGGACCTTGCACTTGTGAGGCAGGCACAGTGCCACTGAGCTAAATCCCCGGCCCCTCTTTCTTTTTCTTTTTACATTTGAAGAATTTCTATATTGGTCTTCCCCCTTATCTTGCCACAACTATCTGGCCTTTATGACAAAGACAGAGTGAACCCTAACAAAGTATTCATATTTTATGACAAAGACTATACAGCACATATGCAGTACATGAAATCTTTACAACAAATTCCAAAACAAACACTTAACAGGAGTATAAAGAAACATAGATTTCCTACTCTCTCTCAATTACTGGTAGCTACTTACATTTTAGCTCTTGTAATAAAATACCCTCCTCCCCAACATTCCCACTCATAGGAACCCCTGAATCAATTCTTGCTGTAAGGTACACATTCATGTTGAAGATGTGTTCCATTAACTATTACAGGTGCCAAAATCCCCACCATGACAGACTGGTTTATTGTAATATATGAATACTACCCAAGTTTTCTTATTTTTAATCAACTGATGAACTATCTTAATCCAATTGCACCTTTAATTTGCCTCTGCTATATAACCTAACATATTCTGAAGATTAAGGTAGAAGCATCTTTGGAAAGATTTTGACTTCCACAGGTGTGGAATTACTGAACAATAGGGTAAATGCATCTTTTCCTTTACTTGATAATGCCAGTTTTCCAAAGGAATCACATCAATTTACATTCACGTGAACAAAATAAAAGTTCTCATTGCCTCACATTTCACCAACACACTCTGCCCAGACTTCTAAAATTCTTCCGATCAAGTGAGTGAAAACAATATCTGAGGGTTTGAATTTTTATTTTCCAAATATTGACATGGATCATCCTAATGTGTTTACTAACTGTATAGGATTCCTTTTCTGTGTCATGTCTGTTTTTCTAATTGGTCGATGGCTTGTTTTGGTAATTTATATTGTATCAGTTAAGTTTGCTACAAATACATTCTACTAGTGTGTGATATGTTCTGAGGAACCAAAGTTTCTCATTTTACTGTATGCAAATTTCTTCAACATTTTCCTTTGTAAATTACATTTTTGTATCTTCTTGAGTAGGGTGACAAGTGTAGCCACCAGTCAAATGCAGTTAAGACATGTCCTTCTGAATGTTCCTCCTTCCCTTCTGGGTGATCTCACAGGCTCTGGGCAGTGCAGCTACAGACAGCTGTGCTTCTGTCCACTGAGTCCCCACAGGTGGAGGTGCACTCTCTTATCACCTATGCCGGATGTGGAACAAGAGAAATGTTTGCTATGTGAAGACACAGAAGTTTCAGAGTTAATTTGGTAATACAAAATAATTTAACTTATTTTGACCAACTGTTCTAATCAGTAAATAATTTTATTTGAGAATTACTATCTTTCAGTACATTTTTCTGTCTTCCCCTGCCATAAACTATTTATTTCCCTTGTTGCTTTTGCTACCTTGTGCATGCCATAGTGTTTCTCCTCTGCAATGCCTGTTTGCAGCTACTCTGCCTTGGAACCAGCCGATTATGGACTGAAACCTCTACAAACTATGAGCTAAATAAACCCTTTCCCCCCTACCCCCCCAAAAAATTTCTTACAACCTTTTGTCTTACATTTTTGTTTCAGCTACATAATTGCCAAACCTTTATTGATAATCTATATTTTCTCCTTAGCTAATTTTAATATATTCTCTTTGTCTTTGGCATTCTGAAGTTTTACTATATGTTTGGAGTTGTATGTGTGTGTGTGTGTGTGTGTGTGTGTGTTTCAATTTATCTCACTGGGGATTATCTGGGGCTTTGGGAGCCTGAGATTTCTATCATCAATTCTAAAAATGTCATATTCATTTTCTCCCCTCATTTCCTCTTGAAATTCTAGTTAGAATCATACTGAACTTTCTTAACTTATCTTTCCTTCATGACACTTAACTTCTCTGTCATATTTTCCAGTACTTACTACCCTGTCCTACATTCTGTAACAGATATTCCAATCTATGCCACTTCCCAGTTCTTTCTTCAGGTGTGGTACTTTCTACTGTTAATTTTTCCATTCAGTTTTTAATTTAATTTAAACTTTTAATCTTTTGTAATTTAAAATTTTTTAAATTTTAATTGTAATATAACATTTGTACTTATTTATGAGATACAGTACCATAAGTTGATACACGACACAATGGGAAACACAGAAGAAATGGACAGATTCCTAGATACATATGAATTACCAAAGTTGAACAAAGAAGACCTAAAAATTCTAAACAACTCAATATCAATCAATAAAATTGAAAACGTAATTTAATAACTTAACCACTAAGAAAAGCCTGGCTCCTGATGGCTTCATTGCTGAATTCTACAAGAATTCTGTGTTTTCCATCTTAGTGGCGTATAGGTTCTGGAAGTAGGTATTGATGATCCTCTGGATTTCTGCTGGGTCTCCTGTAATTTCATCCTTTTCATTTCTAATTACATGGATTTAGGCCTTTTCTTTCCTTTTTCTGATAAGGTTGGCTAAGAGTTTGTCAATTTTGTTGATTCTTTCGAAGAACCAACTCTTGGCTTCATTAATTTTTTGTATGGTTCTCTTAGTCTCCATTGCATTGATTTCTGCTCTGATCTTTATAATTTCCTTCCATGTTTGAGGTTTTGGGTTGTCCTGATCTTCTTTTTCTAGAACCTTGAGGTTCATCATCAGGTTGTTTAATTGGACTCACTCCGTTTTCCTAAGATGTGCATTCATGCTATGAATTTCCCTCATAAGATTGCTTTCATTGTGTCCCATTGATTCCAATATGTTGCATTGTCATTGTCATTTAATTGAAGGAACTGTCTGATTTCTTCTTTAATTTCCTCTGTGACCCATTGGTTATTTAGAAGTGTATTGTTCAATTTCCATGTGTTTATGAAATTCTTGCAATTTTTTTTGTTATGGGTCTCCAATTTCATCACACTATGGTCTGATAATATACAGAGGATAACTCCAATTCCTTTGCATTTACTTAAACATGTTCTATGAGCGAGTATGTGGTCTATTTTGGAGAATGACCTGTGTGCAGCTGAAAAGAATGTGTATTCTGATTTTGTGGGGGTGGAACACTCTGTAAACATCTGTTAAGTTCATTTGTTCAAGAGTTCAATTGAGTTTTAGTATTTTATTACTGATTTTTTGTCTAGTTTATCTATTTGTGACAGTGGGGTATTGACGTCCCCTAGTACAATTGTATTTGTGCATATATGACTTTTCATGTCTGTTAGTATTTGTTTTATATAGTTTGGCGCACCAGTGTTTGGTGCATAGATATTTATGATTGTCATCTCTACCTGTCATATTGTTCCCTTTAGAAGGATGTAGTGTCCTTCTTTGTCTCTCTTAATTAGTGTTGGTTTGAAATCCACTTTATCTGCAAAGAGGATAGCGACTCCTGTCTTTTTTCAGGTTCTGTCACATGGAGTATTGTTTTCCACCCTTTAACTTTCAGCCTGCGAGTTTCTTTTTGAACTAAGTGTGTTTCTTGTATGCAGCATATTGTTGGATTTTGCTTCTTGACCCATTCTGCCAGTCTATTTCTTTTTACTGGTGAGTTGAGACCATTAACATTGATGGTTATAAATGATACATAATGACTTATCATTGTATTGAATTTTTCTTTTTGTTGGATTCTCCCCCTTTGCTTCTAATTTCTTGTTGTCCCCAGTGGATTCATTCTGCTATGCTTCCTGTGGTTGTGATCCTCATTGTGTTTCCCTATGATTTTGTCTAAAATTTTTTGGAGTGCTGGTTTGGTATTGATGAAGTTCCTAAGGTGGTCCTTGTCATGAAAGTATCTTATTTCTCCATCAATTTTGAAAGATAGTTTTGCAGGGTACATCAATCTGGGTTGGAGGCTGTTTTCCTTTAGGGCTTGCAAGACTTCGCTTTAAGCTCTTCTTGCCTTAATGGTTTGGGCTGAGAAGTCTGCTGTGATTCTGATGGATTTTACTTTGTATGTGATTTGTTTCTTTTCTCTAACTGCTTGTAAAACTTTGTTTTTCTGCTGGGTTTCTGGAATCTTAAGAATTGTATGCCTCCCTTCTCTGTATGTCAAGTTCTTTTCCCCTGCTTGGGAACTTTTCTTCCATCACTTCTGTGAATAGTTTTTTTTATGTCGTCTGCACTCTCTCCTGTTTCTTCATTGACTCTGATCAGTCTTATGATATTCTTTGCATCATCTAGTGGCTGCTGGATTGATTTCTCATGGCCCCTTACAATTTTAATGCAATTTTTCTTTTCCTGGTCACTAATTGCAATCTTATCTTGTATATTTGAAATTCTGTCCTCACATTGGCTCATTCCGCTGCACAGACTTTCAATGGAGATTTTAATCTCCTGGAAATCTGTTTGCATCTGTTTTATGGATTCCATTTGTTTCCTATGTTGGGACTCCATCATGTTCCTCAGCTCCTCTATTTTTTATGTGTGTCCTCTCTAGATTCATTAATAATGTCTTGCACTATGGGTACAATATCTGCTGTTATGTGAGAAATTATTTCTGATTTCATTTTTTTCCAGATCCCCTTTTGTTGCTTTTGTTCAGGGAGTCCAGGTGGTTGAGTATCAGAGTCTTCCAACTCATTTCCCCTTGGGGTTGCTGTAGGTGATCTGGAAGTCTGGTTCTGAAGCTTGTTTATGTGTCTTCTCCTTTCAACAGGGGGCAGGGGAGTATTCCTGGTGCCCACTTGGCTTACCTCCTCTGTGCTGGAAGTGTTTACAGGTTGGCCTGGAAGCCTCCTACTCTGCACTGGGAACTGCGGCATGTTGACCCCGAAGCCTCCTCTGGGCTGGGAGTGGTGGTAGGCCAGCCTGGCAGTCTCCTATTCTGCACTGAGAACTGTTGCACACTGACCCAGAAGCCTCCTCTGTGCTGGGAGTGGTCTCAATATCTTGATCCTATGTGAGAGAGCCTGTTGCTAATGATTCACCCAAGCCCTGACCCACTGAAAGTGGAAAATGATAAATGAGTGTTGTTTTAAACTGCTACCTTTCAGGGTGCATAATTTGTTGCACAGCAATAAACAACTAATCACAACAATGTTCTGCTTGACCAAATCCTAGCCAAGATCCTTTGTGTCTTCAACTTTAGCCTATAAATATTTCAACAAACAGTAGTATAGTTCCTAGAAACTCAAGGCCACATCCCTTGTTTAACTCTAGCACCTGTTAAAGTGCCTCCTTGATACTGTTCAAGGCTTCCAAAAGACCTGACTATCCTCTCTCAGAGCATTTACTAAAAAGGGCTTGCAATTTCTAATCATTCTTCCTATAACTCAGAAGTGTCTTTTGAAAGAACCTGAAAGTTGTCCTTTGGAAATATAATCACTAAGAAGAATGGGGCCTCTGTCTCTTAGCCTCTGTAGGAGGAAAAAATCCAGCTGTCAGACACAACAGGTCTTATAACTTTATGCTGATGAACCTTCTGTAGTTCTTCAGTTCCCTGACTCTACTGAGCTCCCACTTGTCCTTTTCCCTACTCCCATTTTAGCCAGGTAATCTCTATACAACTTGATACTGGGTTCAATTCATGCTGGACTCAGTTCCCTATTGTAATAGTTATTCCTGATTAAAATTCATTTTTCACTACTTTAGTAAAACCCAGCTTTGTTGATCTTTGACACTAATGCAGAGGAAGATAAAATACAAACAAAACAGAGAGAAAACATACATCATAAAGCAAAAAAGAAAACAAAGAAACTATAAGGATTCAAAAAATATAAATAGCCATGACAAAGATGAAACTTACCTAATTAAAATAGTTTCCAAAGGAATAGGATAAAGTATTTAAAAAGCATTAAATGAGACAGTCAATTTAATAATGGCTAAGGATACAATTCACAACAAAGTTATCACTAGTATGAATTTTAATGTACAAAATAGTATAGCAATAAAATCCATAAATCAAAACTTCAAATGAGAGAAAAAATTAAGAAAAATCTTAGGAGAATTTGATAAATCTCTCTGAGTCTTAAAAAATTCAAGAAGAGAAAAAATACAGAGAAATAACTTGATAAATTACCATAATGTAGCCTAATAGATGCTCAATAAATTTTACTTAAAAACCACAGAGCCTATAAAGAAGAAAAACAATATTTTAGATATCCATGTAACATTTCAAAAAGAAACCATACGCACATGATAAAAATTCAGATAATATATACCATTTAGAAAATATTATTTTAGGAATGGCTTTATTGGTAATTGATGATTTCAATTTTTGCCACACACTTTGTTTTCATAAGAAATAACATTTTAAAAGTATTCTACTCCCTTATCTCTTTAGAATTTTTCTAAATATTCCTGAATCATTCCATTCTGCCACTGTTTTTTTTTCCCTTTCTTATAGGAAGAACTGTACTATTTTCCTTCCAAGGGTAAATAATTCAGTTCCTTCTTCTCTAGGATGTTATTTCAGCCATTGTCCCCTATTTTGAGTTTTCACATTTCTGCTCCTAAAGACTTCTTTACATTGCTTTACAAACAAAGTTGTCTCCTGTTCCCAACCCTAGAGAAGCCCATCACATGAAGGGCCAATTTTCTTCTTAGCTGTCTTCACCAAAGTTCTCAAAACTCTTCCATTTGCACAATCATGCCTGAGTCAACATTCTACATACTGTACACCTACTGAATCAGACTGGTTTATAGACCTTTATGCTCAGAGTAATTATCACTTTGCCCCAATTCCCAACTCCATTAAAAGGGCTAAGTCCAATCAGAAAGATCAAGGCAGGGAAGAGGATGCTACAGTCCAAACAAGTCTGCCCACCTCCTGGCAGAAACTGAAAAAGCAATGCCCCTTGGACTGAGCCTTCCCCTCCCCAGGCCTTCAACATTCCAATATGGACCATGAATCGCATTTGGTGAGAAATAGGCAGATTTGGAAAGACAAATACCATATTACATATTCTCCCTAATAGCTAATATTATCTAATATATCTAATATCTAAAAAAAGATGATGAGAAAATAGAAAAGAAACTATTATTAGAAAAAGAAGAAGGGAATAAGGGAGAGGAGGTGTAAGGGAGAGTAGTACATTATACTCACTAAAAATAAAAAAAAAAAGGTGAAAATAGGTATGAAGATGAGGCGAGGAGTGCAGTGAGGGGTGAGCAGATTAAAGTCTGTTATATGCCTGTATGAATCTGTCCAGATGAAACCATTCATTTGTTTAACCAATACGCACTAACGAAAAACAGATGTGAAGAAAAGAATCTGCTTGATTCTTAGACCTCTTCATCTCTATCCATAGAGTCAAAGAGCCAGAACATTCATCCATAATCCTCACACTCACAGCTCTCCCATCATCTTATTTCTTGACTCTTCTTGGGCTGATTTCCTTATCCCCTTTATCTGTGTTCATGTCAGTCACCAAAACAGTCCCGGACTTCCAGGTCCTTCCCGGTGTTTCATTCCCACAAGGTCCTACACCTTCTTTCCTCTGTCTTCTACTCTTCTCTAACCCCTGAAATTCTTCCTCTGTGTGCTCAGAAATTCTTGGTTTTTCTTTCACATCTAATCCATCACTCTTTTTTCTTTTTAGATAAATTTTTCTGCCCTTGATTTTCCATTGCTTTTTTACTATGTTTTTCATCTCCAGAAGAATCATAGTCTTTTTTATTTGGGAATCTTTTTTTGGTTGTTCTGGTTGCCTCAATTTTACTCATGTTTTTTATCTCTTTACCTAATTCTGAGTCATAATTAGAAGACTCAGACTGGTTTTGGCGTTTCTTTTTGGAAATTATAGAGCTTTTAGCTGATTTTCCCTCTTTAATATCAAAATCTGAGCCAGAAGTAGAACTTTTTCATTTCCTTTTTCCTTTATCATCTTTCCCTGGTTGAGTCTCCATCAAAACATAACAGGAAGTATTAAGTAAAAAACTACAGCTAAAGTAACAAAAGAATTGTATGTCAAAATCCATCACTTATAATTGTTACCACTGTTTCAAGACACTATTATCTCTTGCCAGGGTCACTGAAATAGTTTCTTACTTAGCTTCCACCATTGTTGCTTATACTCTGTCCCTGATAGAGTAGCCACAATAATCTAAAAATGTGCCCGACTGTGCCACTTGACCCCTCAAAACTCTCAGCAGTGGCCCATTTTATTCAGAGTGAAAGTTAAAGTCCTTATAATGACTAAAAACCATACATCTGTTGTCCACGACCCCAAAGGTTATCTTCAGTCCTCCTCCTGTCACTTCTTACCCTTTCTAATCCAGCCACAATGGTAACCTTGCTGTTCCTTCTCTCAGAAATCCACAAGGCCAGTATTATCAGGCTGACAAGAAGGGTAGGGAGGAATGGGAAAAGGTTGGCCACTGGGCGTTAAGTTCCCATTAGATAGGAGAAATAAGTGCTTGTGAGTGGGGTCAGATATTTGTGTCCGTCTGTAGATTCACCAAGAAAAGGACAGCCACAAAATGAACTAATTCAAATTCCATGAGTGATAACTGCATTCCAGGAAAATTCATTATGTCTTAAGCTGTGTGAAAAACACTCTATATTTATATGTAAAATAGAGTCTAGGTTCGGGTAATTATAAATAGGGTTATCACCTACATCAGTGAGCAGTGAGGCAGTTGAGACACCCAGATTCTTTGTGCAGGATTTTCTCAGGCAATGCAAGATGTCTAGCATCTTTGGCCCCACCAACTGTATTCCAATATGCTCCTTCCCAGTCACTAGGAAAACCAAAAACACTCTGGTAGATTTCCAAAACAACCCAGACAGGCAGTGTTACACCAACAGCCTCTGACCTCTACAACCAGTGCCTCTTTTCTGTGGTCACTGGCTATCTCTGCAGTCCTATTGCCAGCTCCTTCTCAGACCTCCCTTTTTCCTTAGCTTTCTGCTACTGCATTCCTGCAGGTCTCTCTGGCTATCTTCACTAGTCTTGTTTGGCATCAGCTGCCCACCTGCCAGGGCCCTTCACTTTTTCTCTACATGCACTTCAACTACCTCTACTAAATAAATGGTACTCAAAATTCCATTTCTACATGTAATATCCAAATCCATATTTCCATCTGTTATTTGGTTATTTGTACTCCAAGTTATAACATGTCCAGAATCAAACTAGTCCTCTTCCACCATTAGCTGGACCTATTTGTGTGAATGGCAGCAGCATCCATTTACTCAGTGGATAACTGACAACCATCTTTACTCCCTGTTCCTCATTCGCCTCCTCCATTTGGTTGCAGTGCCCTATTTTGCCTCCAAAGCGCCCATAGCTCCTTCCTGTCTATGAAGGTAATTCAAGATATCATTACCTGTAGTTTAGAGTAGTGTCAGAATTTCCTAACTGGTATTTCCACTCCAATTTATCTTTTGATATTTCCACAAAAGGTGTTTCTGTAGATAATAACAGAGAGCATTAACTGAGTGACTATGATATGCCAGGCATTACTCTTAAGTGCTTCCTGTCTCTTTTAATCTGCACAACCACATCATGAAATAAGAACTATTATTGCTTAAATTTTAAAGATGAGGCAAAAGAGATTTGGAGAGGTTAAATAATTTACTAAAGTCACAGAACCTACTCAGAAGTGACAACACCCAAATTCCACGTTTTTCTGGCTTCTAAACTCCCTGTTTGGCTTTCTTTTGGATGCAACTTTGTTTGTTTGATTAATTTCGAATACAGAGGATTGCACTGAGTCTTGCACATACTAGGCAAGGGCTGAGGTACAATCCCATCCCTTTTAAAATTTATTTTATTTTGAGACAGAGTCTCACTAAATTGGCCCAGCTGGCCTTGAACTTAGGATCTTCCTGCTTAGCCACAGGAATAGCTGGGATTGCAGGCGTCCCCCACCACACCCAGCTGACACAACTTTTGCATTTTTCCTCCACCCTGCTTACCCTCTTCTGCTGAGTCTGTTATAATCCTGCTACCTCCTCCTTCCCCCAGTATTCTTCCAATCCATAGGCACTTACTTTAGTTTTATTTCCTTATATACCAAGGATGTATTTATTCGTCAGCTATTTCAAGACAGTCCGGCACGGCAGGCCCCTCTTCTTTCACTATGTCCACCTCCTCTGTCCTCAGTCCATTGTCCCCTCTTCTCAGCTGCTGAGAGAAGAGCTGGAGAAGGGAATGAATAGTTCAGGGTGACTCCAGCCTGCACAGGGGGAGACACAGAAACCTCTCTGCATCTTTAGCTTTTCTCTTCCTAAATCCCAATGTTGTTTTATGGGTCTAATATAGCAAATCATAAGGGATTTTTAAAAAATGCTTTATAGTAAGTGTTGTAAAACATTCTAGGGCTTCAACTGAGGTACTTTGTAGCCACAGAATAGTGTTCCAAGCAGAGGCTGCCACAGGTTTGTGTTCAGGGTGCAGGGGGAGTGGAACCCTACAAAATATGAACTTATCCCCCAAATCCCAGCTTAAAACTTCAGCAAGGGTTATCAGTAGCGAGCAAGATGGTACAAACCTGAAGACATTCACTTTAAAAACATCTCTCCAGGCACCGAAGTTTAAGTTTTTGCAAACGTCCTACTTCCCTCCCTCCATCCCACATAGCCTACTCCGGGCTCGCGCCCTCCCTGCCCCGCCCCCGCCCCCGCTGACTACCACTCCCGGCGTGCCCCGCGCACTGGCGGGGCCCTGAGCTGGGGCGGGGGGCGCTGTGCGGGGCAAACCTCGCGGGAGGGAAACGGCGCTCTTTCCCCTCTAAAGGATGCGGAAACCCGGGACTACACGGTTGAAAAACGAAACAAAACAAGCCGCCCTGCGCTGCCTCGTGTGGCTGATCCCCGTGCTGCTGCAGCCTGTTGCACCCACGGGGCTGGACGTTACCTCAAGTGGAACTGGGACAGCAGAGTGTCCGGGCCAGGACAGACCCGGAGCAGGCACTGCGAACGCCACACCCCACGCTCCCCAGCCATAGACAGGAGCCCCCACAGGGACCCGCAGAACCCCAGACCGAGTCATAGCCGCAAACTTCGCCCCTATCTGTGGTGGTGCCACGATGGATGAGTTGGCTGGCTCGTGGCCGGCGCTGCTGGACCAAGAGGCTGCCAGGTCCCCTGTCCTGCGCCCACAGCCTACTGCCCCCTCTCCAGGCGACTCGTCCCTGTCCCTGGAGACACCCTTGGGCCCTGGAGCCCGCCCTGCGCTGGGGAGACAGGGGCTGGACGCTGTGGGCTGAGGACGGGGCGGGAGGGTCCTCTGGAACAGCTCTGGCTTTGCCCGAGAGTCTGCACTGCCTGAGAATAAGTGTTGATCAGTAAAGAAGCCAATCAACCAGGCACCAGTCTCCCCCCTCGCCCCCCCCGCCATCCAGGTGCACGTCCAACTGGGCCTGGAATTGTGCTCCACAGTCCTGACGCCAGGATCATTTCCAGACTTACTTGAGCAAATCCTACAGTGTGTTGTATCCAAAAGTCTTCTTTATTTGTCTGTCTGTTCCTCTCTCTCTCTCTCTCTCTCTCTCTCTCTCTCTCTCTCTCTCTCTCTCTCACACACACACACACACACACACACACACACGGCACACTATACATTCTATAACCACACATACTACACATACCATACATACACTACATGCATACAACACAGGCATTCACTACAGCACATACACATTCTTATCGTTGGAAAGTTAGTGACAGTTTGTTGCAGGGTGTGAGGACAGAATGAGTGAGTACTAGTGTATGTGTTTATATTCACAAATGTCAGTTTATTACCAAACTTAAAAACTAGCTGGTAAGTGAAACTTCCCATTGACATAGTTTAGAATGCCTTTGTAGCTCACTATACAATGGGACTGATTTCCAACAAGCTTTCTGAAACCTTACATGTATTTAACAAGCAAACTCTTGATCACAGCCGCAACACAGAAGAGGCCCTTTTCTATGTGTGGGAAGAAGGGCTTGGAAAAAACTTCATAGAATCCTTCCCCTTTGAGTGTATCTAAGGAAGATAGATACTACATTTTCTTTGGAATTTAGGATAGTGATAAAAGACTAAAATTGAGGGTTGATACAGTAGCTTCCTATTTATGTGTGACTCACATAGTATCAGGTGCTCATAAATTGTTTTGGTTGCATTTGTTGAATTACACTTTTTTATGCAACTGGGATAATTACATTTTCTTTGTCTCTTTCCCTTCAGGGGTGGTAAGCCTACCTCTTGTTGTCAAGATAACTTCCTCCCCATTCCCCTGCCCACAGGATTCACAATCCAGTTCCCTTCCATTTGGATTTAGCTGGAGAGTAGTTCAGGAGTTTCATGTCCCAAAACACGGAATCTGTTGATGAAAGAGCTCTTTGTCTCCTCAAAGTTCATCATTTTGATCAGCAGCAGAAACATATCCACATGCCTGATGGGGGGGGCGGGGAGAAAGAAATAAGGACTCAAGAATATTTGACCTTGTAGAATTGGCCCCTAAATTCAAATTGTTTACTTTTGCAAGGGTACAATGGCAAAAACAGGTAGAGAGAACACTTGAAATATTTCTCAGCAATAGTCTCTCAGGATATTGAAAATGTCTAATAACATTCCTGTAATAAGTAATGGAAAAATTTTGAGTTTAGAATTCACATTCCAAATTTAAGTCATAGTTGCTAATCTGCAAGTGCTGTTAAAGACTTCCAAAAAAAAAAAATGCTAGGCCACTTTCTTCTCAATTCTACCTGAAATCTACACAAAGCAGGTAACTTTCCAGGTTCCTTTTGGGGGAAAGGTATTCTGTTCCCTGTCTTGAGTGGTTTTGTGGATACTTTGAACTAAATATGCCCAAATGTTGACCAGTGCTTATTTTGGTGAAGAGGCAACCATGTATGTTTTCTGTGCATGTGCGAAATATTTATAGAGTAAGAACGTTCCTCTTCAGCCAAGCCACGGAACTGTGAGATTGCCCAGGGTAATTTAATCATAAGGTCTCACGCAGCCTTTCCATTCCATCTCCCAATTTCCTGTTTTGGGATTTAAAATAGTGGTAAGAGACTATAAATTTGAGGTTGATACAGTATCTTCCTATTTATGTGTGACTCACATAGTGTCATAAATTATTTTGGTTGGATTTGTTGAATTATGCTTTTCTATGCCACTAGGGTAAACAATTAAAATTAAACCTTGCAGAACTATTTGTTTTCCTTCTGTAGAATAAGATTTTGGTTTAATTTGAATTTTTGTTGGCTTCATTGGGTAGGATAAATGCCAAAATAAAAGACTGAGTGTTTTCAGGAGATCTGGTCATCTATTTTACATCCTTTCTGAAATATGCTACTTCCTGCCTAATGAAGTAAAGGGATTTGCTGCTGGGCAGGGCTTTCCTTATTCTCACAAAGAGGTTACTTAAAAGCCAGCTCTGGGAACTTTGTCCCCAACTCTTTATTAGGAAAAAAAAAGTAACAGCACTGCAGCTCTTGGGTGTTCACTGAACGTATCCCCTAAGCCCTGGCTTCTCTCTTTTCTGCAAGGGACAAGAAGAAATAGTTTAAAACCTGACATTTATGCTCAGAACAATAGTAGAGGCATATGCAACAACAATGGAGGGGAGGGAGAAAATAAGAGCCTATTAAGACAGCTTGGATTTGTTTCATCCAAGACAGGTACAGGGAGAATTTTGCAGTTTCTGGACTCATGATTCATTCACTTCCACTAATTGTGCTGAAGGTAGTTAGCCAAAGTGAACAGGCACACTGTAGCTTTAAAAAGGCAGCCATGAACCAGAAGGCAGTTGGTGCAGCTTGTGTGTGATTCCTAACGTCATGTTGGCTGAGAGCCAGCCTGGTTTTATTTCACTGTGTCAAATTGTACCTCCTTATTGAATTCCTTTGCCAGCCTACTTTATGAAAGAAAACATTGGGGTTTCTTTGGCTGTTCTTGATAAGCCTATAAAAATTGATATGTTTTAGTTGCTTATAGGTAGGTTTTCTTTTTACTTTTCCACCAAAACCAGAAAATACTAGTAATAATAATAAGACAATGTAGTGTGATGTTGCAGAGTATCATTGTGAGTGTTTTGTTTTGTTTTGTTTGTGAGACGCTTTAGAAAATGGTGAATGTGTAACAGTTTCCAACTGAAGTGAAATCATTCTTTAAGCTGGAGCAGCAGCACTATCTTCCTGTCTACTCTGTAGCGGTGTGTGGATGTATGCTAATAATCTATATGTATATTAAATGTTGGATTTCTCTAGCAATAATCTAAGTGGCTTAGCAACTGGAAGTTTGTGTGTGTGTGTGTGTGTGTGTGGATATGTGTGTTTCAGGAGTGAAGATTATCCCACACTTACAGTGTTATTTGTTAATCATCTACTTCTCTAACAGTGATAAAATCTTGTGAATTATACTAAATGATGCACTTGCCATGTCAGAGTGATCCCAGGAGAAGGAGTGCCGAAGTATAAAGTGATTTGAGAGGAAATGTATTTAATTTATGACTTCAGCTGAATAAGAGCAAATACGTTTGGGGACTAGTTTTTTTTTCTTTTCTTTTCTTTCTTAAAGCAGTTTTGTTCATAGCTTTTTCATCTTGCTAATTGCATATTAATTGTAGAGGGGTTTTATTTTTTCACAATCCTCATCCTTCAAACATAAAGAGTGATAAATGCTACTATATATATATATCCTTAAATGTTTTGATATTTTTACATAAATCTGATAAGCTACTTACCCTCTCTTACACACACACACACACACACACACACACACACACACACGGAACCACCTTTCTGTGCTAACTGGTATCTAGCATTTTTTGTAAGCTTTTTGCTTTACCACAGCCTGGTCACCTTCCAGACTGGTTTTTTGAAGCTTTGACTGAGGATATGTCAGGTAGGGGAATACTTGCTGACAAAAGCTTTACGTGCCCTTCTGCATTACAATGAAAAAAATCTAGGAGCAGAGTAGACTAAAAGGAAAAAAAATAAAAAGCAAATAAAAGAAAAAAATCACAATCCATGATGGGAGGAAGTAGGAAAAGGGGATTGTTTGTCTCCTACTTTGACTCATTTCTGAGTTGCAGTGTCTTAAGTGAGAGCCTGGCACCCGGAGGAGGCTGTGCCAGGTCGCACAGCACTTGTTTTGAACAAGGCGGATTCAGTTTCATTTGCAAATGCTCACTGTCGGGGCGGGGAGTGCCGGGACAGATGAGATGAAAGCACCCCGACCCCGAT
Source organism: Heterocephalus glaber (assembly GCF_000247695.1). The sequence goes on along the minus strand of NW_004624742.1, from coordinate 13,161,395 downwards.
CCGTCTCCATCTCCTCCAGTTCTGTAGGTTTAATCACATCTCCCCCATAGATGAGGCGACTGGAGATTTAAACAAACATACCGTGAACTGGTGTGAAGCTGTGAATGGAACCTTCATGTTTCCGATTCAGAATATATATTCTTCTCTCACTTTCTAAGAATTAAACACAAGCTTTTCTCCCTTATTGATTAGTTGCTGAAGTAAAGGAACCCTGCAGCCTTCCCATGCTATCTGTTGACATGGAAAACAAGGAAAATGGCTCTGTCGGTGTAAAAAAGTAAGTGAAGCTGGCTTCTGAGTTCTGCACACAACAGAGGGACTTGGTTTCTATTCTTATACTTCTTGCCTATCTACCACAGTGCACAGTTTGGGGATTGTCTTGGTTCGTCTACCCTGGCCACCAGCCTCCTTCCTCCCCTCCCAACTCCAGTTGCCTTTTTCTGTGTTCCATTTCTGAAACAGACACGACTCGGACATGAAATGTGCGTAGAAAGGGTAGCATGTCTCTGGCCGTGAACCCAGGAGGACTGAGGATTGCAGTTCTGCACTGTCTATCCTGTAACAAAAACCCCAAACTGACACATTTCTGCCTCCCACGTCCATAGGCTACTAAGGTAGGGGCAGAAGTTTGAATTTATTTTTCTGGTGTTAGCCTTTTTTTTTTAGTTTGTTAGTTAAAATCACCTCCAACTCTCAAACCTGAAAAGGGAAAAACTTAAGTCAAAATGTGAAGTTTAACAAATTCTGCGCTGATTTTTTTGAACTGCGCCTTGAAAATGAAATTTTCAGTGCGTACCACAGTGTTCTACTTTAATGTCTGTTCCTTCATTTGAAACTTCTGATTTTATTTGTTGTGTAAGGGTAATATGCATGATTCTTTTAAAAAGGAAAATTTACTTGCATATTTTAGCGTTATATTCTGAAACAACAAAAAGCTAACTCAGAAGATATCTGTAAGTATGTGAAAAATATATTAAAGTTAAAACCACTTTGATTACAAAGAAGAAAGGAAGTTCCAAGAGAGTGTTATTTATTTTATTTCTTTCTGTGTCATTTAGCACCTAAAATCGCTGTCAAACTTTAGCATTAGAGGAAACTGATTGAACATTACCCAAAGAAGTCATGATGTCTAAGTGGAATATAGTATAGTGTATGATATGTTTATGAACAGAATTTATGTTTTGCTTCAGAGCAAAATTATTTTAAAATTAACTTAATAAAATCTGTTTTTTAAAATTCTTGGGTAATTTATATATCACTGTCATACTACCATGTACTCCCATTCTTAAAAGTTTAGCATAGGTAGATGTAAGAAGGATGAAAGAAATGGCTACTTCTTTATGTAAGAGATAGAGAAGTGCTGCCCACAGTACTAATGGCAATCATGGAAATATCCTGGATTGGTCCTAGCCAAAATGGTAGCCACTAGCTATATATGGCTATTAAGAACTTGAAATGTGACTAGTGTAACTGATGAACTGAGCTTTTAAATTTTCTTAATCAATTTAAAAATTAACTTTTATATATATATATGTATAATGTACATATAACGAATGACAAGGGTTTAAAATATAAAATTTGGTAAGTCATGACATTTGTGTACACCCTTGAGACCACTGTCATAATAAATGAACATACCCTTCCCCCCAGTTTTCTCATGATCTCTCTCCCCTGTAATCTCCCTCTCCTGTCTTTTCCTCCCACCATGTCCCCAGGGAACCATTGGTATGTTTGCTCTCTGTCACTATAAATTAGTTTGTATTTTCTAGAATTTAGTATAAATGAATTATTCTATACACACAAACATATATATAGTTTAGTGTCTCCTTGGGCATATTATGACTTAGTTCCTTGCTTTCATAACTGAGTAATATTCCATTATCTGGTTATACAACAATTTGTTATTTGTTTATCCTACATGATGATAGACATTTGGATTGCTTACATGTTTTTAGGTATTACAAACAAAGCTGCTTTGATCTCTCATGCACAGATCTCTGTGTGAAAATATGCTTTCATTTCTCTGCCATAAATATTTAGGATTCAAATTGGATGAGCTACATGGTAGGTGTTTAACTTTTAAACAAACTGTTCTCCAAACAAGTTGTCCCATAACATTCCACTATAGTATGTAAGTATTCCAGTCGTTCCCCATCCTCACAAACTTATGTTCAATTTTTTTTGTTTCAGCCATTGTATTTCGTGTAAGATTCATTTTTGTTTCCCTGGTAACTGAAGATGTTCATCATCTTTTTGTATGCTTATTTTATATCTATCTTCCTAGGTAGCATATTATTCAAATTTCTTGCCCTTATTTTTATTGGGTTCATTTTATCATATTTGTTACATAGTTTGTATAATTGTGAATATAGATTCTTTATCATATATATTTTGAAAATAGTTTGTTCCAGTATATGGCTTATCCTTTTACTGATTTTGAAATTACAAAAAGTTAGGTTTGAGGAAGTCCCATTTATCCATTTTTCTTTATGGCTAGTGCTTCTGCTGCTATATTTAAGAAATCTTTGCCTAAATAGGGACTCAAGGATTCTCTCTTATATTTTCTTCCTGAAATTTCTTGGTGTTAAGTTTTAGGATTTAAGATTATGATTTTTGAGTTAATTTTTATGTGTAGTGTGAGATAAAGATTGAAGTGTTTTTGTTGGCAGTAGTGGTAGTGATGTTGGGTTGTTTGGTTTTGTTTGTTTTGTTTTTTGCCTATGAATATCCAAATTTGTCAGCCCCATTCATTTAAATGCTTCTGCATTGTTGTTGAAAGGTAGTTGTCCATATAGTGCAGATCTGCTTCTGGGCTCTTTATTCTGTTCCACTGATCTTTTTGCACATTTTTATGCCAATGCAAAATTGTTTTGATAACTGTAGCTTTGATAACTACAGCCTGAAGTCAGGTAGTGTTAGCCATCCAACTTTGTTGTTCTTATTCAAGATTGTTTTGGCTCTTTCTATTTCAACACAAAATTTTAGAATCTGCTTGTCAGTTTCCAGCAAAAATCAAACAAAACAACAACCACAACCCCCCGCCTCCCAGCATTTCAATTAGCATTGGCGTAGATCAGTTTGGGAAGAATCGACATCTTAAGAATACCATGTCTTCCAACAAATGAACATAGCATATTTTTCCATTTATTTGGGTCTTCTTCAATTTCTCTCAGCATTGTTGTATAGTTTTCCGTGTGCAGGACTTACACATTTTGTCAGGTGCATCCTTATATATTTCATGTTCTTTGCTGTTGCAAGTGATACTGCTTTTTAAATCTGAATTTCTAAGAGTTTGTTGATGGTATAGGGAAATACAATTTATTTTTGCATATTAATCTTTATTCTACAATCTTACTAAAATTTATTATTTCTAGTAGCTTGTCAATTCTATACGAGTTTTTAACATAGATAATTATGTCTTGTCACTAAAGATAATTTTATTTCTGTCTTCACAATCTGGAAGCCATTTCTCTCTCTTTTTTTCTTTCTTTCTTTCTTCCTTTCTTCCTCTTTCTCTGTTTCCTCCCTATTGCACTAAGGAGAACCTCCAGTAAAAAGTTGAAAAAAAAGGTGTCATCCTTTTTGTGTTCCTCGTCTTAGACTTTTCAATTTTTTTTCTCCCATATTTAGAAGTCTTTTTTTTCTAAGATTTTTTCTAAATTGTTTATATTTTAAGCCATTTGATTGTGAGAGCTGGTGTAATTTTTCTTCATGTTTCTTATGTTTGGGGTTTGTTCTAGTTCTTAGATCAAGTTTGGAAATTTTGCAACCATTGTTTTTCAATATCTTTCTTTTTTCCTTTTAGATAATATATTTGAGCACTTTGTATTATTCCATTACTCACTGATGTTCTGATCAATTTTTCAGTCTTTTTTCTGTTTCACTTTGAATGGATTCTATCACTTTGCATTTAAATATACTGTTGTTTTAAAATTATAATTTTCTATTAATCCTACCCCATATACTTTCCACTTCAGACAATATAGTTATCTCTATGTCATGTGTATGTGTATGTATATATATATATATATATATGACAAAGGTTAACTTTCTCTCTACTTAACATATTCAATCTTTTCTCTAGCTCCTACAATACAGCATTATAACTGTTTCTGTATCCTTGTCTATTAATTTTAGCATTTGAATAATATCTCAGCTTCAAATGACTGATTTTTCTTCTCATGATAGATTATATCTTCCCATTTCTTTGCATGCCTGTGAATTTTTTATTGAATACTACGCAGTATTAATTTTACCTTGTTAGGTACTAGATGTTTTATATATTCCTATAAATATGCTTGACTTTTGTCCTGGAATGTGATTAAGTTACTTGGACACATGTTGATCCTTTCAGGTCTTGCTTTTAAATTTTAATAGGCAGGACCATAGATAGCTACATTGAGCCTAAGACTATTTTTCTCCTTCACTGGAGCAAGGCCTTCCTGTGTACTCTACTAGTACCCCTGAACTATGAATTTTTTCTCCTAGCAGTGAGAAAAAGCACTATTTTCATCCCTGCGTAATCTTTCAGGATTGTTTTCTGGAAACCTTTTGTGTGGTTCTTCTCCAACCTCATAAAGTCTCCTCACATCCTCACATGTAGATGTTGAATAGGACAAAAACTCAAGGGAAGTCCTGAAGATCATCAGAGTTCCTTTCTTTGTGTTCTCTCTCTCTCCCCGCCCCCAGGGTGGCCCAGTGCCCACCCTAAAACCTTTCTCCGTGCAGTAAGTGAGAAGGGCCTGCCTTTCTTGTTTTCTGTCTCTCAAGGATCACTGTCACCTTTACTTCCTATGCCCAATGTTTTGAGAACCATTTAAAAAAAGATTTTGTCTATTTTTTCAGGTTGTCTTATGCAGAAGGGTAAATACAGTTCCCATTACTCCATCTTGGCTAGAAGTAGAAGTTTGTATACATGGCCACAAATGGTAGTAGCTAAAATATTGGGTAGGGCAGAACTGGTTTATAATACAGGATCTCTAAAGGCAGAAAACGTAAAGTCTTAAAAATATGTTGTGGAAGTGGCTGTCCTGGGAAGTGAAGATGTTTGCCAGCATTCTTGACCGCTACCAAGTAGATGGTAGTGGTAACCTTGCTCCAGTCATGACAATCAAAAATGTCTCTAGACATTGTCAAATGTTCCCAGAGAGACACAGACATCCCCAGTTAAGAACTAACTCCACACAGTTTAGACTAACCTCCACACAAGAAATGTGTAACAGGTATCAGAAACTAGTGCACATGTTTGTACCAGTCATTTCTGATTAAAACTCCAAAAAGACCATGAATTTTGAAATATCTCAATCTGGAGACTTCTTTGCTTACCTTCTTCTGCTTCCTGCTTTATATATCCTAGAAAAGAAGGAACAATAAAGCAAATGTGGTAAAATACTAACATTTTGAGGATTCTGAATGGAGGGTGTCTGAAATTTTTGTACTATTCTTAAATTTTTATAAATCTGAAAGTATTTCTTACAAGGTTAGAATAAAGAAAGCTTATTAGTTGAGACAGAAAGTGTATCTTTCTTTAGGAAAGAAGCAACACTCCTGACTCAGACTTGGAGACCAACGCTGGGGAATTAAGCATGACGTTGGTATGGAAAATACTTTTGGCTTTAAGTCAAGTCTTAGGTTCAGAAGACTTGATTTTGTTTCTTCACTAGCAAAAGAATAATGAGTAGTCACTGAATTTTTGTTTGCTTTGGTTGTGTTGATATAAAATGAAAATGGAGAGTTGTTTTGAGGATCAAAGAGAAAAAGCTCTTATAAATTGTAAATAGCAGCAATAGTGTTTGTTTGCCAATTCAAAAAGCATCTGAGTGCATTGTGCTAATTATCTTTACAAACATTATTCCATTTGATCATTGCAACATTTGATATGATAAATCTATTGCAGCTTTTTGTTTTCTGAAGTAACTAGAGCTCAGAAATGTGACTATTTGAAAATCACAGGACAAAGTGGCAAAACTGAATATTAAAAGCAGCTCTTTTGATTCCAGAGTAGCTCTCTTTTTTTCCATACAACTTCTGTCCTATAATTATCTATCTTCAATCAATCCCATAAGCTGAAGTGAGTCTGGCTTTAGGCAGCCTTGGGGCAAGTCTGTTCCAGAGATGGACCCTGGACTCCTATTTCCTGCAAGAAAAAACAACTCCTATTTCACAGGTTCTTATTTGTCAAACTTGTTCACCTAAATGAGATGGGATACATTATACCTTGACAATTTTAAACAAAGATCATGTAGGACTTTTTTCATCTCTCTTTGTTTTGTTCATTTATTCCTGTTAAATTCTCCCACCCTTGACCCATAACATTGTCATTCTCTAATATGAATCCTTGTTCAGATCTCTATTATTCTGTATATGAGTTAATATGATGTTGGCATGACATTCACAAAGGCTTAAATTCTACTTGAATTCATTTTGAAAGACAACAGTGAGTTTTATATCTACAGTATTACCAAAAAATTGATATAAAATGCACAAACAGAAAAATATTATAGAAAAATGGCCAAACCTCTAGGAAACATTCTACAGAAGAGAAGATGTGTGGCCAGTGGAGATATAAAAAGATATTTAGTGGCAGTAGTGATCAAGAAAATGCTAATCAAGATCACAGTGACATACCAGTTCACTTGGCAAGATTTTTAAAATGTGGCAATATTTTTGATTGACAATATCAATCATTAGAGCAGATGTAGATTTATAGGTATAGTGCTGTTGAGTACTGTAAATTGGTAAGTGACTTTGGAAAATAGTTTACCATTATTTTCTAATGTCAAACAAATATTTTGTAACTCACCAATTCCATTTCTGGATCTATAAATAAAACCTGAGCCACATATGTAGTTTTAAATTTTCTAGTGGTCATCTTTAAACAATTTAAATAAATTTTAACAATATATGTGTAATAGGAAGTAAAGGTCTAAAGGAGCAGAGGAAGTGGGAGGGGTAGGGGAAAGGAAAGAAGGGAAAAGAAAAAATATGAGAAAAGGAAAAAATGGAAACAAAGTCTTTGCAAATAGGGAAGGGCGGAGAGGGTGAAGGGAGGGCAGGGGAAGGGGGAAAAAATAAGAACTAAGATACCCATGTAAAGGTACAAGATCCCAATGATAAATGTAACTATTTTATACCTAAAATGTACCAATAAACTTAATGGGAAAAAAAATTTAACAATGTATTTAACTCAGTCTATAAAAATATTATTATAACATGTAGGAAACATAACTATTAATGGGATATTTTATACTAGGTACTGAAGTTCCTTAGTTCATTGTGTTTTTTGTACTTATAGTGTATCTCAAAATGAACACAAAACTTTCTTTGGAAATACTTGATCTGTATTTAGTTGTTATAAAATTTACAGTTTAAAAAGTAAAATCGGGCCAGGGATTTAGCTCAGTGGTTCTTGTGCCTGCCTCGCAAGCACAAGGTCTCGAGTTTGATCCCCGGTACAAAAAAAAAAAAAATTAAAATCACATACCGAACTAATTCCTAATATACTTAAGTTTTCCAATAAATATATTTGTATCCACTATCACACAACTGATTTTTTTCTTGATTTGGTTTTTAAAGCATTATTTGTGAAAGCATGTAGCTTTCACAACTACATCTATCCAAGAAATAAATTTAATGATGTCCATATCAACTTGATATTATTAACATTGAATTTGAAGAAGTTTGCATAAACAGATAAGCAACTCTTAAGTTTATCAATTCAGTAAAGTCTTGTTCAAATTTTTCTTGAATTTATTCATGTTAGAAAAATGCCTAAAATCATTATTGTCTTATACAATGAAAAAATGTATTTTCAACATAAAAACTTTATACCTATTTAGCTAGCTTACAGATTAGCTTTTCCTATCCCTGGAACTTCAAATATATCTTGTTCAAATGCAATGGGCTACCGATGAGAAAACATAAATTCCTCTGCTACTTTTGTCTTTAATTCTTGAATATTTGGCAAGCATTCCTTTTATTTAAGAAAATCTTGCATTTGTCTTAACAGTGCTATAAATTTTTGTAAAATTCTTCCACAACGTAACCAATCAAGCACTGGCAGAGTCCAGATCATTAAACTCGTTGAGTTCTACTTCTTCTCACAGTTCCAGTTGCTGGCATTGATCTTCACTATTTACAAATATATGCCGATCTACAAAACGTTTCAAGAGTCTGCTTCAGGAAACTGAACATAGATATCAGAGACCAAAAGGGAGCAATAAGGAAACATTGGTCTTTATATTAGCATTTAAATAAAACCAGTGTTTTTAAACCTGCACAGTTGAAGCCAATGCATTGGGATAGAATTTCATTATTTTATATATAGCTGAAATTCTTCAACAGAGGTAGAAGATTTAAAAGCATCTGTTATGGCTTCTATTTAGATGTCCCCCCAAAGCCTCATGCAGTTATAGGTGGGGCTTTTTCAGAGGTGAATGGATCTAGAGATTTAGCTCACTGGTACCACACCTGTCTAGCAAGCACAAGGTTCTGAGTTCAATCCCCGGTACCAGAAAAATAAATAAAATAAGATAAATAGAGAGTGTGAATGATTTCTAGTGCAATGCTGGGATTAAGAGTTGTGACTACTAAATCAGTCCACTGATTGTTTGGCATTGCCCTTAATCCCAGTAGCCTAGCTAGAGTATAAAGGGGGCAGAAAAAGGCTGCTAATGACTCTTGCTTGCTTTGCTACCTTCTGCCCCCTATGAACTGTTTCTCCTCTGCGATGACCCTCTGCCATGCCACCTTGCCTTGGAGCCAGCTGACTATGGACTGAAACCTGTACAAACTGTGAGCCAAATAAACTTTTCCTCCTTAACTTTGAGTGTCAGGTATTTTGTTTCAGCAAGAGGAAAAGTACCTAAGACAGCATCTAAAACATGAGTTCAACTTTTCAGGTTGTAAATTGCTATTTCTTTGTGACCGTGGAAGTTTTTTATATAAAACACACCTCAGGCATTAACTGAGCACATCATTTATGTTGCACTTTCATCTATAGCTCAATAAAGGTACTTCTGTTTTTAAAAAATTTTAATCAGTTGAGCTTAGGTTCTGTTAGAGATTGTTTTTTGTGAAGTATCTGTTTAGACTTTTCTCATAATGTTTTATCAAAACTTCTGTAAATTAAATATGCTCATAGAAAAATTATTTGCTTTTTTGGCAAGAATTCAAACCATTACCAGATGTTGTAGCTTATACCAGTAATTCCAACTGCTGTACTCAGGAGGCCGAGTAAGGAAGGTCTTAAGTTTGAAGCCAACCTGGGCAATTTAGTGAGACCTTGTCTCAAAATTTTCTTACAAATTTAAAACTTTATTGAAAAAAACAAAGACTAGGGATGTGGGAGTAGTGAAGCACTTGCCTAGCATGTGTGAGGCCTAGGTTCAATCCCTGATATAGAAGAAAAAAAAAAGAGAATCTAAGCCATTTATAGCTGAGCAAAGTATTAAGTTTGTATTCTGTTTTAAACTTCTTTAAAATTATTTCTTGGGTGTTTAATTTTTATTTCTGGTGACTAATTCTATGAATTCATTATAATTCTTTTTTATTTTTTAAGAAGAAACTTAGCAAATTTACTTTACTGAAAGTGTCTCCTAATATCCATTTTATTCTCTTTATCATTTTTAACACAACAAACATTTTTTTCTTTTTTTGTTCTGCTCTAACAATGTGCAATTTCTCTTCTTCATTAAACTGTGATGTCTTCTTCCAATTTCCTTTCTTTCCTTTTTTCTTTACTCCTAGTACTAGTTCCTGCATCCCTTCTCAATTCTCTATTTTTAAAATTTAAATTTTTCTATTCTTTTTCTTAACTGAAAAAACTTTAGTTATATAACAAAATAATAGCACAGAAATCAATTTAGTTAGCTATTACAACATAGAAAAGAATCTTCGTTAACTCATGCTGTCTGCAAATATTCAACCAACAACACATAGGAACTAGTCATTTGAACTGAGTCAGTCTTTTGACACAAACTAGATGGGTGATGTGCATATGTGTAACGCTAGGGACGCGGGGTCCTGACGTAAGAATGAGAACTTCAACTCAAACACATGATTCCATGGGATGAAACAGTTAGGGTGAAACAGAGTCATAGCAGAATAATAGAGTTGCACTTAACAGAAACAGTTTGCACCACTTCAAGTCTTTAAGTTTATATGCAAACCAAGTGAAATTAAAAATTCAGTTCCTCAGCCAAATGTTAAATATTCAGCAGCCACATGTTACCAGGGGCTACCATTCTGAAAGACACAGGTAAATACCCACGAGGAGTTCTTGCACAAGCATACTGGGTGGAAGGTGAAATGTGCACGAGACTGAAGCTATGATCATCCCAGGTGGCGACAGCAGGGACTGGGAGCTGAGTCTCATAGTTAGATGTAGTTATGGTCAATATTCTAGCTCTTAGTTTGCCTTTTGGCTTCCTGTAAATTTATTATATTATTAAAAATAGCTATCTAAATAAGAGAGCTGTTTTAGTAGATTAGAATGTATCCTTCTAGACAGTTTTTGTACATACACTCTATATCCATACATACACATAGTCACACAAAAATGTACACTTATATTCACATATATTTAAGAAAATTCACATATATGGGCATATACACAAGAATATATATAAACATTCAAAGCACGCATGTATATAAGCTTTTATTAAGTAAATGGAATCACGTATTCTCTTTTTATGGATTTCAGATTAATCATAAACCATGGAATGTGGATATGCTGTTATCACTGACATATGATTGGCTATGTTAGATCCATGTTAGAATTTTTACTAAATTCTAAAAAGAGTTCTAGGTGTTTTACATATATTCACATACCTGTCCAAATCACAATTATTTGATGTCTCTTTTCTCTCTTTCTTTCTTTTTCTTTTTCTTTCTTTCTCTCTCTCTCTCTCTCTTTCTTTCCTTTCTTTTTCCATTCAGTTCTGTGTTACTCCCTTTTCCATCAGTTTTTTCCTAGAACAAGAGGAGAAATCAGTATCTCCCATGACAAATGCTTTCAAGTTAGCAGCTTTCTAACAAGAAGGTGGTGCAGTTTCCTCTTCACACCACCATGCCCCTCACCTCCTTCATGGAGAAAGTCTATTGACTTTCTATTGACAGTCTATTGACTGTCCTCAGTAACAAAGCTTACCAAGGATTTTCAAAGTGAGCTGTTTCATAATAGTGTCACATCTTTTCTTGCATGGGTGTATCTCACCATATTCCTCTGTCTCTGTGTTCAGTCTGTTTCATCATGAAGCAAAGCAATATTTTTTATTTTGGAATATACATTCTTTCCAAAATTAATAACATGAGATGCTTTTTTTCTTGGTAATGAATATTATAAGCCTTGCAACAATATCAGTTTTTAAACTAACTTTAAAATTATATTAACTTTTAAAATAGTTCTCACTAATGATAGCTAAACTAAGTTAAGCCATGTGTTAAGTTAAAGATATTATTATCCTTGCCCATGTGAAGTAAAATATTGAGTTAGAGTTGTGGTAGAAATCATTATTAATGTTGCTAGCATTTCAAAACTCTGACTGCATTGTACAAAGAAAACTTTTCATAGACAATGAAATAATGGCTACTCTGCCTCATTAAACGAATCCACTCAGGCTTACATGTACAGCAGTGCATCAGACAGGTGCCCATTTCTAAGGGAAGCAGTCACATTAATGATTGAATAAATTACCTCACAAGGTATTTGGTTGTTGTCCTGGAAGCCTGGGAAAGTGGAATAGGAAACCGATAGAAGTAATTGTGTACCTGATCACTGGCTTCAGCTTTTATTTACTTCCTCCTGAACCTGTCTTCCTGCAGCATCGCACAAATAATCAGCAGTTCTTGGAAGTATGTGCTTTGAAAGCAATGAAGGGCTTTATCCAGCTTATTAGATAGTTCCTGGCTGCTCTCTCTCCATCATGCCCATGCTTGTCTGTTCTGTCCACACAACCACACAGCTCTGACTCCACCTGAAGGCAGGGCCATGATGGCTGCTGGGATGCTCATCCCAAGGCACCACAGTCTGGAGGAAAGGTGATCATGGGTGGTAAGATGCCCTACACTAAAAATAGCAAAGGAAAGTAAAATAAAACTCCCAAGGCATTGTAAATGGCTAAATATTAAATATCTCTTATAGTCTGTTAAAAAAGAAAAGCGAGTCAATAATTCAAACCTGCAAAATGATCTTTCCAGTCAGAATATTATATTGTAACCATTCTGTAGTTACGTATGATGGAATAAGTTAGAATATTATTTCCTTCCTCCCTCCCTCCCTCCCTCCCTTCCTTTTATGAGAACAGTTAATATGAGATATACTCTTTTCATAAAATTTTAAGTGCACAATACAGTATTGTTATTCACAGGCACTAAATTGATCTCTAAAACTTATTCATTTTGCATAACTGAAATTTTATACCAGTTGTTTAGTAATGGCCCCTTTTCTCTTCCCCAGCCTCTGCCAACTGCTATTCCATTCTTTGCCTCACTGAATTTATTTTAGATACCTCATTTGAGTAGAAGCGTATATTATTTGTCCTCTCATGACTGACTCATTTCATGTAGCATAATATCCTCAAGCTTCATCCATGTTAACACGAATGAAAGTATTCCCTTCTTTTCTAAAGGCTAAATAGTATTTTATTATATGTATTGAATTTTTTAATCCAGTCATGCGTCGATGGGCATTTCAGTTTTTCCACACCTTGGGTATTTTGAATAATACTGCGGAAAACATGGGAGTGCTAATATCTCTTTGAGATCTTGATTTTAATTCTTTTGGGTAAACATCCATAAGCAGTATTCTATACATAGTAATTCTATGTTTAATTTTTTGAAGAATCAACATATTGTTTTTCCATAGTGGATGTACTATACTGCATTCCCGCCCACAGTATACAAGGTTTCCAATTTATCCCCTGCCATGCCAACACTGTCATTGTTGTTTTGCTAATAGCATTCTAACAGGTGTTAGACAGTATCTTGTTGTGGCTTTGATTTCCATTTCCCTGATAACTAGTGACATGGAGCCTCCTTTTATACACCTGGTGGTCATATGTATGTCTTTTTTGGAGAGATACTTACTCAAATCCATAGACCATTTCCTAATGGGGTTGTTATTTTTCTGTTATTGAGTTAAAAGAATTTCTGATGTATTTTGGCTATATCACATATATGGCTTACTAATTTCTCTCCCTTTCAATAGGTTACCTTTTACATTTACTGATTGTTTCATTTGCTGTGCAGAAAGTTTTTAGTTTGATGTAGTCCACTTGTCTATTTTTTATTTTGTAGCCTGGGATTTTGATATAATATCCATAAAACATTACCAAGATGAATGTCATAAAGCTTTCCCCCTGTTTTCTTCTGAGAATTTTACAGTTTCAAATCTTATGTTTAGATCTTTAATCCATTTTTAGTTGACATCTGTGTAGGAGTAAGATAAGGTTATAGTTTCATCCTTTTGTATGTGGGTGTCCAGTTTTTCCAACACCATTTGTTGAAAGAAATGGATTCTTGTCACTCATGTTAAAGATCATTTCACCATCTATGTGTGGATTTATTTATGAGTTTTCTATTCAGTTTCAATGAGTGAACTAGCTTGTGTTTTGATCTTTCTTTTTCCCTTTCTCCATTTCTTTATTGGTGCCAGGGAATGAAATCAAGGTCTTTCACATGCTAGGTATATTCTCTACCACTAAGGAAAACTGCCAGCCTACATTGGTCTATATGTCTGTCTTTATGCCAGTGACATACTGCCATTCTGCTTAAATTAATGTAGCTTTGTAATATATTTTGAAATCAGAAAGTGTGATTTCCAGTTTTCTTCCTTTTCAAAGTTGTTTTGGCTACATGAGACTTTTCTGGTTCTGATATGAATATTAGAATTATTTTTGGTCTCTATAAGAAATGTCTTTGGGATTTTGAAAGACATTGCATTGAATCTTTAGATTTCTCTATGTAGTATACTTTGCAAACATTGTATCAATGTTAAATCTTTTAGGGCTAGGGATGTATCACAGTGGCATCATGCCTGCCTGTCAAATGCAAGGTCCTGAGTTCAATCTCTGGTACCAAAATAAATAAAAGAGTATTAAATCTTTTAGTCTGTGAACAAAAAAAAATCTTTCCATTTGTGTCCTCTTTAATTTTTTATTAGTGTTTCATACTTTTCATTGTTTTACTTTTTTAGTTAAAATATTTTATATTTTCTGATGCTAATGTAATTGGGATTTTTTTCTAATTTTCTTTTTAGTTCATTATTAATGTATAGAAATGCAACTAAAGTTTATGCTGATTTGTATCCTGCAGTTTTACTGAATTGGTTTATTAGTTTTCATAGTTTTTCTATGGAGCCTTTAGGGTTTTCTGTATATAAGATCGTATCATCTGCAAACAGGGACAATTTTATTGTTTCTTGCCCATTTGGATGCTTTTTCTTGTCTAATTACAAATATTTGCAGTACTATAGGTACTACTAAGTCTTCAGCACTATGTTGAATATCATCCCTATGATTCAGTCATCTTCCAAAAGCCCTGCTATGAGTATGGAAAGCCTTTGGGTGACATTGTCACTCCAAACCATAATACCTTCTCTTCAATATTTTGGAAGAGTTTGAGAAGGATTGGCATTCATTCTTCCTTAAATGTTTGATAAAATTCTCCAGTGAAGTCGTCTTATCCCAGGTTTTTCTTTCTTGGGAGGTTTTTTATTGCTAACTCAGTCTCCTTACTAGTTATATGTCTGTTCATATTTTCTATTTCTTTATGATTCTGGCTTGGTAGGTTGTATGTTTCTAGTAATTTATCCATTTCTTCTAGGTTATCCAGTTTGTTGACCTATTATTTTTATAGTAGTCTCTTATGATACTTTTTATTTGGATGGTATCTGTTGTAACACCTTTTTTTAATTTCTGGTTTAACCTGAGTCTTCTCTCTTTGTTCCTTACTCTAGCTAAAGTTTTGTCAATTTTGCTTATTTTTCAAAATCCAACTCAAGTTTCATTGACGTATTTTTTCTATTGCTTTTTCTGTTCTGTTTCATTTATTTCTTCTGTCATCTTTATCATTTCCTTCCTCCTGCTTATTTTGGTTTTTTAAATTTTGTAAGTAATTTTATTTGGTGTATTTTAGGTATACAATATAATGACATTCATCATTGGAAATTTGCACCTTTACATAATCTCTCTTGGTTCTTATTTTTTCCCCTTCCTCTGCCCTCCAACCCCTCCATACCTCCCTATTTACAAAGACTTTGTTTCCATTTTTCCATTTTCTCATATTAATTCCATTCCCTTCTTTCCTTTCCCCTACCCCTCCCACTTCCCCTTCCACTTTGCCCCTTTTCTTCCTATTTCACATGATTACACCTTTTAGTCCTTGTTCACACTTTCAGTTTCTCACATTAGAGAAACTATTCGGTATTTACACATGCATGCCTTATTTATTTCACTTAAGAGCAGCGCTTCAGTGTGCATCCATTTAGCGATAAATGTCTCTAATTTCTCATTTTTTTTGGCTGAGTAGTACTCCATTTTATAAAAAAAAATATATACAAAACCCACATTTTCTTTATCCAGTCTCCAGTTGATGGGCAATTGGGCTGCTTCCAAGTTTGTGCTGCTATGAACATGGGTGTACATATATCACTGTGGTATGATTCTTTTAATTCTTTGGGGAAGATCCCCAGCAGGGGAATAGCTGGGTCAAATGGGACTTCCAGTCCTAGTTCTTTGAGATATCTCCATACTGATTTCCACAGTGGCTGCACCAGTATGCACTCCCACCAGCAGTGGAGCAGGGTTCCTCTTTCCCCACAGGCCCATCAGCATTTGTTATTGGTTAATTTCCTGATAGCAGCCATTCTTTCTGGAGTGAGGTGGAATCTCAGCATTGTTTTCATTTGCATCTCTCAAATGACCAGTGATGTCAGACAAAGAAGTAGAAATAGCAAATAAACATATGAAAAAATGTTCAACCTCCTGCTTATTTTGGATTTAGTGTTCCTTTTTCTAGTTCTTTGGTGTGTAAAGTTAGGTTATGTGAGATATTTCTTCTTTCTTAATGTAGACATTTATGGCTATAAATTTCCCTGTTAGTGTTGCTATTGTGGCAAGCCCTATATTTTGGTATACTAAATTTACATTTTCACTTAAGATATTTGCAGATTTACTTTTTTATTTCTTTTTGGTTCATTAGTTGCTGTGTTAATTTCCACATATTTGACTTTTCCAGATATTCTTGTTATTGATTTCCAGCTTTTTCCCTTTGTGATTGAAAAAGCTGGTTAGTATTTCATTCCTATTAAATTTGTTAAGATTTATTTTGTGACATAATATGTGATCTGTTCTAGATAAATCTGTTCTGATAAATGTTCTGTACACAACTGTTAGGTCATTTGGTCTGTTGGTTTTTTTTAAGACAGAAACTCACTGTGTAGTTCAGGCTGGCCTTGAATTCACTGTGTAGCCCTGCTGGCCTTGAACTCGCAGTGATCCTCCTGTCTCAGCCTCCCAAGTGCTGGAATCACAGGCATGTGTTGGACTGTAGTGTTGTTCAAGGCATCTGTTTCTATGTTGACTGATTTCTTAAATAAGAACAATAAATTGGAGCTAACAGTGCACCTACTATTAGTACTAGCTAGTACAGTTTTATTTTTCATAGAGAAGCTAAAATTCTTCCTTCATGCTTTATAGCTGTTTGCTTATTTTGATATATGGCCTGATGATAAATACCTTTTTGATTATTCCTTCCAATTAAGTGATAACTTGAGTTAAGGATTGAGACTTTTATTGTATTTAATCTACACCATTTTGTCCATTACAAATAACAGCCTTAAGGAATGTATGTTTCAAAAGAGTAAAATGTTTAAAACGGTAAATATTAAGGCACCCTATTTTAAGTGTGGAAACAAAAGGAGTTTTGGTCAAGGTCAGCAGAATTCAGATATTCGCTGTGTATCTCTTAGTCTTTGTGTTTGTTACATAGTCTCTGTCTTGCTACTGAAATACCTATAAGTGGAAAACCAAGTTTGTCTACGCAACTGAGCCACACCTAAGTCTTTTGGAATAGTGACCACTGTCCTATGGTCACGACAGAAAGAGAAAGTTCCTCATGCAGTCTATAGACTGCTATCATCAGTATTAATAACGAGGGTATGAAACATTCATATATTGGTATTTGGCATGAATTGTATATGACAGTAAATTAAAAAAATAGCAGTTTGGGGCTGGGGATTTATCTCAGTGGCGCCATGCTTCCCTCGAAAGCACAAGGTCCTGAGTTCGATCCCCGGTACAGGAAAAAAAAATAGCAATTTGTTAAGTCCCCTTGAAAAGAGTATCCTTATGCTAGTTCAGAGGATTATATTTGTATTAAAAGAGCAGGTAAGAAAAGAGGCTGTTTGTAGAATCCTTTGTTTTCAGAAAGATGGGGTGAAGTACCCTATGCCAGAGTGCTGCATGATTTCCAAGGAAAGCCCTCAGCCCCAGGAGCGATACCTTCCGCAGCAGTAAGAAACGGTGCAGGAAGACCCGCGCTCTTATTCCCAGCCGCTGCTCTCAGTGTTGCTGCTACTGATTCCTGGCTCTAAAGCTTCTCCTCGGCGCACCTAGTGCAGCCGGAGTCACAGGCTGTGTCCACCTTCCATCCTTCCTCCATCTGCTCATCTTGTTTCCTACGTGACTTTTGGAATAATGGAGTGAACAGACATGACTCTTCATCTCACAGCTGACTTGAGATTACCCACTTCATTAGGCTATGAATTTCCTTATTAATGCCTGATTCTCAATAGGCAGGTTACAATTTATTAATCTGTGACTGGAATAAAAAATTGACTGCAGATATTTGAAGAGAATATTCAACTGGTACCTTTTAAAAGAGTAGGACTTCAATCCCTGGAAACCAAATAGAAAGAGTTTAAGTGATGTAACAAAAGCTGTGGGCATGGGCAAGTCTAGGATAACGCCCCGCTGGGTTTCAGTACCAACCGGAAAGTGATGTTTGAATTAAGTCTCTGAGTGCTAAGCTAAAGAATTTGAAATATGCAGAAGGCTTGCTGAGATTTGCTTTTCTAATGCTTTCATCACTTGGGTATGCTGTGGCTAAATGCAGCCAACTCTTATTTATCTGAATATTTTAAAATGAAAAATGCTCTGTCAAAGACCTTTGAATCATCCTTTCTCTTGTCGGACCTGCCTTTTAGCCAGATCTCTGCTTCTTAGCACAAAGGGAGGGGGAGGAAAGAATGAAGATAAAACTAAAACTCACTTGCTTCATTCTTAGTCATGTCATAGGCAGAGATCAATATAAATTTTTAGAATCGAAATTAAATTGTTTTTAGCTAAAGCCTGTGTTAAAACATCGGCAAAGAATTGAGTAATTTAATTTTAAAATAAAGTATAAAGATTAAGGTAGTACAGAGTGCATTTCTGAACATAAAATGAACAACATTCAGAATTAGCTTTCAGAAAAAAGAATAACATGACAAAATATTATGTAATATGTTAACCAGTGTCTAAAGTATTTTTTTTTGAACTCTGAAGTACAAATGCAACAAATGAGTGTAATTGGAGTTGTGAAACACATATGAATTGTATTTATCCAGAATATGCTTTTGACCTTCTTACCCCTCAAAATCTCTATCATAAACTCCATAAAATATACATGTGATAGATTGAGAGAGACTTACAACTATTTCACACTTGCCTTCATGTTAAGGGAAATGGAGACCTTTTGCTACCAGAACTTAAAATTATGATGTGCCTATATGCAAAAGGCCCCAATTAACCTGCATATATCTGCCAAATCGGTTATTTATGGCTTTCTGTCCCCATGACTGTCTCACTAGTGCTCTTTAAAAGTGAAGCGATTGTTTAATTAAGGGATTAATTGTTTCCTAGTGTGAATTATTCACACATGATAAAATTTTTATCAATACATGATGTATCCAACCATATGCACAAGGGCTGAAAGTTGACTGGGTTAAGTGGAAAGATTGATTTGATTAGGAGATGGAACTGAAGACAAATTCTGCCCTTCATTTCCTGCTAACTTTTTGTAATAAGGCGATATGTGCATATATAATTTTTTTAAGATTCCAGTGCCTGGAAAAATACTCCTAAATTTGTCATTTTAATATTTATTGCTTTCTAAGAAACATTTTGCTATGATGAAAGTGAAAAATAAATACCCAGTGATAATGACATCTTATCTGTCATCTCATTTCATCCATGCAAAATTAACAGCCACAATGGAACCACCATCTGCCATTTAAATTCCTTCTGGAATCTGATATGCACAAATTATAAGAAAAATATGGAGAAAATGGTCCACTTATAAGGAAATAAAATTCAGTGTCTCAGTTTGGCCACAAATACTAGTACTTGGACCTGTGAAAAGGGTACTGTGGACTTGTAGACTGTAAGTGCTTCCTGGTTGTTATCCTATCTAATACAACAGATCTTTACTGTGTAACATCCGTGCACTACTCAGACCTTTGCTAGGTTCTGGTAAGTTACAGGGAGGAAGATAGGTTTTTCCTCTCAATATATGAGCAGTCTAATGTGATTTTTTTTCTAAGTTATTTTGATTTCAGGTAGATCAATCATTAAATTCATTAACTAGCTTTGAATCCCTTATTTCTGTTGAGTGCATACTCTCACCTTACATGTGAGAGAATTCCCAGTTCCATATTGCTTCTATTCTTTATGGTACTTTGCCGGCAGTTTTACCATCTTTATTCTCAGTGGTGTTACTAGTGCTAAAGATTATTTCAGAATTGTGGAAGTGATGTTATTCCATCCCAACAGAGTAAGAACCAGAAAATTATCCCACTTAAAATCACAATGTAGTATAATTCCTTATTGCAATTCTGTAACTATTTCACATGAGGCAAGGTGGCATATGAGGCATATAACTGAAATCATCCAAAGGGAGAATAAATTCAGAATACATTTTTTCTAGGCACTTAAGAGTGTGTCCAGTGGGACTCTGTGCTCATTGCTAGAAGTGAGCTGATTAGAAAATTTAAAAGATTTTTTAGAACAATAGATTCCCAAACATTCCTCAAGTGCGCTTAAAGTATGAAGGAGAAGGAAAATGGTAGCTGGAGGACAAGGACAGTCCTCAGTGTTACTTCTGATTGTTTATGTTAACACAATAATGGGAAATCTCAGCACATGGACCATTAAAAAACATTTAGCACTGATTTAAACATACACAATTAATGCTTGACAATGTTAGAGTGAAAAATAGGAGTCTTCCTCCAATGGATGTTACCTGTTAAATAGTAAGATGTTGTGTATGCACACACATTGGCACATATAGACTTGAGCATACATTGTTTAGGGATTAAGTCCCTAAATTCAAAATGGAGAAAAAACCTTTTAACTAGTAAGCATTGGATCTGTTTTTAAATTAAGTGCTTTTGAGAAATGAGCAATCACATGTACCATTGATCAATGACTCATTTTCCTTTTACAGGAACAGAAGTTTTTGTATTATTTTAATCAACTGTTTTGGCTTACTACTGTGAAGAAAACATTATTCTGAGAATACAACAGCTAAGCCTTTAGTAATCCCCCAACGTCTAGGCAATTCCATTTCTACTAAAAGTAAATTGAATATTTTCACCTTTCACTAAATCTTGAATTACATCCAGTTTAATTCTAGGCCCCCTTCTTTTTCTTATCCTCTCTCAAAGGTTCACTTACCACCTAAATGCCTCTATCTGCAAGCCGTGTTCCTCTAGTTTGCTCCTCTGCTTTGAGCTCCACACTTATATCCCACCTCGAGTCTCTGCTTGCATAGATAGTGCCCTGAGGGCAAGGTGTCAACTAAAGGATCTCAGTGAAGGTTCTACCATCCATTCCGTTTGACAACACCTCCATCCCCTTTATTCTATGTATCTAGTCTACTACTGAGTTATGTTTACTTTATTTATTGAATATTTTTTTAAATCCACACTCTTCTTTCCTTTTCTTTAGCCACTATTCTAGTCTGGGTCACCGTGATCTCCTGCTTAAATGCATCAATAGACTTCTCATTCATACCTTTCCTTCCCCTCAGACTCCTCTCCAATACTTTCTCTTTTTCTTAAAATATAAATCCATTAAGTTCACCCCATTCATAGAAGATTATTCGACAACTTCTCATTTCTCTTAACAAAATCCAGAAGACTCAGTGTGACCTGCAAGACTGGTACAGCTGCCTTGGCTATATGTGCTCCTGCTGAGCCTTGAATAATTGTCACCTGACACCCTCATGCAGTTAACTTCTGGATGTCTGTAGACCTGACCTCAATTGAAACTTCCATGGGAAAGTATCCCCTCGACATTAAACTGTTGTGGTACAGCAGAGCTGTCATTCCCAGCATTTTGCATAACTTGCAATTGTGCACTTCTATGATTATCGGTCAGTGTCTCGCAGGATTATAAGGACCATAAGGCTGAAGGCTGTGTCTGCTTTGCTCTCCAATGTTTTCCTAGATGTAGCAATGGAAAGCCTTTGGATTGAAAGACAACTTGAGCTGTTTGGAATTTGTCCTAAAAGTAATAGAATGCCTTTAAAGAGTTTTAAGCAGAGGAACAATGTGATCAAATGTCCACTCTGGGAGAATCACCTTGGATGAAGTATAGAGATATCCAAGCAATACTCCTGAAAAACAAAGTGAGACAGAGTCACAACAACTACCAGTCATCACCATTATTTCATCATTTCATTCTGTCCCTCCTCTGTAAGTCCAATGACAAGGGTTACACGTGAAACCTCTCAGACAAATGTTTGACTGTCAGCTGTTTATTTATTTGTACAGTATTGATTGGGCTCCTAAGTACATGCTTGACACCAGGAATAAAATATGAGCAGTGGTCTAGGCTCAAATGTGTATCTCTAGCTGATACATCCCACCTTAGTAGGAGAGATTATCCAGAGTAAAATCCAGTGTGAAGAGTACTACAATGAGAGTTTGAATAGAGTGCTACAACTCAAAGGAAGTTATAACTAAATCACTTCCCTGGAAGTGCCAGAAAAAGGCCTCCAAAAAGAAGTAGACTTTGAACTGGTAGGAAGAAAAGGGTTTCATCATGGAAAATTAGGTGAGGGGTCATTCTAAGTGGCTGGGACAGAATGTGCAGAGGTCCAGATCTGTAAAAGAGCATGGCCTATTGGGGAAGAGCTTTATTCTTGGATGCATGGAGACAGGTTTGGGAAGGTGGCAGGAAATGAGGAGAGGTATGTTGGAGTTATATTGTAAAGTGAATATTTATACTGCAAATTACAGTCTGCATATCAAGTTGAGGGGCATCAAAAGTCATTGGACACCTCTCAATGTCTTTGGTTTAAAAAATAGAACCTGAGAAAATAATTTATATTGAAATTCAAATAGTTTATTAGCAAAACAATGACTAACCCAGTAAGAGTAACAATCATCTCAAACCAGAAAAACAAAAGAATGATCATAATCCTGCCAGAGGTAGACTGGTTTTGTGCCTGTGAGGGAAGAGATAACCAGGGTCCCAGTGAGCTGCCCCAGACTAGTGAAATGCACAGTAGTGAGCCTGGCCACATCCTCATGCATGCTATACTATGATAAGTGTCTGAATTTGTGTTTTGCAGTTCCATGGAAAATGGGAGACCACCTGATCCTGCAGACTGGGCCGTGATGGATGTGGTCAATTATTTCCGAACAGCAGGATTTGAGGAACAAGCTCATGCCTTTCAGGAGCAGGTACCTAAGTCTGAAGAAACATGGCAAACATAATTCCCTCCCTTGTCACAGTGAGCAGAATGGGGTAAAGAGGAAGAGCACCAAAGAGCAGTGAGGCTTTAAGAAACTGAGGGTGAAGGAGAATGCAAGTGACAGATGAGTAATTCCTTCCCTCTACTATTGGCCTTAACACTCATTGAACTATTTCAGCAATGATAGAGTGCAGGATTTAGAATGATATTCTGGTTTTTCTTTAGTGTGTGACCCACCACAAGTTACTATAGCTCTCTAAGGGTTGATTTCACATCTAACATGAGGCTATCAACAAATAACTTTATAGGATGTTGTTGTAAGAACTAAAGGACAAGATATAAAAATTGCCTGACTGGTCTGGGCACACAGTGCTGATGCTCAAAAATGTGAATTCCTTTCCCTGAGATCCAGGGTTGGTTTTGGAAAGAGAGAGAGGGGGATAGGTGTTTCTCCTAATTGTCCAGGTGATTCACCACTCTATTTTCCTGGCTGAGCCAGCTCTACAGAGATGGTTCTCCAGGGGATTTGACCATGAAGAAGCAAATTGGGGGATGCATTGTGATTCACCCAGGTCAGCTCTGTAGGGAAACAAGAGTTCCTAATTCTCTATCAATGAGTGCTGCAGTTTTCTAGGTATTAACTTCATTTGTCTAACATTATAATATGGTTGAGGGAACTTCAAATTGCAGAATGTATCTGGCTGCTTCTTCCATGTCCCTTCAGCATTAGTAATTTCCAAGCTATTGGTTGTATGGCCTGAGTTTGGATGAAGTAATTTTTCTAATACCACATATTTTAATCTTGTCAACCACCATTTTCTCCAAACCTGAACCTTATACATATGTATTTCTTGCTAGTTTGGAAAATTTGCCAAAATAGAAATTTAAATCACTTTACACCCACCAGAAGAAGTAAAATTAGAAAGACCGATAGTACCAAATGTTCCCAAGGATGTGTAGCAACTAGAAATCTCCTACATTATTGTTAGGAGTATAAAATAAACACTCATACGTCTACCCCATGATCCAGCAATTTCACTTCTGGGTATTTACCCAAGGGAAGTGGGAACATATGTCTATAAAGAGATTTGTACAAAATTGTTCCTCGCAGCTTTTTTATAGTAGTCAAAAATTAGAAGCTTGGATGTACATCAATAGGAAATGAATGTAGGAACTATGATATGTTCTGTTCATACGATGGGATACTTCCCAGGAATAAAACGGAATGAATTCCTGACATATACAACAGTTTGAATGAGTCTCAGAACACTACACTGAGTGACAGAAGTCTTATTCTATAAAAACAATGCTGAATGGGCCCATTTGTATTAAATTTCAGACCTGACAACAGAAAAAAAATTAATGGTTGCCTCTGGATAGTGTGAGTGGGAAATAATTAGGAAGAGCTATGAGGGTACTTTCTGGGTTGTTGATAGTCCTTGGATTATAAGTCACTGGATTGGTCGCTTCATATACTGTGGTGTATACGATGATTCATACTTGCACATTACGTAGTCTCTAAGTTCTATCTCCAAAAGAAAGTAATTATAAAAATGTTAGAGAACAGCATGGCATGATGTATTTGAGGGCAAGTGTACTGATATTTGTGACCTCCCTTTAAATGCATCCAAAATATAGATTAGATAATTAAATAGAGGTATGACTGCTTGGATAGCTATGTGAGAAAGTGAGTACAGAAAATATTTATTGTACAATCTAGGTGGTAGGAATATGTATGTTACTCTAAAACTATGGACAACTATTCTTTATGTCTGAAAATTTCTATAATGAAATTGTAGTGGAAACATAACAGCTCAAGTTGGAAATGGGGAAGATATCAGCTGGAACATATTTTACTTTGGTTTTTAATAATATAATGTCCACTTGTGTTATTGCAGTTGAATAGCTCTCTCTTAAAATTAAATTTAAATAATATTGTGAAAGGTTAACAAAAAAAAAAAGAAACTTAGCTAATAGGGCTCTTGGCCAGATTCCCAGATGCCCAAAAGCTTTTTCAGATGGAGCTTTTGCTCAGACTCCCCTGAGGCAGATGTCCCAGACTGGGGGAAGTGTGCTCTCTGGGCCTTCCAGATTCTGTGTATGACCTCAGAGATGGTACTTCCCAGCTCTGAACTTGGCCCAGGAGCAAGACCTTTCTCCCACGGATGACATCATTCTGGCACTAGGAACACTGAGATGAAAAGAGGAACATTTCATTCAGAAATCCTACAGAGGGGAAATGAACATCTCCTTGCTACAGTGGTGAGTCTGCCAACTCAGGAGCTGAGAAATGAATTCCCAGAAGCCTGAAGTTTTGCAGTCCTGGTCCAGAAACTCAAGTTCCTTCATTCTTATGGAAGGATAGCTGGGTGGGTGAAGTCTGTCGTGATTATTCTCTGGAAATTATCCAGGTCTGAAATTTCTAAAATGTTCATTGCTTTTCCTCTTCTCATCAAAGGAAATAGAGGGCAAGGTAGGAGGGAGTCCCTGGTTAGGCTCAGGCTAGTAGGACAAGTCATTGCTGTGACGTTTATGAGGACTAAGAATTGTCCTGCTGCAGGTGCCCTCTCCCACATTAACCTGCTTCTTCCATCAGTCAGTCTCACTTCCAGAGTCTTCTTGGCAATGACCTCAACTAGGTGGCTTTCACTCACTAAATCCATCCTGACATGTCCACCCTAAACTCATGACCCTTCCAGGCACATTTCTAGATCATAGCCATGGAGATGCCATAAGAACGACCAGCCACAACCCACAGTCTTCTGAGGGAAAGTTCTTCCTGCCATTTGATAGAAACAGGGAAGGGACAGGGAGAAGTCACCAAACTATCTTTGCACAGAGACGATTCAGAAAGGGCAGTCCAGTTACCAGTGATGTGGGGAGCTTATTGTTGCATGGATGACTATTACAGACTGAATGATTGTGTCCCCCCAAACTCATATTTTGAAAACCTCATCCACAATGTGATGTTATTAGGAAGTAAGACTTTGGGGAGGTAATTAGGTTTAGATGAGGTCATAAGATTGGAGCTCCATAATAAGACTAGTGGCCTTCTGAGAACAGCCAGAGAGCTTGATATCCACCCCTGCCACCATGTGTGGATAAACAAAAAGGTAACTGGCCATCTGCAAGCCAGAAAGAGAGTCATCAGCAAGACAGCAATCATGCTGGTATCCTAATCTTAGGCTTCAAGCATCTAGAACTGCAGGAAATGAATTTCTATTGTTTATGCCACCCAATCTGTACTATCTTGTTAGAGCTCTCCGCACTAAGATACTGACACTGATGCCCAACAAGCCCACCATGTATGGTGGACAACTGCTTCCTGTTCTCACAAGCAAGCTGACTTTGAGAGGAGAATCTGTCTTCATGGTGTGGTTTCATTGTACGTTGCTGGGTACTCTGCGGTAGCAGCCACACTCAGATAACGCTTTCTAGCAGTATGATGACTATTTGCAAGATATTAGGCCACTGAGTGAGATTCTTCTGAAGGATAGGAATGGCATCCCCAGTTCCTAGGGTATGAAGAGGCAGCTGGATTAAGCTGATGACCTTTGCCTTACTTCCTTTTCCCTGTGTGACATCCTGCTGCCATGTAATGATTATGTCTATTAAGTTTCCCCCTGGCATATTTATCTCCATCAAGTTTTCTGGAAATCCTGGTTTGAACCTCATTCATGAGCCACAGTTTTAAGCCATAAGAACTAGCAAGAGGGAAGGTCTAAGCTCTTGCCCACTCAACCATCAATGACCCATTGTCAATAATGTGTGTGTTTTAGGCTATATTACTGTTCTGGCCAGACCTCTTTTATAACCAGTAATGTTGCTCCCCCTTGGGTTGGCACATAGGCTGTGTCACCAGAGATGCAGCTATTTACTGGCCCACTGGACTCACTAACAGTGCTCTAAAATGTTCCCTGGGTTGTGAAAGCAGGAAGCAGTGGGAACCTTTCCCAGAGAAGGCAGCGATTATAGCACCATCAGCACCATCTGCTTCCCACTGACACTATGGTGCAGTGGCTCTTTTCCCAGGTATCTTCTACCACATGGATAGTTGAAGCTTCAGTGGAGGATAGGGGTTGGTGTCATGACTCTGGCTTATTTCCTCCTAGTTTCCTCATGCTCACTGGATGATCCTGGATTGTGCCTCTCTAAAACTCAGATTTCTATAAAGTGAATATTTAGTTCAACAAACAAAATATTGTTCAAGTTTCTATATTAAAAGTCAAAGGTGTGATCGTGGAACTGGTCCTTATGAAGTATGCTTATGGTGCCCAGTATAAAAACGATTTGAAGAATTATTTTGAATAGGTGGTAAGAAATTGGCACTTGTTTATAGATATGGGATGCTTGCTTTTCAAGAATCAAAGGTATCTCAGGAATTTCACTTTCCTAAGAGCTTTGGTTTTTAAGAAAGACCATTTTGACTTATTCAAAAGGATGTCCACCTTCCTCAGAGAGAACATTTATGATAAGATTTACTTTGTCAAACTCTGAAGGGTAAATTTGACAAAGTAAATCTCTATTGGCATCTATATTACAATGCTTTTAGATGCCAGTTAAAAAATTGTGGCATTCCAGTATAAACGAGACCATTCAAATTGGATCCGAGTCACAAAGACAATTCTCCCTGCTGTAGTGTAGTCACTTCATTTCTATGTCTGTATCTGTCTGACTCAATAGTCAGAATATATAAGAAGAAGGCAGAAGATAGAGAGCTGCCATTCAATCACTGTCATATAGTTCAGATTGTTCCCATGTTTTGTACCTATGAGTGAGTGACATCAGTAATTTTATATCTAGAACAATATATATGTCTGAGGTCATTTTTTTCTCTGAGTATCATGACAAAACAATATGCAGTACAAGGTGACAAATTAGTTTTAGTCTTTTACCTCCTTACTTCAAGCCACCTTAATATGAACAGTATTTTACTCTGAAATGCCCCAATGGTTAAGTCATTCATTTGAAACATGAAGATTGGAGTTTCTTTTCAGCTGGCTTACTGCTAACTTTGAGTAAATTTCTGGAGTCACTGAATTAATGAAGATAAATAAAATTTCTTATTGCTGCAAATTGCCAAGTCATACTGCCTACCTCAAAATGGAGTAGTTAGGTGAAAAGCCAATGAGAGCAGCGCTGAGCATATTATCCTAGTTCATGCCCTGGTTGAATTCAACTCTAGTGATTATAGATGGATATTTCTAATTAGACGGGGAAACATCCAGGTTTTATGGGGCCTTGAGTTTATGCAATTCTAAGATTCCACCTTTGAAAAATAAATTACAAAAGTATGACTACAAATTGTTAAACAGAAACTTGAGCTTCATTAAGTTCATAGTAAATCACCTCTGAATTAGGCCAATCAAAACCTCACAAATTGGAAATTAAGTACTTTATTAGCATTTAATAAATATCAGTAGTGAGACTATTCAAGGAGCTCTGATGCTTACTATGTCTTAATAAATGACAGCTATTGAAATGCTTAAAATATTTTATAACATAATAAACAAAGAATGTGGCAACTCAGACTCTGCTGATTTGCCTTTTCAGTCCATAAATATTTAGAAAAAATATTAACATAACAAGCAAACAGGTAAGGCTATGTATCAGTCAGTGCTTACTAGAAAAATAGATTTACTGGAAGATATACAAATATGTAAGAATTTACAAGATTGGCTTACGATGGCTGCCCAGAGTCAGGTGTGGAAGAGTGCAAACGGTCTGTCTGTGTGCTAGAGATACGAAGGATCCAGTAGAAGGCCTGGAGCTCACGGTAGTGTCCCATGCAAGTCCACATCAGGAGGCCAAAGGGTCTGCAATGGAAGGCTGAAAAGTGTACTGGAGGCTGAAGAGTCTGCACTGGAAGCCAGCAGAGGACATTCAAGGTGAAGGCAAAGGCTGGAGCCCCTCCAAAGAAATAGAAGCGAGATTTCCTCCTTTGTTTCCCTTTTATTCCTTTCAGATGACAAGCCACCCTAGGGTGGGTCTTCTGTCTTCAGTAGATTCCCACAGCCACACTCAGAACCATGCTGATCCAATTTAGTTGGATGTTTCTTACTCAAGTTGACACTATCAGTTAACCATCACAGGCTAACAGTTGGAAAGCAGCCAAAGAAGGTAATCATGGCCAACAGAGGGGGAAAATTTGCCAGGTCTCTTTCTCTGCTGTAGCTACGGGCTTAAACCCAATGTTCACAGGTGGGAGAGGGAGGAGGCTTTGATAACTGCCATGTTTCCAGATTGGGAGGTTGTAAAGTGATGCCATTAACCAGAACATATGTGGGAGGTAAGTTTTAAAAGAGATAATAGATTGGGGCCCACTAAATTTGAGGGCCTGTAAGACATCTAAGAGAAGCTATCTAGCAGACTCCTAAGGGGAAGAGTGAGGCCTAGAAACAGGTATGAGAGTCATCATCAGCCATGGTGGGTGGGGGAGAACAAGAGAGGCGTTTAGAAAGGGAAAGGGGCCAAGGGTGACACCCTGAGGAACACCAAAATTTTAATTGTTGAGAGAGAAAAGATAACTTCCAAAAACAACTGAGAAAATATAATCAGGGAAGTGGGGAGAGAATCAGTAATGAGAGGTTTTATAGAAACCGCTAAAGGGACCAAGTTCAAAATACCTCAAGAGGGTCAAGAGCAGTGAGGTATGGGACTGATGTGAAGTCTGCAAAAGTAATTGCAATGGTGTTGTTGAGGAGGAGTGTGGAGCCCAGGAGAGAGGAGGACCAAGTGGAGTGCAGGCCAGTGGGTGCGAGGTGGTAGCTGGAGGGTCATGCAGACACGCAGGCTCTTTCCTAAGAGAGGAGACAGCCAGACTTACAGACATGCAGGAAAGTAGCCAAAAGAGTTGAGTAGGTTAAAATGATGGGGAATTGAGGAAAGTTAAATGAAAAGGAATGAGATCAAACGAGTATGGAGGTCGAGTTCCATCCCCAGTACCAAGAAAAAGAAAGAGTATGGAGAAGCGAGGATAGAGAAATTGGAACTTTTGTGCATTGCTGGTGGCATTATAAAATGGTATAGCCACTGTGGAAAACAGTTGGGTAACTCTTCAAAAAGTTAAGCATGGAATTACCATATAACTCAGCATTTCCACCCAAAGGAATTCAGAAGAGGAGCTCAGATGCTTACTTGGTGCAGTGGCCTTTGCAGCATTATTCACAATAATCAAAGGTGGAGACAACTTAAGGGTCCATGAACAAATAAATAGGTAAGCAAGATATGGTGTACACATAAAATGGAATAAGCAGTTGTAAAAAGGAATGAAGTTCTGATGTTTGCTGAACAGGAGTGAACTTTGAAAACACCATGCTAAGTGAAATAAGCCAGACAAATACTATACAATTCCATTTATATGAAACAGCTAGCAACTTCATAGAGACACAAAGTAAATTGGAAGCTATCAGGGGGTGAAGGGAGGGAAGCGTTATTAATTAATGGGGATAGAGTTTCTGATTGAAGCGATAGAAATAATTTTAAAAGAGTGGTGATGAGTATGCCACATTATAATTGTAATCAATGCTATTGTATACTTAGAAATGGTCAACATGACATTTCACGTAATACATGTTTTACCACAATAAAATATTTTTAAATGTAATGTCAGCTATTATATTCCTAATGGTTCAATTTGATCAATAAAATATTCAAATATTTTAAAAAGAACACCAAAGAATTACTACTGAGTAAGACATGGATAAAAACGATATTTCTCAGTGTGTCTGTAAGGGTGATTGTGGACGAGATCAGCTTTGAATCAGTGGATTGAGTAAAGAAGGCTGCCCTCCTCAGTGTGGGTGGGCATAGCCAATCCATCAATGACCTTAGCAGAATGAAAAAGGCGGGAAAGGGCAAATTCACACTCGCTGTCTGACCTGGGACACATGTCCTCTCCTGCCCTCAGACACCAGTACTCCTGGTAGGTTCTCAGGCCTTCATACCCTGACTAGGACTTACTCTGTCTTCCCCACCACACCATTCTCAGGCCTTCAGACCTGGATTTAATTACACTGACAGCTCTCTCAGTTTCCCAACTTGCACCTTGGTTATATCTAACCAATATCCTATGGGTTCTGTTTCTTCCAAGAACCCTGACTGACACAACTTGTCTTCTGAGACATTAAGAGAGTTACTGACAGCTTCTGGGTTTGTTTTTTTTTAACTAAACAAAAAGCAAGGTCCTCTTCTAGAGTGGAGTGGTAAGAGTAGAGGTTTAGTAAGGAACCAGAGGAGAGTAGTAATGGCCACCAAGGAGCATAGGAGAAGCAGATGACTAAGGATAAATGAAAGAATTGCTGAGATATTGTACTGACTCTGCTGAGATTGGTAAACTGCAAATGTGAACTATTCCATCTTCATGGTTCTGTTTTGTTTTTATAGCTGCACTGAGTAGAGCAGTTAGAAAAGCTGGAGAACTAGACTTCTCCTGGATGGGCCATGGGGTATGTGGCCCTGGGCACAGTGCAAGCTAACGGCCTCAGAAGACTGTTTTAGAGGGCTAGGAGGAGAATAGCTCTCATGGTTAACCATAGAGTTTATACAAAAGAGCCTGACAGGGACTCACAACCCTGGGGAAAATGAAATAAAATGAAAAACCGGGTTTAACAAAAGTGAGGAGGGAGAGAGAGGACAGGATGTTGGACTTTTAGTGTCACAGAGGTAGGACTCTTCAGTAGATGACATCATAAAAGTAGATTCTAAAAGTGAAGGTGAAATTATAGCAATGATGTGTGTATTAGAGTAGACTAACTGATGTCACAAGTAGATGAAAACATGTACGGTAGCTTAACAACAGTAGTTTATTTCTTGCCCATGTAAATAACCCAAAGTGGCTGGTGGGAATGCCCTGCTTCACTGTAATTCAAAGCCCCAGGCTGTTGGGGTACTGTCATCTTCAGCTGGTAACCTTCAAGTTCATCTGGGCACTCAGATCAGTTGGTGCAAGGAAAAAGGGGAAAGAGGAGCCCACTGAGGTGGTTTTAGGGTGCAGGCCTGGAAGAGGTGCACTTGCACCCTTCACATTTCATTCTGCAGACTTAGTCACAGGCCACACAGGGCTGCAAACTAGATCAGGAAATGTGAAGTTGTATGTCCTGCAAAAACGGCAACAACCAGCAGTCCTGCTACACTGGGGCTCCCAAGCTCTTCATTTTTAAAGCATTTGCTGTTTTGGTGCTTCTATTTAGTTTGGTTCCTAAGTCCAGAAATACATTTCAGAAAAGGCTAACATTACCAGAACTGAAGAAGTCTTATCTGACAATACGTGGGAAGTCTTCATGTCTAATTGTATTCCCCCAACCTATCCTCTTTATAATCTACTTAGATTAGTTTCTGTGACCCAGTTTCTTCATTTGATTAAATGAGTTTTTATTCTTTTACCTGAATTAGAAATGTATACAGATTTTTTTATAATACAGCTCCTTTATCACTCACTTGGTGCCAATGGTGAATATTAAGTAGCACAGGGAAGCACTCCTGAACTCACTGAAGGCATGGGCCTTCACATAACCCAGAATGCATGGCGTTTCTGAATCAAGTGCAAGACTCGTCTAGCTTGTGATGAGGTAAAAACTTTTAAACCATACATATAGTTTCTCTCTGTTAGTAAGCCAATCAGCATTTATTTATTTGTTTACTTGTGTATCTTTTTTAAAAGCCTCCCTAAGATGTCTATTATTCACCCCAAGTTTTCCACCAATAGGAAAGCAAGGGAGGCAGACCTTCAGCTGAGTGTCACTGGCTTGGAACGCTGAGCTCATAGTCACTCCTCCCAGGGGACCGTGCAGTGTGAAGGTGTGGGTGGGCATGTGAAGGATCTCTACGGGAAAAGGAATTTCTCCCCTCCCCACCCCCCGAAGAAATTGCATCTCAAAAACCATGTGGCAAGAATCAACTGTGTGAACTTGAACAGTTCACCGTCTTCCTTTCCAATGTCATACGGAGATCCTTCAGAAAATAAACTGTGTATCTTGGTGAGGAAAGGCTGTTTGAAGAACCATGGTGAATTACTACAGAATACTGGGGGTATCTCAAGATGCTTCCTCCTCTGCCATCAGAAAGGCTTATCACCAGTTGGCTCTACAGGTACACCCTGACAAGAACCCCAAGAATAAGGAGGCAGCTGAGGAGAAATTCAAACAAGTAGCAGAGGCCTACAAGGTCTTGTGTAATGCCAAGAAGTGCAATGACTGTGACAGGGCCAGAAGGAACTGCACCCAAAGGGAAAACAGAGCAAATGGCAGGGATAAAAGTCATCTGGAGGAGGAACTGTACTTTAAGAGGCCACACCATGTCTTTAAGAATGTCTCTGAGGAGGATGAACCTTTCTCAGGAGATTATTTTTCTACTGGCCACATGGATAGGCCCAGGAGATCCCAATCCTCCTCCTTTGATGTGAACCCCATATTGGACTCAGGATTTTCCACTTTTGTAACCCTTGGCTGCAAATCAAGTCCCTCTATTTCAGAGACATGTGTACCCTTTGTAAGCAGTGGAATGGGAAGTTTCAGACTGGTCACCACTTGTAGCCAGATAGTGAATGGCAAGAGGGTTGTTACAAAGAAAGTTCTAGAAAATGTGATGGGGGGCAGACTGAAATGGAGAAAGAAAAACTATTTCATCAGATCCCTTCATGTCTTTGGTAAGAAGTTGGTGGCACATTCTTTACCAGGGACTTTCATATGAAACCGGTGTGTCTTGATGTTTATCAAAGGTAATTGGAGTCTGAGAGTGTGTTGAACTGGAATGGGCCGAATTCCGCTTAGTTAAGATCTCTCATTTCACTGAGGAGGGGAATTATGGGCCAAATATTAACACAAGAAACTAGTACACAGGAGAGTTCCACAACTGAGTCTTCTGATTCTAAGTTGAGCTCTCTGTCCCTTTCCCCTACACACTATTTGGTACAGTAGAAATCACCAACACAGACATGGCCTTCAGAGTCAGTTGCAGGGCTCTCCCTCAAAATCCCATTGACTTCCTTCTAGCTCTTCCCTGGCCTATGTTGTTGTTTCCCAGTTGCCTCTTTCATGGCTGCTCTTTTTCTCTCTCAGCCCCTTTCTCTTTGATTTTTGACTTCCCACTCCACCTGTCTTCAAATGCATTTTACACGGACCCTATGAAAATCAGGCTCAATTCGTTGTCATCATGAATTAGATATATGTAACAGAGAAAGAGAAATAATGAGTTAAGTTTTATTATTTTTGTTTTTTGCAGTACTGGAGCTAGGGGGCCTCTACCACTGAGCTACATCCTCATCCTCATCCTTTTTCTACATTTTTTGAGACAGGGTCTCCTTAAGTTGCCCAGATGGGACACAAACTTGGAACTCTTCTGTTTCAGTTTCCCTAAATTCTGGGATTACAGGCATGTGTCGCTCTGCCCAGCAGGAATAAGATATATATATAGCTCGTGTGCCAGTCAGGCTTGATAGTGAACTGCCCTGCATTAAGAGATTCCTAGAGAAGCAATTGGATTGTGAGGCCACTAACCTCATCAAGGAGTTAACAATGAGTTCATAGCTGAATGGACCATTAGAAAGTGGGACCTAGTTGGAGGGAGTGGGTCCTGGGGCCATGACCTGGGGGGCTATACCTGGTCTGTGGTCCCTTGGCCCCTTCTTCTCTGGCTCTGTCAATCTGCTCTGCTTTGCGACCACCATGAGTCAGGCACTTTTCCTCCATCGTTCCTTTCTGCCATGATGTTTCTGCTCTGGAGCCAGCTGACAGTGGACTGAAAGCACTGTGAGCCAAACCAAAATAAACCCTCCTTTAAGTTGTGTGTGTCCAGTACTTGGTCCCAGCAACAAAAATCTGACTAATACAGCTAGCATTTACTGAGTGCTCGGTAGATGTCTGGAATTCTCC
This sequence comes from Heterocephalus glaber, assembly GCF_000247695.1. The sequence goes on along the minus strand of NW_004624742.1, from coordinate 13,126,785 downwards.
TTCACATGTGTTATCTCAAAAACCCTTTAGGCAATGAAATTCAGTTGCTGCTTTTTCCCATCATCTAGATAAGGAAATGAGGCTTAAAGAGATTAAGGAACTTGCTCCAGGCCCCACCTAATAAGCAGTAAAATGGTGTGCTACCCTACTGCACATTCTTATCTACTGAACTATGACATTTAAGGATCCTACTCATTTATTTTTAAATCTAGGGTCTCGCCCTCATTGAAAATATAGATCTATCTTCTCTAAACCTTTCTTCAATGCCTGAGTACTTGCTGGAACTTATTAAGTAGGCAAACATTTTGGATTTTACGGCCTGACAGGAACTTGAAGGTGACTTTCACATGAAGACAGAATCACTGTGCCGAGTTTCACTAAAGCTAACAAATGATTGTTCATTTCCCAAGTTGTGAAATTATATTTTTGTTTTGACTTTAATCATGATTTACATAGAATGCAAAATCTTGGGATGTTTGTATAGCTGAAACTGGTCACACACCAACCCCTTTAAGCTATATTAATGAGCAGAGTGGGATCTGTTCCTTGTGGAAAGTTACTGATAGAGTCTGCAGTAGAATCACTGTCTTCCAGTTTCCAGTCCAGGCTCATTCCAGCACACCATGGCATGGCAAAATTTGGATTTCATTCACAATTGTAATCTTTTATTACAGTTTATTATGTGACAAATTAGCAGTTTTGTTGGGAGGGGGATTGAAGAATTGAACCCAGGGACACTCCACCAGCCTCCACTCCTTTTTCTCAATTTTTATTTTGAGAGAGGGTCTCACTAAATTGCCCAGGCTGGCCCCAAACTTGAAATCCACCTGCTTCAGCCTCTCAAATAGCTGGTATTACAAACATGTGTCGCCTCACCCCACTTAGCTTTTTTAATCAGGAACTTTTCTATATGTGTGATTTTCAGGACAAAGGTTTTATGTACTACTGAACACTTTATTCCTCGTAAAATTTTGGCACTTGAACAGGAACATGCCTACATCCTTCTGCAAAGGGCCAACAGAAAGCAAGAAGATGGATTTGGATTCAGAAAACATCTCATTTCTTTCAAAGCCCTTAACTTTCCACTTAGTAGTCACTGAGAGCCTCCTTTATGTCAAGCACTATGCTAGGTGCTTTATATCACTATGCTAGGTGCTTTATATCAAGTCATTCCCAGGCTTATTTCCATTTTACAAGTGAAGAGCTGAAGTTCAGGGAAGTTAAGTCCTTTACGCAAGGTCACACAGTAAGTTGTAGAGACGGGGCTCAGACTGCAGTTTGCCTGGCCTGAGCTCACATTTCTGTTCTGCTCTCTTCCACCCTCATACCTCTGAGCTGCCATGTTACTTCAACAACATGGCATATATTCTTTTTATAATGATGACATCCAGATGAAGCTTTCTTCTACCAGCTTTGGTGTGAGGTGGACTGCAGTGTCTGCACTGAACAAAGGGAAAATCAAATTGGAGTAGAAAATATGATTTGTCATTTTGTCTTATGTAAAACCCAAATTTCAGCACTTTCTACAAACAAAGTTGGCTTGTATCAGAAATCCTGAGTTGTGCAAGGACTTTTTGCCAGCAGACTTTTGCTTTAAATTCACTTTGAGTTAGTAAAGGAAGTTTTCTTGTCGTGCAGAAATGGAAGCAGTGTCCTCTCTTCCTGAAGCCTGTTTCAAATATGAAGAGGGCTAAGCATGGGCCAACAACAGCAAAAAAAAGATGGAGAAAGGAAGGCCTTTGCTGCTCAGTAAACATTCCCAGTCAGTATTCTTCCGGGTGCAGTTGCCTGTGACTCAGATTCCTGGGGCCTCACAATTTCTTCAGTTCTGCTGTTGTGGCCTCTGGGTGCCAGAAGCTCCGGGGTTCATTTTGGAAGTTGTGAGGCAAATCTCAAACATACAGGTTTCACTAATGGGTAGCCTTTAGGATTACTAATTGTGCGTGTGTGTGTGTGTGTGTGTGTGTGTGTGAGAGAGAGAGAGAGAGAGAGAGAGAGAGCATTTAAATATTAGAGAGTTTGTTCCTGTGTCCTTAAAATAATTTTCCACTCTTGCTCTATTGTGTTTTTAATCTGCTCTAGTTTTGAACAGTTCTCTCTCACACATTAATGTGAGATATTTTGTCTTCTAGTCACTGACAAAATAAATGCTTCCAAAAGTCATAGGCCAGTTTGAAGCAATCCTTTGTTGTGGTGTGGTTCGTGCTAGTAGGTGGTTGACAAGAGAAGTGGGGGCCACAGTCCTGCCTAGCACGGTGGAAGGAACAGTGACACACAATTTTATCACTCATAGCTCAGGGAACTTGTACAAGAGCAATTTCTCACAGAATCCTTTCAGAAACCCGATGTTCCCACATTACCAAGGAAGGAGACAGAAGAGGAAGGGAGTTGCCTGAAGAAGAAAGCGGTTTCTCTTAAGCCCTAACCTGATCCTATTTCTTCCACACTCTCAGGCATTCAAAGTGTTTTTTCTTACAGCCTGGAAAGGAACATGAAAGAGCCAGGGAGGAATGGCTTCCCTAGGAGGGAATCACAATTTTATGTACTTCCAGTTGTACATCACATGCCCCGGTCTGTTGCTCCAGGTTGGTGCAGGAGTGTGTGGGTAAAATCATGAACAACAGCTGGTCCATCTCCTAACCTCAAGTTTCCTGAGAGCCAGCTCAGGTTCTTAAGACACGTAAAGTTTCTACCATAAACAATAACAAAAATAAGGTAGCAGTCAGCATTCTCAGTACTTCCTTTCCAAAAATTTTAAAACGCTTTGTATATTTTCAGCCTTGTGCTTTTGTGAGAGGCCCATTTTTATTTTACCTCAAAGCTTTGTAATCTCCACAGTACCTGGAGTGAAGCACACCTGATCCTGTACCTGGTGGGGAATGGACTGTGAGCAGAACAGGGAAGGGATTTGCAGCTTCCAGGGACATACCCTTTTCTGTACAGTGTGCGGTCTTGAGGATCCCTTGAGAGTGATGTGATCAGGGTCCTCAATGTGGAGACGTTGATTTTCTGGTTGAAGTAGAATGATTCTATTTTCAAAAGAGTGAAAGGAATCTCCCAGAGGGTAAGTCATTTTATAGATGCTTGTTGTGATTGACAAGGTGCTTGGAAACCTAAGACTCTAAATCCATTGGACTGTCCAGGCAACACATATTTATTTCTCAGTATCCAGAGGGGCCAAAGGGGATTTTTTAAAAATTGGGTTTGAAAAAAGAAAAAATCAAGTTTGACTGTAGGCAGATGAGAGTTCAAATACTTTGCCACCCTTCCCTGACTCTCTGATTTTAAGTTAGGCTGGTTAACTTCTTGCTTGATCCCTGTTGCCTTGCCTATAAATAAGTAAAAATGATTTCTCCCCATCCTAATTTATAGTTTTTTTAGAAATTAGGCACAAAGAAAATCCTACATAAACTTTGATATATTTAATAAATGGAAACTGTTCTTGTTCCTTTTAGAAGCAACATCTTTGATCGATATGTTACCAACTGTAAATATCCTTAGGATTTACAGCTGTAAAGCTGCTGTTAGTTGAGTTGAGATACTACATTTACATTAAGGTATGACATTTGTGATGTGATCTTGAAAACAAGATCAATTATGGATTGTGTTTAACCTCTAAATAAAAGGGATGATCAAAATATACAGTGAATATTAAAAAAATTTTTTTAATAATTGCAGTGCCAGACACATTCCTATTAATGCCCCTCAAAATACTCCCTCTTGATTCAGACACACTTCTCCCATCATTGCTGCCATTTTCTGAGGCAGTTCTGGAAGTCCTCTTCTGTGAGTGTCCTCACAAGGTGTGATCAAAAATACAATGAATGCTGCTCCCTAGTGCCATCCAACACAAAGACATGCTCATAAAAACATTACAGCGTGTACTCCTCCACCTTATTCACTAAATCTGGAACTGTGTGGCTCCTGTCTCTTCCCTAAAGTAAACATGGTCATGAAAGGTAAACATTTTTAATTGATTCAACAAGGTAGCCACAACAATGTAACTAAAGATACTTGTGAAAGAGGACTTCCAGAACTACTGCAGCTAGTGACAAGAATGATGAAATAAGTGTGTTCAAAGTAAGGTGAAGTATCTTGAAGGAGATTAACAATAATGTGTCTTTTACTGTAATAATTTTTTAAGTGTAAACATCCACCATATTTTTCAATCATACCTCATACAAGTAAAAGAAGATAAAAATAAAAGATTTCATTTTTTCCATTTTAACACTGCTATAAAAGTAATTTTGAGCTTCAGGACAACTGGTATAACTGTTGCCTTTGAACTTCCTTTTTCCTTCATTATCCTTGAGTTTTTGGACTTACATGTTTACTTTATTTTCTGTTTCCATTATAGGAAATTGATGGGAAATCCCTTCTATTGATGACAAGGAATGATGTGTTAACAGGACTTCAGTTAAAATTGGGGCCTGCTCTGAAAATCTATGAATATCATGTAAAGCCTCTCCAGACAAAGCATTTAAAGAACAACTCTTCATAATGCCATCAAATTGGGGTCTTAGGCCTCAAAAAATACGTGATGACATAATTTAGTTTCGTGTGATGAAACTTTGCAAATCAATACATACATACATACATATGTATATGTAAAAAATTTCAACCAAATGAAAAGTTATCCTATGGGATAAACTAGGCAATCCATCAGCTGACTTGAATTCAGCTAGGAGGAGCAAGGACCAGGCAAGCACAGAATGATTTTCCTTGTGGAATTTGCCAACTAGAACGATCTTTGCCACTACTAGATACCCCTCTCCACAAAAGCTTAAGGTCATAAGGATTTTCTTCATAGATTGCTTTCTCAAACATCTTTTGAAAGGAAACTTAAAGAAATGAGCATCTTTGACTTACAGACATAGAGTAAAAATAAGGAACCTTGGAGAGGGGGAGAAAAGAGAAAGGGATTGCTGTCTTGAATTCCTCTGCTCGGTAGAGTTTGTGTTACGTGGATGGAACTGCCAACACCCTTTTTATTGAGGGTACTCCACTTGACCTTATTAAGGTTTCACTGGGACATACTGGGATGTTTGAAATGAACATGCATCATGACCCCTTCAGGAACAGAATTGTAGCTCTGAAAAGAGAAACTTGCTGTGTACTGGGATAGCCATCCATACTCACCTAACTGTCACAGGGGTAATGGTATTTTCTGCATAGATTTGCTTACATTTGGTTCTTTGTTTCTAAAGAAAGCATTTTTTTACTTTATGGTTTGTATTTATAGTCATTTGTTTCTGAAAAAAATGTCAAGAGTTATAGATCAAAAAGCCTGTTACTGGTACAGAATATTTTTATATATATTCCTTCTTGATGCTGTGATATTTTTTAAATTATCCTATGCTTTGCTTGATTCCTGGCTTAAGTATTTGTTTTTAAGAACTTGAAAAAGTGGGCTTGCTACATCTCTGTTCAAAGAGACATTTGTTCAATATCTGTGTGTTGATACTTCGTCAAATTGGTGCTTTGTGATTGCAATAAAGCTTTGCTTCATTTTATTCCCAGTGTATCTTTGATTTTTTTCTTTGTGTCACTTCCTCAAGAACAAAAGATTGAGATAGCAAAGCCATGGAAAAAAATCAAGATTTTAAAAAGTCTTTAGATACATAATTATATAGATCTATATGTGAATTTATCTTCTTTGTAAACTGAATCATCCACATAATCTCATTTCTAATCTTACCCCCCTACCCAACAATTTCAGGTATAATTTTAGCTGAAGATTTTTTATTTTCCTATTAAGGCTATAATTTTTCTTAATTCTGATGAAAGCGATGACCCTTCCCTCTAGGCAAAAGTTCATATTCCCACAAAAAAGACCTTGCAAAGAGTTGATGAGACTCCCTGAGTTTTCCCTCTATTTTAGAGTGTGTCATAGTTCAGTCCCTGGTAGAGAGAATTTCTCTAAAGAATAGAAAATCTGAAGAATGAAAGAACATAGGAAATGGTATGGTGAGTGAGGGTCAAAAAGCTTCCAAATTATTTCAATTAGGGAGCTCATGGGATGCCTGGAACTGAAGTAGTGCTTTGTTTTGCACCGTAAATGGGAAAAGTGGTGACAAAAGAGACATTTTCTATTCCCCAATTCCCACTGTCTACTTAAGGCAGCAAGCACAAAATAAGTAAAAAGGCAGGCAGAGCACAGGTAAGTGCTAGGAACGATGGAGGCAAGAGCTGAGAGCTGCAGCTGATGGAGACCTGGCATGGGTTGGGAGGTTGTGGAAAGTGAAAGTGAAATGATGAACTTGGTTAGAACTTTTATAAAGGAATTTCCCACAGTACGTCAGTGATGATGTTTCACCTCTTGCTACCTCAAAGAGACAGCATGAGGAATGTCCGAACCTACTTTTGTGCATCCACTTTATATTTTTATTACTTTGGGATAATTTTGACTATGAGTGCTAGAAACTGCCTCCCTTGCCCCAACCAGGTAAAGTAAACATGATAGATGCCTTGTTATCTCTTATGTCAATGTCCAGAGGACATCGAATATCCAGGAGGACCAGGAGAGTATGGCTTTTCTTGATGTTAGGGACATAGGTTCCTCCTAGTGTTCCATGTTGCATGACATCCATTCCCAGAATCATTTCATGACCTAAAAGACTGCTTCTGCAATTACCATCACTGTATGAATTCCAACCAGCAAGGAAAAGAAATAAGAAAAGGAACAAACCTTCAAAGTCTCATTATTCTGTTGTTAAACTGAAAAACATTTGACCTAAACCTGCCTCTGTATGTGGGCGATAAAATTTGGCTCCAAGTGGTCTCTGGTATGTAGTGAACTACAACTTAGTGTAATGCACAAGCAAGTGTACTCCAACCCTAGAGCATACCCTTGAAACTAAGCAACTGAGCCTTAGCCAATCACAGTGGCCAACCCTTTAGCCAATCCCAAGTGGAAGGTTGCCAAATTATGCCCAAATAAGGCAACACTAAGCTGTACCAATTGATAATCATCTTTGTATGTCATTTCATGTCTTTGTGATTATAAAACTAGCTCACTACATTGTAAAGGGGGGGGGGGGTTCTAAACTATATTTGGACTACAGGACTGTCTGGTCCCAGAATCTTTTTCTTGCTCAAGTAAATTTTGTTAAACTTAACTGGTCCCACTTTTTCCTTTTAAAACTGTAAATAAGGGAGAAGGGATATTTAGGGTTAACTTGTACTTACTACTGTCAGTAGGCCACTAAACATTCAGAGTAAATGACTTTGAAAGTGTGTCTTCAGCTGTATTTTTCTCCAGATTGAGCTTGGGCTCTGCTAACTCAACTAAATTTCAGACCTGCACTTCTCTGTAAATTTTTGTTCAGGGCAAGGGGAAAGGAAAATAATTTAAAAGCAAACTGAAAAGTATAAAATGATTCCTTAGCCTCTGAGGACATCTTTCCAGCATCATCAGCAAGTTAAGGGTTGTTTGCTTTTCTCACAATAAAGACCTGTGGCTGGCAGGCCTGAGTGCCTTCACAATGACAGAAGGTGCTTTCATCCTTTTATCTAGGGGGAGAGCAGCATGATCCAAACAAGCTTGAGAGAGAGGCTTGATACTCAGCAGGTAGGCAGCCTTCCTCTCCAAACAGCTGTAAAAAACAGACAGGGTCTGACTCCTTTTCAGATCACGCTGGATTTCTATCAACATAGTCTTGGTCTGCAGTGGATAGCAAACACACGTGTCGTGCGGGAAAGCACTTCATGAATGTGTATGGAAGACGGGGCCAAGATGACAGTATATAGCAAAGGTTCATATGAGAGCTGACTAATGTTGAACTTGATTGAACCCAGACAGGATATCAGAAGGGATATAAGAAAGTATCTGCTGCTCCACTTTCTCTCCCCGTGCCACATCTGAGCCCTAAATTCAGATCCTACAAGTGAGATTTAATTTAAAGGTTAGATCACAAACTGGCCACTGTTTGGTGGAATCTAAACTGACGTGTTTTCCATTTAGCAATCCAGTATGTGTAGTATGTTCTAATGAGCATGAAAGTTCCTATTTGTTAGTATCTTCCATTCCTTGATGGTTACAACCAGCAACTTCACACATTTACATTAAGTACCTGGACTCTAAAGGCATTTGAATTTTAGATATCACTCATCCCCTGAGCAATACAAAGCAAACACACACACACACACACACACACACACACACACGAGTCTCCTTAGAATAAGTTAATTCAGGAACCAGAGACTGCAAATAGATTTAGTTGAAAAACGAGATGGCATATTGCATTATATCTGAGCATTGTTTTTGATCCTTGGTGGACATGATGATGAATATGAAGAAAAGGAGGTCAATGGTTGGCAATGTCTTCATTTGTTCTCAATAAATTTCCTACATGAATATAGATTTTTATCCCTCTGAGATGAGCATATGCCGTCAGGGGCACACATTGTCCTTTGGTCATATTAGTGGAGTATGTCTTTGGGGAATGTAATTTACCAAAGTTTACTGACCCACAGTCGCCCAAAACCACATCCATATTTGGAGACCAAATGCAAAAGGTACTTACTGATGGTGAATCATCTGCCTTTGACGATCCTTGCAAATGGGATCTGCAGGGGTCAGGTCTGGGCCCAGAGCCATTAAGTGTTTTCTGTAATGATTTGGAGGATGAAGTTAAATCTTCAAAGAGCTGAGTGCTGCAGGACAGATATGCCTCTTAGGAGAAAACTTGTTAATTTCTGCTTCTAAACCAGGAACAGAAGCCACAGGAAGCAGAGGGAGTGCATCGGGTGCATTAATGAATAGCTCGTTAGTTTCACGCTGTAGCTCTGTAGGCAATTAAATAGTCTGGGTACCATTTCTGGCCAGTTGTGGCAGTATTGTATAGAAAGAGAGAGATGAAAATGATCACGTCCAAGGTCACTCGGTGGCTGTGGCTGTGTGTGTCTTATAATCACTTGGAAGTGGGGAACCTCAGGGGACCATTGTGTGTAGCCCAGACTGGTGTCAACAATGGAAGACCCTGCAAGAGAATCCGGAGAAGTCCCTGGCTGCCCCCAAGGAGGGAGGTAAGCTGATATCTCTGTGCCTCCGATCAGGGAGTTCCTGTCTACGGTTGTCTTAAAGAAGAAATCAGGAAAGCTGGGATGCTAAGCCATCTGCAAATAGAAAATGCACCCTTCTTCACAGAACATGGGCTGGTCTACATCTTTATCACAGCAGAGGTGAGGGTAAGGTCAGCGAAGGAAGGTGTGAATAACACTGACTGTGCTTAGTACCTGTCGGGGATGCCTTGGCCCAGATAGCCAGATTACCAGCAACCAGTAAAGGGACAGATGCACCAAGATGTCCTGGGCTGTCACTCAGGTACCACCCCATGGGGCACCTTTGGTCACAGGGGTTAAAGACCCTAAACTTCCAGAAAAGTGAGGTAACACAAGTTTTATCAGAAGGGCCTCTAGCTCTGACATCTGTAAAATTTATTTGTAGCAAACATCTAAAGTTAAATGTCTTCTTTCTGCATCAAAGGCAGCAGAGCTCACTCAGTAAATTGTGTTTTGTATCCTTTTTTCAATAGATTTCATTCTATTTTTACATGCTGGGAAATGACTGACTTGACTGTAATACTATAAAACCATCCAGTTATAAACATCTTCAGGAAGAGTCAGGGGAACTCTTCAAACAGAGAGCAGTTCCTCCTTTTAAGAGTTATTGCTCAGGTTGGTGTTTTCTTTTCCAGACTTGAACCCAAAGACTCCATGTGAGACAGGCTGTGTGCAGTGGGTGAAAGCAGTGCATCAGGTGGAGCTGAGCTTCCCTCCGGCCCTGCCATTTACCTGCTGAGTGGTGGCCTCCTCTTTGCCTCAGTACTTCCTCTCTTCCTTCACGCAGACACAGCCAAGTAGCACAAGCTGATCACTGCCCAGAAAAATTATAATGTGAGCCATGTGCATCATTTTAAGATTTCTGGTAGCCATATTTTAAAAAAGAAAAAGGAAATAGGACCAGGAAAATGATTGAATAATTTCAATAATATGACTTTTATGCTCATAAATCCAAAATATTTTAATATATAATTGACATAAAATTAATGAAACACTTCATAATATTTTAAAGTTTTTTCTTTTGAAATCCAATGTGTATTTTATACTTACAGCACATCTCAATTAGGTAATGTATAAAAATGCCCCCAAACCAATAATTGAAACAAGATAGAATTTCCTGATTATATATATGACTTCTGAAGGTCAGTGGTCCAGAGTTGGTATGTCTACTCCATAATGGTTAGGCCCCAGTCTTAACACAAATTACTCCATCGTCCCAACACATAGCTTCCTATATGGCCTAAGATGGCTGCTTGGACATCAGCCATCATAACTGTACTCCAGCCAAGAAGAAGCTGTAAAGAAAAGCACTTGTTATGAGAAGTTGCAGGCAGCACTTCTAATTATAAATGACTTCCACTTCCAAACGAGAACAAGAACTTAGTCACTTGGTAATACCTACCTGTAAAGGAAATTGGGAGCTGTAGTCTCATTGCAGGCAGTCCAACGTCTAGCTAAACAAGGACAGAAGGATGGATACTGTGGAAAAGCTAGAGGTCCTTCTATAATGCTGGTCTCAGAAGGCTGATTGGGAATTGAATGGAAGTCTACCATACAGTGATTGGTATGACTTAAAACGTGCATTAAAATATGGTTTTATTACTGCAATCTCACCTCACTTCAGACTTGTACATTCACTTAATTAAATGCATGCCAACCTCACATATTGCTTACTTGATGTATACTAATGATTAAAAAATAAAATAGTATTACTTCTTTACGTCCTTGGATATTGAGTAGTTCTAGAAGTCTATCTCCATAAGGGGACATAAGCCAAAGTAAAACAAGTAAGAAAAACTTGCATTATTTAAGCTCCTTTAAAAATTGTTATGCTAAGTTAAAGGAAATGTACTGCAAAAAAATGCATGTAAGTTTTTATTGGCCTCCAAAGACCTAAGAAGTTGGTTTGAAGAATTGGTATATTCTAAATGGATCCTGTCCCTAATCCAAAATGATCATGCAGTGCCATTCAGGATGCTTTTGTGAGACTAATTAAAGGGAGCTTTGTGATACCTGTGTGATTTTCATGAAGATTGGTACAGGCCAGTAACACCAAAAATTCAAAACAAAATAAAGTTAAAATCTGAGTGGAGCTGCACTCATTAATTTGAGCCAATTAGGTTGGCATTCGTCTGCTTAATTATCTATTTGGGTAGATTTCTATAATGAATTTTTAATGCTAAAGTGACTTCTCCCAGTCACCAAGATCATTCATCAGCCTTCAGTGTTCTGTGGATGCAGAACGCAGAATAAATTAACACATGCTTAGTCCATTCATACTCAAAAAGAACAATTCTGGAGTGATGAATCCCTAGTACAGGAGGAAGGGGTTACTGGACTGAAGATCAGAACACCTGATTCTGGTCTCAGATCTGCTACTCATTTATCTGTAGACCTTGCACAGTTCTATTAATGTCTACCAGTCCAGGTGACACCTGTCTAAAATAAACAGCTAGAGCTTTATCTCAGCACTCAGTTTCTATGATTTTCTAAGAATGCAGTGATTTGAGTTATGTATGTCACTGCTCCCCTCCACCATTCAGTTAAAATTCAGCATTGTCACACTCTACATCATTTCCCCTTCATAAACATTCTAAGATTTTGGTCTGATCATGATCCCCTCTGCAACATGCCAGAATAGCTGTTTTTCTTGAGAATTGTCAAGCTTGCTGATTATACAATTCTTTATATTTAAATTTGAATCGCTTCCACTGTATATCCCCTGGTAAAAGTGTCTCCTAGGAATAGAACATCATTAGAGTCAGAGCCTAGAGTTGAGGGGATTGAGAAGCATATGTTTCCCAGGTGGATCACAGAGGTGAAAGCAAAGAGATTCATTCTTATTCTTACACTTTGGTTACCAGACACATGTGTTCTGGAACATAGCCCCATATGAATCAAGTATTTAGAGGAACTTTGCATCCTGAGGACAGTACCCTAGCCTCACAAGTGTACCCTCCACACTGACGCCTTGGCTGTACTTGTAAGAGGTCATTCCTTCACTCTACTGGGCCAGCAGCTTTGTGATAGTTCAGTATGTGCTACAACAGTAGATCATATGGTCACTTGCAGATTACCATCTCTCCTTTACAGTGGGACCTTTGGCCTGAATAATGTTGTATGGGATTCTGTACACCCTTGGAGAGTATTTCCAGTTTAGTCCTGTGGGCAGGAAATATGTTTCCGTTTTAGTCAAGATGAATCATTGCCCCTTTTAGACTGAGAGGCATCCGATGTATTCAACTTGCTGCTAAGTAGCTGGTTAGCCTTCTCAAAGATTGGAGCCATATCAAGGTATCACTCAGTATTGGTGCTACAGTTGGAAAGTTGGATATTTGTTAACAAAAGTTTTTGCTAACAGTAAGCTAGATCCCTTGCTTGTGGGCATATGTGTGGCCCCCACTCCTGCCACCACAATTACTCTATTCATGAGTTCATTGCACTAGCACTGGAATTGTCAATAGCAGGGACTGCCCGACATTAGCTGGCTAAGTCATTCTGTCTGCTTGATTATTTCGTGCCTCTTCCATGGTAGATGCTCTTTGGTAGACATTAATTAGTACTCGAAAACAATCTTCACATTTAATGTCCACTCTTATAAGTGCATTTACAAGCCTCTTCTTTCTTCCCAATCTATTCTGCCTAACCATTTTCTTCCCAGCTTCCTGGCCAACTAAACAAGCCATTTGCACTGCCCATGAGTTTGTATACATTCTATCTATCCTAGGAACATGCTACACAAAGTGGATGACCCATTGGTGTGTTTCCAAAGATGGACTTATTGGGAGGATTCGCCATCATTCTAAGATCAACCCTCCTCTTACAGCAATAAGTGCAAGAAGTGCTGGAGAAATCGTGGTAGATAACATGGGGATCTGAGCCACCTGCTCTTGTCCTTTCTTGTGTTCTCCAGTCCTTTGTGTGCCCGACGAGGATATCTCATTTCCATCTTACAAGATACTGCTTATGAGCCCATTAGATCCCAGTATTTGGTAGGTTAGATAGAATCCAGCTCATGATGACCACTTCTGACCACAAGGTCTGTTGATATCCTATTTTCAGACATTTATCTTTACTAAGATCCAGTAACAAACCAGGAGCTCTTTTTCAAAGTGGTAATTCTCTATTACAGATAACATGATTTTGCTTCATAACCTTAGAAGTCTATGTTGTAATTTATGAATTTGAGTTTTGCCATAAACCTTACATAGAATCTTCCCCTATCAGAAACACTTCTACTAGCACTGAGTTGGAGCCTTCAGGAAGATGGCTGAGCAGTAACAAATCAGCCTCTCCAAGTACTAGAATCCAGATATTGGAAAATAACAACTTGGGGAAGAAAAAGAGGAAGGAGGTGGATCCCCGGGATCCAAGGATCTGATAGAAAAATTGGAGCCCACAGGAAAAGTGAAGCAATATTTCTACTAATGGTAGAAAAAGCTACCTTAACCCAGAAAAAGGAAGGGGTAATCTGCACTTTCTCCTTAGCTCCTGAGTTCTATCTGGTGAAAAAGGAAGATCAAATCTACAGAGACACAGTGAAAGCAGGTGACTATGGATGTCTTCAGAGAGAAGTGCACCAGTGGAATGGAGCAGTAGATGCTGTGTGCTACAACAGATGGTGAGTGACTCCAGTCCAAGTGGGTGCCACAGCCTCTGGAGAGGATGCTTAGCTGGAAGCCACTCTAGGGAGGGGCCAAATGAACCTGGGCTCAGAGCAGCCACAGGCTGGCTTCATCTCAGGACTCCCAGTGTTAAACTCCCACAGTCAGTGGGTGGGGAGCATCCACTGGAGACATCCGTGGTCAGGGAGCTGTGGTCAGGATGGCAAGAGACACCCAGAATGTTATAAGCTTAACAACTCAGGCCCCACCCCCATGACCAGAGGCCAGGTTCAGTCCGAATTTCCATGGATTTGAAAGTCCCAGAACCAGCAACCCACTCTAATACTACCACTGGCTTGCTGGTGATTACTCAGTATGGACCTGGGCTCCCACTGCCTCCTTTATCTAACAGTGAGAGCAAAGCACACTGCCTCAAGACACTGCCAGAAGATAACAACAGGCTTGAAATCCCAGAAAAATTTCTTTTTCTTTGCTTTTGGTTTTCGGTTATTTTTGTTCACTCAGTTTTTTTTCTTTAATGGATTTCGGTGTTTTGGTTTTGGGGGGGTTTTTTATTATTATTACTTAAATTCTTTTATTGGTGCATTTTAGGTATACAACACATTTACATTTCTCATTGGGAAGTTGTACCTTTACATGATGCATCTTGGTTCTTATTTTTTCCTAGCCCTCCCTTCACCCCTTCCACCCTTTCCTATTTACAAAGACTTTGTTTCCGTTTATTCCATTTCTCATCATTTTTCCTTTCCCTTCTTTCCTTTCCCCAGCCCCTCTCATGACCCCTACCCCTTTGGATCTTTTCTTCCTATTTTGCATTATCAATTATTCATTCTAATCATTGGTACATTTTAGGGATACAATATAATGACATTCATCATTGGAAATTTGCACCTTTACATAATCTCTCTT
>NW_004624742.1:13030320-13107449 GCF_000247695.1 Heterocephalus glaber | reverse complement strand
AGGGGCACAATTTCTCCTGTTACCTGAGAAATTATTTCTGATTTCATTTTTTCTAGATCCTCTTTTGTTGCCAGTTCAGTGGGTCCAGGTGGTTGAGTATCTGAGTGTTCTATCTCATTTCCCTTTGGGATTGCTGTAGGTGACCTGAAAGTATGGTTTTGAGACTTATTTATGCATCTTCTCATTTCGACCCGGGGGTGGGTGCTGTTGGCGCCTGCACTGCTCACCTCCTCTGAACTGGGAGAGGTGTTACAGTGACCTAGAAGCCCCTTCCTCTGGGCCAGGACTGGCAGAACTGATTTTGGTGTTTTGTGAGTGTGAACATTATTATTAGTTTTTTTGCTTTGTCTTTGTTTTTGTGTTTTTCTTCTCTCCTTCCCTCCTGTCTTTCACCAGTTTTTTGAGTCTAGGGTAATTTTCCTTTGTCCTTCAGCCTTTCTTCTAATCTCTTTTTCTTTTTATTTCTCTATTTTTTCTCTTATTCCTTTTAAATTTTCCCCCCTTAATTACTTCTTAATTTTGCTCTCTGTATAATTTCTTTCTTTCTTCTCCCTCTTTTTCTTTTATCTTCTATTTTTTCCCACATTGTCCTACCTTTACTCAATTCCATAGACATCCTTATACTCCCCAATAAGGTCATTTGTACCACTTCTCTGTCTCCCTTCTCATATCATAGAGTTTAAGATTTCAAAGTTTTCCTTTTGCATCCCTCCATTCCCAAACCCTAAATCTTTAATAATATAACCATAACACTTTGTTACTCTTTTGACTGTTAACTCTGTAAAATAACTATTGAACTCTTTTCTACCATTAGCAGAAATATAGCTGTTACATTTAGTACATATTAGCTGTAAGTCAATACCTGAGTTTCCTTAATGCTTATGTCATAATTGATGGTTTCTTCTCTAAGAATAAGGATGGTACACAGATGATTCTTATGGTATGTTGATATCTAATTTGTCTTGAGTAATATGATTGCAGCTGTTTCACTTGCTATTAGCAGAGTCATGTAATTGTCACTATTTTTTCGGCAAATGAACACTCAGATTGCCTTTGTGAATTTAACCATACTAGAATACATTCCCAGAGAACTTTGTTGCTGGACTAACTACATCGCATCCTCCTTTCCCAAAATAATCAAGGTGGCTGAATCTTGGAGCTGTGGATTATAGTTAGATACATTCAAAATGCAACACTGAAAAGCAACTAAAGAGATCTCTATTCTAGCAACAAATGCCTTAGACTATCAGCATCCACAAACCTTAGCACAAAACAAAACAAACAAATAAAAGCATGGAAAGAAAAGACAACAAAAAGCCTCTAAAAACCCCTAACTCCCCTGAAGCCAATCCAGGAGGGACCAAGGTGCAGAATAGTATAAGCCACACACCTGAATTACTAAAAGCATAGCGGTGGAGGTTAGAAAATAGTTCAAAGAGATACTCAGCATGATTAGAGAAGATATAACTAAACATATAATGGAAGTAATTGCCAAAAAGATACAGGAGTTTTCAGAAGCCACTAATAGAAATCTAGATGAGCAAAACAAAGCAATACAAAACATGAATGAACAGTTCACCAAAGAATTAGTGTGCATGAGAAGGTTTCAATCAGAAATCCAGAAGATTAAAAATCATATCAAAAGTATGGGCAGGAGGACAGACCAATGTAAGGACAGAACTTCAGAATTAGAAGACAATGATCCCTTCAAAGACCAAGAACTCAGACACCTTAAAAACAGTAAAAGAAAATGAAAAATTGATCCAACAACTTCTAGATGATGCAAAGAAGGCTAATCTAAGAATAATTGGAATAAGTGAAAAATCAGAAGACAGCACAAATGGAATAAAAAACTTGCACACAGAAATAATAGTAGAAAACTTCCCAAACATAGGAAAAGAATTAAACATATAGATATGCAAGGCATTTAGAACATCAAATAGCCCTGTCCAAAAGAGAACCTCTCAGCACCACATTATACTCAAAATTCCACAAGTCCATCACAGGGACAAAATCCTACTAGCACTGATTCTGCTGATTCACATGGCTCAAGTAGAAGGGAGTGTGTGTAACCCATCTGGCTCAGCTGTAGACCCTTTTTTTTTGCTTTGGGACACACATAAAGTTGTAACCTAGTCCTTTGTCACCCAGTAAGTGGATTGGAGCCATATTCCCAAGTATGGAATATAATTCTTTCAAAACTTGAAGAAGAATACCAGGTGTTGAGTTTTTTTAGTGGTAGAAAGTTTAAGATAGATACAATAACGTGTCCTTTATGTTGGTAGAAATGCCTACAATATCCTAGGCCAGGGCTCAGCAAGTTTTTTTTCTATAAAGGGCCAGAGAGCAAATATTTTAGACTTTTTGAACTGAGCAATCTCTGTTGCAACTACTCAACTCTGCCATTATAACAATAACATGACAGCAACAACAGACTGTATACAAGCAACTTTATTTACAAAAACAAGTGGTGGGACAGATTTTGCCAATCCTTGTCCAAGGCCACTGGACTCTTAAAAGCTTCAATAATGTGGATATCTACCATTCTGCAGAGTACAAGTGTCACTTCTTTTCATCCAGTCCAGTTAACATGATATCATGAGTACAATGGACCAATGTGACATGTGGAGTGTCCAGATGCTCCAGTCTAACACAAAAAGGTCAAGGAAGTTAATAGAGTCCTGGAGCAAGACCATGCAATATGAAGCTGTCCATCCCATGAGAACAGAAACTATTTCTCCCTCCTCCTTGATTTGTAATTTTCGTGTATTTTATCTGGCACTCATATTGCTTTATGATGTGGCTGCACACTATATATAGGTCTGATGGCAAGGAGGTGGGTATAGATCCCAGAGGAGCATGTGTTTCCTTGTAGGCAGAAACCCCTACATTGTCTTCAAGCAAGAGGAACATGCTGGCTTTTAACAGAGAACAGTAAGCCAATTCTGCTGGCCAGAAAATTTAGGGTAGGCTTAGGATTCACAAGTGTATCAATCAGGAACCTGACCTTAGTGTGATGCACCTGTCAGGGTTAAGAATTCAATGTTCTTTCAAGCTCTTCTATTCTTATAATTAGATTTTGGACTCAATCCCAAGCCTTTTCTGCCATCTAGATATAAAGTCTCTTAATATGCTACCAAGTGGGCCTCCTTGCTTTAACATTTTGCCTGATGTTGGTCATTACTCATTCTCAGCTTCTCAGTATCTTTCTTAAGGCATTAATGTTCCCAGAAACACCCATCCAAATTCCATAGTCCTTATAATAACTATTTCTCTTAGAGCTCTCAAGTATCTGAGATATTACCCAGCCAGTTTATGTCTTTCCTTCAATATCCCAGCCCAATTAGCCTCTGGAAAATTATCAACCACTGCATGACTACAGCATTCCTGGGGCTCGTCGTCAACTAGCCAGTGGGTCATCCAGCTCCAAAATTCCAATTTAGAGTCTCCTTTCTGGAACCACTCCTAATATCACAAGTCAGCTTCCCCAAATAAACCACAATGAGGTCCAAGATTTGTGTACGGAAGGTTCGGTGGGGGGTGCTCTCTGGAATGACACCATGAAGAGTGAAGGAAGCAAGTTAAGCAGAGAAAGAAGTTGAACAGTTGTAACAGGACTCTTAACCAGTCAGAAGCTCTGGGCATGGACTGGACATGGGCAAGGAGTTGTTCCAACAGAGGCAAAGAACCAGAGCTTTTCATCTCTCACATGGACTAGACATTGGATGTGAGCTGCTTCCGGGTAGTGAGTATAAAGTTGAGAGAGATGGTTCTTCAGCCAAAGGAACTCCTGAAGAGAGAATCAACTATAAGCCACCAGAGACCCACACTTGTGACATTGAAGGGATGAGTGCTTTGGTTGCAAGAGAGACCTGGATAATGTACCATAGTATCTTTAATGGGAGCTTTATCTTCCATTGAGTGGCCACAGAAAAGACATCATCACACACCAAGAATGGTGGAATAGAGCATGGAATGTGCTGGGTCCTGATGCCAAATCACTGGGTAACTTCTCAAGTAAACAAGATGTCTTTTCCACATAAGACACTTGTAGGGATGGAGTTACTCAGTTCCCAAAGCATCTTAACTAAACTCTCATTGTCTCAGTTAATTCCCAGTTACCCCAATGCCTTGTGAAGTAGGTATGATTATTATTCCTTTTTTCACAAAGCAGAGGACTGAAATCTTATGGAGTATAACTTGCTTATGATCACACAGCTAGAGTTAGTGGGGCCCAATCTAAAATTGTGCACTATTTGGTCAGTCTATGCTCTTTACTCATTAATAAATGTCTATGTAGGGCCGAGGATTTAGCTCAGTGGTTTTGCCACCTGCCACACAAGCACAAGGACCTGAGTTCAACCCCCGGTACCAAAAAAATAAAATTTAAAAAAAAAAGTCTACGTAACACCTGATCAAACTGGGAGGTGGGGTGTGACCATTCCCCACATCTGAAGGAATAGTAGTAGCAGTGTAAGTAGATCTAAAGACTCTTATATATACAAGAAAAGTTGCCTTTAAGAAGCCCTCTGCACCACTACTTGCTGTAGTGGGTTGAGTGATGACCATAACATGAAAATCCACATCCTAATTGCTGGATATTGCAAATGTGACTGAATGTGAAAAGAAAGGCCTTTGTAGATGTCATTAAGGTAAGGCTCTTGAGTTGAAGAGATTATTTTGTTTGTCCAGATAGGCCCCCAATCCAATGACAAGTGTCCTTATAAGAGTCATACAGGAGAGATCTGACAGTTAGAAGAGAAAAAGCAATGTAATCATAGAGGCAGACACTAGATGCATCCATAAGCCAAGAACCGTTGAAGGACAAGAACACAAAATCTCTTCTAAGCCTGTATAGGGAGCATGGCCTTGCCAACACCTTGATTTTGGACTTCCAGCTGCTACAACTAATTATAAGGGAATAAATTTCTGTTGTTGTATGCCACCAAGTTTATGATAATTCATTACAGCAGCCTCAAGAAACTAATATACCTGAGATCTTTCTTTCTTTTCTAAATATATGTATTTCTTTTTCTCATGTAAAGGCGAACAGTATACTTATCTTCTACTTTAGGCTGAATGTATTCCTCATGTGGTAAATTTATATTAGATTCCTTTATACTTTAAGGACAGGATGTAAACTAGTTCTTTAGTAAAGGTTGAGGCACCTGTAGAAATATGAATGAGCATTCTTCTGGGAAAAAGATCCATAGCCACTATATTCTCAACAGTGTTTCAATAGGCCCAAAACCCTACAAGAATTCTGAGAGTGAGTCTAGACAGATAGAAGAATATGAGGTTACTGGGCTCTAAAAGAAATTAGAATAAAGGCTGTGAATACAGATTGAGTTTCAGGCCTTTGGAAGCAGAAGGTGTGTCGAAATCCATGTTTTCGGAAACAAGCTTTGGGTTCCTCCTAAGTGCAGGTATAGAGACAGAATTTACAAAGGTTTTGAAAAGGTGGCTATAAGGGCAAACTCCATACAGCTCAGAGTCTGAAGGAAAGGAAATGCTCTTTCCAGACAAACCATAAAAAGATTAGAAAAAAGTTCAAGTTTCTGCAGTTAAAATCTGCAGGGCTTGAAAAAGATAAATTCTGTTTCAATGACAAATAAGTAAAATTTTATCTTAAAAGATTTATTTCTATTATGCAAATGTTTAAAAAAAGAGAGAAAAAGCAATTTCTGAAAATGAGGAATAGTATGGACTTAAGTCCGACTCTAAAAAGAAATCAGTCATATTTTCTGAATCTGTCACTATGGAATGTTATATGATGAGATTTGCAAGATGTGAAACAAGCCTTAGCCAGAATCTTGGCTGACAAAAGTACAAGCCCTAAATGACAGCCTGCTGCATAGAATACTATACAAACTATCTCCACACAGTTCACGGCACTGGAATCACCTGCATAATTCTTCCATGAAAGTATTTGGCATGGGGTTAGGGGAAGGATGAGGAGAAACAAGAGGCAGAGTATTGCAATACCATCCCTGTGCCAGACCCAACAGAAGAAGGTGAAGCCAATTTTAACCCCAGGGAAACATCCTTCACAAAACAGGAACTTGCTCTTTGACAATTGGATAGACTACAGTTTTCCCAACATACATCTGGACTGTAACAACCAGTAGCTCATTTGCAATCCATTACAGTGAATATGTTAAGAGGTCAGGAGAAGCAAAATGTGAACATGTATGAAATGGGCCACAATTTCTATCTAGATTCTTTTCTAAAATAGGCTTTTTCTTTGGAAAAAAATGTTTCTAAAACTTACACAAATAAGAGAACATTAAGTAAGAAAGGCCTAATTAAATTTTTGTTTGTGTGTGGGTGTGTGTGGTTTATTTAGACATTCATGTTAGATTCTCCTCTTGGAACAGAATTATCAAATTAGCAGAGGAATAGAATGTACCAGCCATTTGGCCTTGCAATTTACATGGTGTAGGAACACATTTTGCAGCATGAGTATTCAATGTAGCATAAAACTTTCCTTATCAAATTACTTCCTTTTTCGTACCTTATGTTCTTTTCAAGTAGTCGCTACCTTGCAAATGATCTCCTGCATCTTGTAAGTTTCGGTTGCTCTCAAGATCTCCCTCTCTCACCTCACTCATACAGGCCAATGACAGGGTTTGATCACCTAGTTCGCTAATAGACTAGCAACAGTGAAAAGAAGGCAGGCAATTTGTTACATTCAATTAACACTTGCCTAGAAATGTTTATGTATCAGGCACAGAAACCACCATAACTCATAAACTTTAACCCATTCAATTCACAAAAATTGATGGAGTAGGTTCTATTTTCACTTATATTTTATTTTATTTTATTTTATTTTATTTTATTGGTACCAGGGATCGAACTCTGGTCCTTGTGCTTGCGAGGCAGGCAGTGGAACCAGAGCTAAATCCCTGGCCCTTCACTTATATTTTATAGATGAGGAAAGTTATTATA
This sequence comes from Heterocephalus glaber, assembly GCF_000247695.1. Next base: position 13,100,501 of record NW_004624742.1, on the reverse strand, counting down.
TTATGCAGTAAAAGGTGGCACCAGTGAGCTTGTGTGATTAATCACATCATCACTATCATTTAGATAAGTGTCCCCAAATGTCCACAAATTAAATGCTTGGTCTCCAAAGTGCTGTTACAGGGAAGTAGTGGAGACTTGTAGGAGGTCCTTAGGTTATCAGGGCATGCTCTCAAAGGGGATTATGGGACCTGGGTCTTTTCCTCTTTTCTTCCTGCCTGTGATACAAGAGATTTTGCTCCCTCTATAATGTACCACCTTTGTAAGAGTGCCAAGGCAAAGGGACCATCTGATCATAGATGGGAACTTCTAGAACCATGAGTTAAAATGAACCTTTCCTCTTTTTAAGTTAATTGCCATAGGTATTTCACCATAGCGATGGCAATCTTAGTAATACAATTCTATTTTAGATTGCAGTAGTATAATGATGACTGAAGTAGAATTATTGGACAATACTGAGGGCTCATATGTAAGCATTTCTAAAGTAATAGAGATTTTATTTTTTAAAGAGGAAAAGAAAATTTTTAAAAGAGGAAATTTATATAGAATGTTCACATGGATAGGTTTTAACCATGGATTTTTGAAATTATAACTTATGAAGCTTTGCAGAATATGTACAGCAGTGTTATGGTTTCTATCTAGATGTTCCCCCAAAGCCTCATGTGCTCACAGGTGAGGCTTTGGGGAGGTGGCTGGATCATGGGTGTGATACTCATCACTGGATGAGTCCACTGATGGGTTTATAGTGGGGTGTGATGTTGGGAGGTGAATCTTGGTAGGAAAATGTGGGTCATTTTGGGCGTGGCTTGCAAGGGTACATATTCCTCCTCTTCCCTTGGTCCCTCTCTACTTCCTGCCTGCCATGCCGTGAACCATTTTCTCCTTTGACATGGCCCTCTGCTGTGCTGCCTTGCCTTGGAGGAAGCCAACTATGGACTGAAACCTCTACAGACTGTGAGCCAAAATAAACCTTTCCTCCTAAGAGTTGTGGGTTCAGGTATTGTGCCTCAGTGACAAGAAAGTAGCTAAGGCAAATCTTTCTCTGATCATGAAAGCAATAAATGTTTATACTGAGAAGACTCTGAAAGTACATGGTAAAAAATAAAAATCACTCATAATCCCATCCTCCAGAATTCACCATAGCTAATATTTTCATACATATATATATAAATACTTTTTATATGTTCATTCATCCACCTGTACATTGACTTCATATTTATTAAATGTGGCTCTTTGCACCAAAAGAATGTATTATCCAAAGAAAAACAATTTAAGCTGATTTGAACACCCTAATGTGTACTAAATATTCTCTAAGTGTTGTAAGGCCATAAAAATCAATATATAAAATCATAATAGTGGTATCAGGCTAGAAATAAACTACCAATGATACATATACTAGAGAATTTTTTTAAAGTTCAAATAGTCAAACAATTGAAGTCACAATGGTGAAATTTTTCAGTATAGCTTTATTACATTTTCTGCATCAGTAAGATGATCAGTAGATGCATCAGTAAGATGAAAACGATAATGGCTTCTCATACTTGTGCTCAAACTAATTGATGTGACCCCTCCCTTAATTCATGATTTTTTTAATAAATTGATTCTAAATCTTCTCTAAGATAGGAATACACAAAACCACCAAAAAGAAGTATTGATTTATGATTCTTCTAATAGTGTTCAGCATTTTTAAAGTAAACTATATTCACAAAGCATATTATAATTACTAATGAAATAACCCACACGATGCCTTTTCCTGAGTTAGGTATAAAGAAACAAATTATTTGATAGAGGAGGAAAGTGTATACTATAAATTAATATACTGGGTTGAAAATTTGCATATACATTATAATCTCCAGAATCACAAATGACTTAAGGAATTCTTCAGCTAAGATGGACTTCTACTGGTGGTCACAATGTCACAGTTTTGCAGACAGCTTCCTCTTGACTGTACCAGTAATTTTGCCATATGGATTGTCTAATGGCAACAAGACCTGCAAAACACCACATGGTAACTTCAGAGACATTAAAACAGCCCTCCGCTTTCTATGAATCAATATTAAAACAACAACAAAAATAGCTTATTAAGCAGCAAAATGTATATGCCCTGCAGTAAAGTTACTCCAAGCATGGTAATGCATTATTTTTCTGGCAAAAGTTGAGAGATGCTTTTATTTTCCAGAAAATTAAAAAGTTTTTTAAAAGTTTAAACACTGGGATATAAATGTTTCTAAAACGCATTGTATATCCCTGATTTTAAAACAGAATGTAGTGAACACAATCTGACCTTTTCTGGATGACTCACTTTGGACATCAATCCTTGTCCCAATCTAGAATCTATCCATCCCCTCAGGAGCATCTGAGCTCCACATGGCTGTTAGCACAATGCTAAATAGCTCCAGACAGCTGGGCTTTTAGAGTTATTCTGCTTCCACCCTGTCATTTGTCACTTCTTTGCTGCTGTTAGTGTGTCTCTACTTCCTGTTTCTTACATGCTGACTTTACTTTGTGCACACCTGGGAGAGGGTCCAAGAGTGGCTCCAGGCACCCCCAAGGTATAGGAGCAGTGTGTTCAGCCACTCGGGGGCCTTTATACAGACCCCTGACCCAAAGGAACCCAGGCCTCCTTGCCTCCAGGACCACAGCAAGGATTTAGGAGGGAGCTGTGAGGCTGGCACCTTAGAGGGAGGGACACTGCAGCCTCAGCTCACAGGCAAGCCTTTGAAAGGATCAAGGCAAGCCTGAGGCTCAAGCGCCCCAAGGATGCCATCCTCTCTCTGGTATCGTGAGCTAAGCACCACTCTAGTCATGTCACCTGATCCTTATTCTGTTTGGGGCTCATTTGTCCTGCCTAGGATTACTCTCGGATATCTGTTTTGTCCTTTAGCAGCCAATCATTGTAAAATTCCTTTATAGCCTAATTGATGAAACTCTGGGTATCGGATCCTTCCATCCTCTGAAGTGGAGCTGCCTCTCTTGGAGGTGAATGAAAAATGCCTGGGACACATTGTGTCCTCCAGCGCAGCTCAGAGCTCAGGTTACCTCCACCAGACACTCAAGCATAACCTTTGTTTTCCAATGTCACCTGCCCATGTCCTCCTGCACCTGATGGTGGTACAAAGCCCAACAGTGTCTGTCAGCAGTATTTTCAGAACTGAATCGAGGTACCTGGTGCAAAAGGCTCATGAGCCAGCTGCCCAAGAACACAGGACTTTCTGTAAATTCCATTGTTGGCATTTATCCACCAAAGAATATGATTGTATAGCAGCAGGACCATCATAACAGGTAACCCTTTCCATGTCCCACTGCTTGCTATATACTAAAAGGAGTTACCTAGATCATGTTTTCAGATAGATCAAATGGAGAAATCTTACCATTTTGAAAGTGGTCCATGGGAAGGGACAGTTCTGATCTCCCAGAGCTGACCACACAGGCTGCCAGCCAGGACTTCAGGCTGCCTGGTCAGACTCTTTGAGTGCTTTAACCTTCCGCTACAGCTAAAAGTAAGTCAGGGCCAGTGCATTTTCTAAGACAAATGTTTTCTTTCAAAACATGAATTTCCTCATAATGCCTTGTGTATTTACAATTAGAAACAAAAACACTTTCAACTTTCCTGTGTGCACTGTGAATTGACTACTTAGTCAAAAGACAGAAATGATGAAAGGAAATGAAAATAGAATCTTTTCTTCTCCTCTCTTCACTGCCTCATGATAGAAGAATAATGAAGCTTTGACCTTGTGTGGCATTTTTCCGAGAAGCAGATCTCAGAGTTACTTCCTTGGGCACACTCTGTTCCTCTTTGGTCTTTCCCTCTCTGCAGCTTCCAATCCTCATCATTAATCATTCATCCATTTTTAAGGTACTCCAGCCTCAGGCATTGAAACACCCAGAGTCCAAGAGGGCTCCAGTCAGTGCAACTATAAACATTTCCCAAAGCAGTAGCTGTTAAGAGTTTTAATCAGTGACATTATATTCCCAAGTTTACCAAAAAAAAAAAAAAAAAAAAGAAGAAGAGGCATAAGGAGGCTGGAGCAGAGATGTGCTTTAGATATTTTAAAGTTCTCTTACCTCTTCTTTGTTGATCAGTCCCATTTTTGACATGTCTATGTTAAAGTAGTGAATGTTTGGCAGGCTGATTTCCATGTCTTCTATCTGGAAGCCACAAGAGTATGCATCACATTGGGAACAGTGAATCTATCTCTTTCACCACAACATTCTCACTCCTGCTACCCACCCACCCTCGGGAATAGATTCCAGCTCTGTCTGATGTTCTTCTACTTCCCAACATTTCCTCTCCTGCTGGTCCTATTATCAGATGGTAGGCCTACTCCTCTCCCCTCACTGTAGAAAATCTACTTTTAAGAAAAGTAAGGGCTTCTTGAGTTCAAAACCTGCGAGACCTCTTTGACATCCAACTGGCTTCCAGGAACTGAGCAGGCAACATTCTAACTTCTTCAATCTAGTCCCTTCTTTCTGGGCCTGCCCCTAACATTTACATGTCCTAGAGTAAGGGTATAGTTGGAAATCCACATACCAGATGAATAAAGACTTAAAAGCTATGAATCAAGCTAAAAATGAAAACTTTTTAAGTCAGACATATTCTGCTCTTCTACCTCAACAACTATACCTTCAACACAACCTGGAAGGCTCATTTTAAATTAAAAGTTTTCTGACCCTTGGTGTGCCATGCCAGGACATGGTAAGATAGGAAGAGTCAGCCGATGGCCCCCAGTCTGTCCCACCTCCTCTCTTAGACTGATGTGGGTAAACATTCCAGCTTGCGTGTAAAGTCCCTCCTGCAAAAGTCTGCTGCTTTGTCCACTCTCAGGCCTCCAGGTGTGCATACCAATAGTACGATCTGCCTGTTGGAGGGTAGACCTCTGGGAGAGGCTTGCTCAGGTTTTGGATGTACTCTCAGGGCTACTTGGGCAGGAAATTCTGAGGAGTGCATGAACCACTATAGAATGAGTTGCCTTGGCTCCAGTAATTCACTCAGTGGAGGGAAGTAAAGACAAAGGAAGTGCTGAAGGGGGCTTCCGAAGTGATGGACCATCGAAGAAGTCTCTTGTCCAGCTCTAAGGGTGGCACTTCTCTCTATTCCCATCATGACCTGGGCCCACAACCTCCTTGCCGAATTTCTTTACCCATGGTTCATCATCCTCTTAGCTCATCACACTGCCATCACAGTGATCTTTCTAGAGGACAAATTAGGTCATGGAATACCCTGCTTACACTACTTATTGGATCCTAAGAGCTCTCAAGATAAAGTATAAACTCTATAGGTAACCTACAAAGGCCCTCTTGATTGGTTTCTGCCTCATGTATAGGAGTATGGGAAGACTTTCCTTCCCAGAGCCTCATGTATGATTGACTCTTACCAGTAAGTGACTATATTACGCTGCCTTCCATCTCCATACAAGCTCTGCTCCCTCTCCCTTGAATATAAGCCCAGATTACCCTTATTGTCTATAAAGACTCAATGCACGCACACACACACACACACACACACACACAAACACACACACACAAACTTCTTCCAGAAAATGTGGCTGGCTCTATCTCCTATCCCTGCTTTAGACACTTCCTCTGTATTTGCATAATAATCTCTTATCTGTTGCACTGTTCGTTTATGTGGATTTTCTTGCTGGATGACTGATAAGCTCTTTGAGAGTAGGAAACATGTCTAGCTTATCTTTGAATCCCTTGTCTACTATCAGAGATAAAACAACCAATAATATCAAATAAATGGATGGATGAACAGACAGATGGATTGAATGAATCTCTGTCTTTTGTTCTCTGGGTCCCCTGAAACATAGAACCTCCATCTAATTATCTCTCTATCAAGGGACTGAAGTGTCCCGAATATGAGTTTTAAATCAGAGACAGGTGGAAGAGACTCAAAGAATTTTCAACAAAACTAAAGAACTGTAACAGTGGCCTATGTTTTTAGGTTGGACAGATTTTTCCATTTTTTGCTCTCTTCTCACTTGCTATAACAAGCTTTTGAACAACAACAGATGTCATTTTTCATGTGTCTTCCACTTTCTTATTTTAACTCTCAACTTTTTCTCAGAGCTGACAGGAGACACAAATTTTTCTCAATCCTCAGAATGCCGAGTAATTTAAACATACCTCAGGAATCCGCCTCAAGGAGAGCACCTGTATGTCATAGAGGGTCTTCTGGAGAGAGGGTGAATACTCGCCTCTGTCATAGGGCCCAGCGAATTTTTCCAGGATAATGTCCCGAACAGTGTCCCTAAAGCACAGAGAAGAAAGCTGAAGATTCTCATGAAGTGGTATTTCAGTTATGCTTTATAAAGCTGAGACATAGTGACATCTCTGCCCCCCCGAAAAAAATTTATTATTTATTTTAGAAGAGATTATCACCCTGTGATGCAAAAAAGAAAAGAGCAGAAACAAAACTCACTTTCCATTTCTCTACACACACACACACACACACACACACACCACTCAGCAAACACTGAACTAGGCTGTCTTCATAGATGGGCACCAGGGCCCAGTGGGAATTTCAGGGTAAATCTCGCACATTTGAGGAACCTATGAAGAGGAATCCCAAAACTCTAGCCCTCTTACTGTTGTGCTTGGCTGGTTCCTTGAACTGTTACTTTGGGGCTTTTGCTCTGTGCCCAGACTCTGTGCTGAGCATTCTATGTGATTATGTCACTGAATTCAGCGCAGCTGAAGTGAGGACTATATTGATATCCCCAAGGTAGAGCGGATGAATCTGAGCCTCAAGGTTAAAAGATCCCCTCTGAGTGGCAGCCTTTAGTGGGAGGCCAGGAGTACCACCCTGACTGACACATTCAATCTCATCTTCTCAACATAAGCACAGCAGATGCCTGCTGCCCGGGGGAGAAATTAAAATAGAAGAGGAACAAGTGGACTCAGGTGAGGGTCTCTCCAAGCACTTAGAAACCTATCACATAACAAAAAGAATAGAGAAAAACTATTCCAGTGGGAGGAAGCTACATGGGGAGGAGGAGCAGTTTCTAGCTGATCATGGGCTAGAAATGTCTAACAATTAGAGCTTCGCTGAAGGAATATCTAGTCAAAAGGCAAGCTCTGGGAGTTCAGAAGCCTAATTATTCCTTGTCAAAGATATTAGGATAATCATACCTTTACATTTGAAAGCACTTATCACCTACAAAGTGCTTCTATGCATATCATATCATTTTTTTTAGCTTAGTGTGACCCTTTGTCTCAGTGTCCCTGGAATCAAAGGGTCTCCCGGAACATGGAAATTTCAGTCTTAAAGCCAGGAAAGTTCCTGCCAAACTGAGATGGCGTAGTCATCCTAGTTAGCCATCTCTGCTTTACTGTGAGGTCCGAAGGCTAGATATTCACTTGGTTTGACCAGTGCTTCCTAAAGTGCCTTTGAAACCTTGCAGCAGCAGCATCTGGGAGCTGGTTACAAATGCAAATTATCAGGCCCCCATCACCCAGAGAATCAGTCTCTGGGGATGGCTTAGTGATCTACATCTTAAGAAGCCCCTAGGTCATTCTGATGTGTATTAATGTTTGAGAACCACTGATTTAACAAGTTAAAATGCAGAAGGGATTTCTGAATAGTGGAGAGGTGAAGTTGAGTGACTTCAAAATTCCCCTTTTGGATCTATGATTCCATGAGCTGTGGAACCCTGGGAAGAAGGCAGACAGACACCCCTCACCCCAGTTCCAGATCCTAGCCCCCGTCATACCAAGTGGCCTCAAAATCCACATCTTTGCCCTGGTGATAGCGCCACTTGGAATACACTTGGGTAGCAAAGCACCGGTCCTTCACTTCAGGGAGGGTAGTGAACTGGTCCTTGATGAATCCTTCAAATCCAGACTGGGTTGTTTTCAAAACCTTGAGGTCTTTGATTCCAGAATGAATGACTGGAGGTTCTGTGTCAAATAGAGAGGTAGGAGAGGATGGGCCATAAACAAAATAGCATCTCCCTACTGATACCTAGCACTGAGGATTCTGACCATTAAAACACCGCAGTGTGTTTGTGCAAAGGACCACATCTCTGCCCATGTTCTCCATCTTCCTGTTTCCTCTGAAGTCTGAGTGAGCAGCTGCTGTCTGTTTTGTTCCTTGTACTGGAATTGAACCCAGGGTCTTTATACTGAGCTACACTTCCAGCCCTTTTAAATTTCTATTGTTTAGATTCTGAGACAGAGTTTTACTACGTTGCTACATTGCCTGGGCTAGGTTCAAATTTTTGGTCCTCCTAACTTGGCCTCTCAGAGTGCTGGGATTACAGATGTGCACCACACTTGGTGTGGGCCCAGCTTTTCCTTCTGCCCAGAAAATCTGTCTTCCCATGAGTCCCTGCCCTCCGCTGTTTAAGAAAACTGAAGGTCCAAGAATAAACTGCCGTATTGTGTTGAAGGCCATAGAAATGGATAACTCACTTTCTGTCACATGCGAGGGTGTCTTCTCAACCAAGTTACTCTGTACTTCTTGAGCCACATCTATTCTACTGGAAATCATGTGGAAATGAGGTGCTTTTTTTGTTTTATTTTGTTTCCGGTTCCAGAGATGGAACTCAGGACCTTGTGCTTGTGAGGCAGGCACGGTGCCACTGAGCTAAATCCCAGGCCCTGGAAATGAGTTTAAAAGCTCCTCAAAATTAGTTTTCTCATGCTGTGATCCTTTTATTGCAGTATTCCTCATGTTTGTCACCGACAGTGGCCAATGACTTCAGTCACCACTAGGCCCTGATGATGTCTCCATTCCCTTGTGGTTATGATCTCAGATGAGTGGGTAGCAGCATGAGGCTGGCTGAACCTATATAAACAAAGACTAGGAAGATAAGGCTGGTGACTGATAGGCATAAGGCCTGAGTTGATATCCATAAAGACTTTTGATTGGGGGCTGAAGGAACAGACTTTGGCTTATGGGCAGAAGTCGGTTCATGGGTACCTAAAGTAGAGTTGAAAACAATGGAGCAGATGAGATAGCACACCTTCTGGCTCAGCTGTCACCTTGTAAGGTAATGGGTCAGGTGAAGAGTGACAAGCATAATCTGAAGAGGCTGCTCACTTGTGCATAAGCAATGCTAACACAGGGTGGTGGGGGACAGAGTTAGGGAGGGCAGGGTTCTGTCTTTCTCTTTCCATATAGAACACACCCACACCATAGCTCCAGTAGTTTAGTGGAAACTGAAGAGAACAGAGAGCCAAATGACACATTGGTGAATTTGAGGATATAATGCTCCAGGGAAAGCAGCATTTTTCCAAAGGAGACATGACACTTGACATAGCAAAAGGAGAGCAGAGCAGGGAGGCAGAAGTTGTCCCCACTTGGTGCAAACTTTTTCCTGAGCAAGACAGCCCTTTGAGGGTGTCAGAGGTGGAAAAGTTTGGCTGGATACATCTAGCAATTCAATGGCAATAAATATAGAGAAATTCAGAAATGAATATTAACACCATCTTATTGGGTGCATAAGCTGATGAGGATGGAGACATTTGGGGAGTGTTTGGACACCCTCAATAGTGAAGCACCACGCAGTATTGTGAAGGCCACCTCTTTTCAGTCTGTAAGTTGGTCCTAACAAATATTTATTCTTCTTGGCCCATTTAGTCTAAAAATTCAGGGCCAAAGGCATCAGGCATCACAACACGGGCATAGGTACACTTTTAGTCAAGGCACAGAGTGTAACTCATGGTCCTTAATTAAAATCTAAGGAATCTCCTAAAACATCACCTTAAATATTGCATGGTTTCTCTTATACAAGAAACTCAAAATATAAAGAGCAAAATAAAAGAAAATAGGAAGTAGGAAGATCTTTTTCAAACAGGAAAGGACTCAAGAGATGGAGGGAAGGGGGAAGGAGGGAAAGGAGAGGGGATGCAAAAAGAAATGAAGATGTATTACATATATGTACCAACTTCACACAAGGAATGTAAACATTATGTACTGCAAACATACTAGTAAAAAATAAATTTCAAAAAACTCAATGGTTTATACCACCTATTGGTTTTAATTACTACAATTCAATTAGGAGCTATAGAATCTCAGAAGTAAATAGTGACTATACAGTATTTTGATATTTTCAATGCTACATATGTATACCTACCAGAGACAGCAATAACCAAGGGTTAGTGGAAGATCTGCTGATTAAATATTTTCTAATTAAATAAAATGCCTTATGCAGTGTGTTCCAGGATAATGTGGTATAACAGCCAATGATAATTGTTTAACTTTCTCAAGTTCTCATTGGGAACTATATCTGAAGAAGGATCAAGAGAAAGATGCCAGCAATGCTTTAAAGCCTTCAGTTGGCTGGGTTCATCAGATTCTAAATGCTTAAAGACATGGGCCTACAGAAGCAGTATTTTAAATGGAATCAGTCTAAGTCTCAAACCCAAGAAAATGTCAGAAGCAATCAATAGGTAGATATTAAATGAACAAATACAGCAAGATTGATTCATATCCAGGAATAAGAATCTCAGAACTTATGGAACTGAATGTGGAAATAAGGACTGAGATGTATAATGGATACTGGGAAATGCTCAAATGGGAAGGGGAACAAGGGAGGAGGGAGTGAGAAAGGAAAGAAGGGACTATAAAAAGTGAAAATAGAAGGAAAAAATGGGGAAAAAAAGCTTTTGTACATAGGGAGTGGGTGAGGCTTGAGGGAGGAATGGGATAAAATAAAATAAAATTTATTAATAAAAATAAAAAAATGTTAAAAGAATCTCACAACTTAGTCTCTTTCTCTTCTAGACAGTTCAACTACATCAATCATTATTTTTCACTTTCTGGTCTCCTCCACTTCTTCCATACAATGTGGCAGGGAGAGAGAAGTGGGTATCAATATTGCCTGAGAACTTTCTGTCCCCAGGTAGCCTTTGGTTGCTGCCTTTTTCAGTCCTTCTCTTATTTAATTTTCAGACATCTAGAAAGTAGGTATTTTTATGCAGGTGTTTTTTTATTCATCTGCCCATAGTCACATGGCTAGAGTCTGGAAGAGGTGGAGTCTAAATTCAGCACCACATTATGAGATTCCGTGCTTTTCTGCCCCCTTTTTAGATCACTCTCCATCTGTGCAATGTTTTCTTCTTCCTTTAACTCTCTTCCTCCATTTCTGTGCTATAAGAGGCCATTCTAGGAGACAGGAAGTTTGCCACTTCTTATTCTACAGTGTGCTTTGAAGGCCTAAGAGAGAGATTCCAGCCTGAAAATACCATTGAAATTGGTCTGAAATGCAGATTGAAGCATCACTTTCAGAAATGGCCCTTGTGCATCTTGGAAATTTCTATTCCTTAAACATTTCATAATAAAATGCAAAGATTACCTCCAGACTTTTTAAACTAATGTAATCTATCTCCAACAGTAATCCCTCCTAGAAAACAAAATCCTTCAGAAAGAAAGCATGGATTTGCAATCGGGAGGACAGCTAAAACAAGTAGCAGAAACGATTGACGGAGAATAAAAAGCTGAAAGAGAACCAAAGGTAAACTCTGCCTATACCATGTTTTTCAATTCATCTGGTCTTGATCATCAGCATCTATATAAACCAGTTAAACTGAGGCTCCTCTAGTGATCTTACTCCTAAATGGATTTCTGATCACAGTGTTGCATGGTAATTGAATCCACACTTTTGGGACTCAGATTTCTCTAACTTCAAATCCTGATGCTCTTCCTGTCTCCCTAATTTCCCTTTCTATAAGCACTATGCCCCTAAGGAAATGACTTAACCTCTTTCTACAAAGATTTTCTCATCTGTAAAATGGAGAGAACATCATACCTGTTTCCTGGATTTAATACATATCTAAGAAAATGCACATGAAGGACTTAGAATGGCTGCTATACAGGAAATGCTCTGTAAAAGTCATTATGATCTGCCGCGCAAGCGCAAGGACCAGAGTTCGATCCCCGGTACCAAAAAAAAAAAAAAAAAAGTCATTATGGTGATTTTGCCACAACTACTTTGTCCTACAGACTCTAACCTCCTATAAACCTCCTATAAATATTTCTGAAAAGTCCTTCTCCAGTCCCACCTGTCCACTGCCAGCCCTGAGGTGAGAGTTTTTGAGTTCAGGCAAGTGCTGGTCTTGATTGTCCACTATGAAATCATCTACTTTCTCACTAGTCTGAAGTAGAGAAGTCAGTTGTGCTTTTAATGTGTTTTCACATAGGTTTCCCACAGAAGAAAACATCTCATGTTCCCAAAGACAATTAACTATTTCCACAGTTTTGGAGTAGCACAAACCATCTACTCTGGTACTGTCATCTTTCTATGAACAACAACAACAAAAATTATTCTTTCTGAGAGTCCAAAGAATTTTTTCCTTGGCACACACTAGACACACTGGATGAAATCAGAGAGTTTATTTTATCTTCCCTGTTGGCAGTGCCCCAGCTTTTGGAACACTCGTAAGAACTGAGGCTTTCAAATTCATGGGGCCATCAACTAAAAATATGATGCCTTACACACTTTAAAAATGATTCAAATTTTAACTAACAAGAAGTAATTCAACCAAGAAGGCTGCCCTTTTCTAGGTTACTTCCCATGAACACACTTAATCAGCTCTTTGTTTTTCTTTTTTGCCATGGTTATAGAGCAGGGCAGCAAGATTTTTCACATTTTACTTTACTAGAACATAATTTTTTCTAGCTCTTAGTATCCTCCTACACACTTAACAGATTGTGGTTTATCTCTCAGAGAAGCATATATCTACCCTTCAGCTCTCTGAGGGAAAGAAACTCACTGTGAGTTAATACAAAATAAGCCCATTTCCTTACCTACGCATCAGGTGTCACAAAGCACAAAAGCTTTACTGAGCCAAGAAAAAAATCCTGTCATGAAGAGGATAATTGCTTCCACATTTAACACCTCCAAAAAGGACACAAATAGCTAAAAGGAGGCTATTTTAAAACTATATTAAATCATTCTACTAGAAAATGTCAAACTTGTGAAGTGCTAGAAAAAAGTGAAGATCAATTAAACATCATTTGCCTCCAAGAGGCCATTTAGCTCACACAGGGAGAGGAAAAGCTTCCTCTGGGCAGTTCTGGATGGGGAGGGATGATATCCCCAGGAGGAAGGGAGCTGACTGGGCTTTTGTACAGCTAGGTGATGAGCATGGAGGTTTCACAAAGACTTGGTTCTTCCAAGAACTTCTCTTATGGAGGAGCTGAAGAGCTCTTGGTAGCAAAGGGACATGAACAGTTTTCTTGCCAGTGGCCATCTCTGGCCTGGGTCCTCCAATTCCTATACCTCTCCTGTTCCATCTGCCCAGCTGGTCACCTCTTTCAATCTCTTTGCCTCCTGAACTTTGACTTTATTAGCCTCCTTCCTGAAATTCTCACCAGCCTTCCCTCCATAAATGGGTGGGGCTTTGTTTTCACAACCTGTAGACAGTATCTCCATCTTTCATTTCTCTATCTAGTGATGCTTTAGCTGAATTTTTACAATCAGTGTCAGAATGGAAGAAATTTGATGCTTAAAAAATTATGAAAAATAATTCAAATAGTACGGAGATTTGGGGGCTGATTTATTTCAAATTAGTGACTCAATCATCCTAGTGACGTGACGTCAAGGCTTGGCTCAGCTTGTAGCTCGGTAGAGACACGTGAGAGAAACAGCTCAGAAGATCCAACTCCCATACGACCCCTGAACCAACAGCCTGGATCATGTATACAGGCCTAGTTATCTCTGAGTTTGGGGAGTCACAGGCTTAAGAGCAGCCCCTTGCCCTTTGAGCAAACAAATGTCTTTCTTCAGGATTCTGTCAAGGAGCCAGTCAACTTTGAAACACCAGAAAGTGTGGATCAGTGGTAAAGATCCAAAGGAAAAAACAATGTAATGGAAGTTTCAGAACAATCCCCTGGCCCCAAACTGGTACCTTCAATTCAGTAGGCTTTGTATAACTGTATATCCAAATGGTAACTAGGCATGAGCCCAGCCAGTTAGAAGGAACCCAGTCACATGTCCTACTGGGAAGAATTTCTTTTGGCAGCTGAATGGCTACATATATGATTAGGTATATGTGTTTTAGGGGGAAAAATTCTCTTCATTCTAGCAAAGCCCAAATAAAGACACTACTCACTACTCAGGGGTTTTTAACAACAGCCTTCATCATATAAATTGAGGTGTGTGTGTGTGTGTGTGTGTGTGTGTGTGTAACACAATGATTATTTTCTTCATTCAATCCTCTACAAAGACATTTTTATCACAATGATTATAACACTGATTCATGTCACAATTCCTATAATTTTAGATCTTAAGTAATAAGAAAATCAAAGAGTACCTTTGCTACCCAAAGAGCACATATCTCTATTTTCCAAAGAGGGACAGAACATAAATATCATCTTTGTGTACACAAACCTGGAAGATACACACATGCTTATGCCTGGACACACACATACCTGCAATACTTAAGGCAACAGATGTCCCCTCCCCTACCCGGATCCCTGCCAGCCCCGCAGGATTTCCGGGGGCCGGGGGGCGGGGGGCGGGGGGTGGGATTCAAATGAGCCAAGCTGGTACGTCTGGGAACAGCGCCACAAAGATCTCAGGACCCTGAAGTTTTGAAGCGTTAAGCAGAAAGGAAAAGCTTGGACCCGATTAGAATGGCTAGTTTTTCCACTCTGCAGCCGCCAGGTGATTAGAATTCAGGCTGATACTAATTCCGGGTAATTCCTGGAAAGAACTTGGGTGTAAAGAGAAGCCTGTTTGCTTTGTGTGATCATCACAACCCTGGGCTTGGCCATTTCACTTTCACCTCCATGGCTCTGCTAAACATATTTTTGTGGAAGATACCAACGATGTCTAATTGTCAAATATAGTTTCTTTTCCGCTGTTTTTTAAACCTAAACTTCTTGACCTTCCTGTGGCAGAGACTCCAGCTATTTCTTCTCCCTGGGTGCCCAGCTAGACCGTGTCTTGCTGCCTCTCCTGCAGTGAGGTGTGGCTACGTGATTCTCTCCAGCACACTGCTGTTGTTTTCAGGCCTGGTGTTCCCGCTTGAGGAGTTTTGCCCCTCCTCTTCTTCTCCACTCCCTTTACCTCTCCTCACTATCGGGCATGGGAATCTAAGTAAAGATTAAAAATATAAGGTTGCCATTAACCTGGGTTTCTGAATAACTTTATGAAGCAAAACACTCCCCCTCCTCACCTCCCTACACACATACACAAACACAAACATTGAACTGGACTTTTACAAAAAGAAGAAACGTCTTGTGCTAAGCTATTACCTATGGACCTATTTGTTATGACCTGTTTGTTATCTCAGTGACTATTTCTGATTTCTTAAAACCTATTTTTGTTCTGCTTTCATGCCATCGCTGTTCCCAGTCCTTTTTCTGTCCCTCTGACCATTCTTCCATCTCGCTCTTCAAACTGTCCAATCCTCAAACTAAGGAAACCTTCCCAGTACTCTCATCTTTCCTCTTCTCACTTTGTGTGTTTTTATGGAATGGGTTCTCCTTTTCCATGGCGTTTCCTGCTCTTGATCGATGGATAATCCCCAAATCCATCACCATCCCCTATTCCAAAACTTACCAGCTTCTCTCAAAATAACTCCTCTTTGTGTGTATTCTCTTTAGTCAATTCCCCAGTCCTTTCCCTTCAGGATCAACTTTAGCTCTTCCTTCCCTCCAAGTTTCCGTCCCAGTCAACCACTGAAACCCACGGTTTACACTTCACAAATGCCTCACATAAGGCCTGCCAACAACCTCTAAGTTTCTCCGTCTCTGATTCTACTGCTGTAGTTCCGAACACATCACTTCGTCATTCCTACAAGCCTCCACATGTCTCACTACCGCCCGCCTCTCCAGCCTGTTCACCACACGTTGGTTAGGATTGTGTATGAACAAAAACACATACACACATGCTCACGCACTTGTCCATTAAAAGACTTGTGATTCTTTGCTGTCACACTACACATAAATTATGGCTACTAGGTAAGGAGTACCCCCTATGTGCCAAATATTGTGCTGAATCCTTTACTAAGATAAATTTGGCATTTACCTCCTTAGGTGAGCATTTGCTCCCAGTCATAAGTCATGAAGCAGTAGAGGTCATACAGTTCCTTCTGACCTCAAGGCCCCTGGGCTTCACCACCATGCAAAATAGCTCTTAAGATCCTTCAGAGTATAGCCTGAAGCAACTTTTTCCATTCTTATCTCTACCTCTTACATTCTAGGAATTAGGCCCACTGAGGTTGTACCTATTCTTCAAATGTTTTTCCCTTTCAACAATTAGATGAATACTTTTCCACGGTGTTGCTCAGCATGATGCAGGTGCTCAAAATATATTAGTTCCCCTCTGCCATTCCTGTACGAATCCTACCCATGGGTAAACTGTTTCCTTTGCTTGTAGTTCCTGTGCACCTGCCTATGTCCTATATATTCTGAATTATTTTTTAAAAGTAAATTGGAATATTTCCTCCCCCCCATCAAGCCTTCCAGATTTCCCTGGAAAGACTTAGGTTTTGTACTTATTTGTTCCCTTAGCATGCCTTTAATCCCTGCACTGTGGTCTTTATGCCCCCTCAAATTGTAACATATCTGGCTATAGGTTTGTTTCTTATGAGACAGAGCTCTGTTATAAATTCTCTAGGAAGGTCTTGTTCATTTCTTTATCTACAGTCCCTCATGTGCATAAGTCCTCAAAATCTGTTTGATGAATAGTGTATGGATGAATGACACAGCACTTTCTAGAAATGCTTTTATTTTTTTAATCAGCTCTCTTGAAGTCTGATTCTAACCTGGACTATTATTTTACATAATTGAAAGTGGAATGAAGACTGTGCTAAGTGTCCTGAATGTCACTGAAAACCAACTGAGAGCTATGCTATCAAGACAGTAGCCACTAGGCCCCTGGGGCTGGTGAGCACTTGAAATACTGCTAGCATGACTTAAGATCTAGTGTAAATATATAATACACATGAAATTTCAAAGATTTACATTTTTAAAAGAGTATAAAATAGTTTAGAAATATTTTCTTACATTTATCATATAAAGAAATATTTTGCATATATTGGGTTAAGTAGATATATTACGAAAATTTATTTTTGTAATTTCTTTCTGCTTTCCTAATGTTACTACCAGAAGACTTTAAAATTACATATGTGAAAAAAATAAATAAAATAAAATGACATATGTGGCTTGCGTCCTATTCCAGTTAGAGCTGATTTAGAGTTTCTAATTTTATGAGAATAGTCAGTGTGATTAGGGAAGGAAAACAGTGGCCTAAGAGTCAGGAAATTCTCCTTTCTCTTCCAAAGTCACACACCGAAGGTAGGAAGGCAGGTAGGTAGGCAGAAAGGGAAGGAGGGAGGAAGAGAGGAAGAGAGGGAGAGAGGGAGAGAGGGAGGGAGAGGGGAGGACACGGAACAAAGGGAAGGAAGAGGAAAGGAGGGAAAGAAGTTAGTTCTGTTTTAGCTGACATCTTAGAGAGTTGTATCACATGACTACATATTTAGAAGATACAAATCACCTTTTCAATTTTATGCAAATATTTTCTTTTATATGATGATAATTTTATAACTGTCAATCAAATACTGAAAAGGTCCTAGCTATATCTAGACATAACACAGGTAGTTAAAAATATTAAATGATAGCTAGTATACTAAACTTTCTAAGGAAGACAAGGGCATGGTCCAATAGAACTCAGAATGAGAAGAGACCTTATATTTTATGAATATTGTAGTTTTCTTGACATCTACTAGATGTCACTTCAAATTCTTACTGAAGAAAATTAGAGAAAAAAAGAAAGCAAAGGCAAAAAAAGAAAGGGGAGGAAAGGAAAATGGAAAAATGTCTAGAGTCCACATTCTCAATTGTTAGTGATCATTAAGGCTTACTTTTTGTTAAGATAAAAGTATTTCTACCATCTGTTATTCCATGGTTCTTAAAAGTCTTCTAGTCTAAGCCTTAATGAATTACTGAATTCTATTCTAATCAACAAAACACTGGAATACAAGCTTTAGAAATTGTAATGTTTGCTCAATTGTATTACCAGTAAGGTCTGTATTTTAATAATATAATTTCATAAGGTCTGTATTATAATAATGTGTCACATTTACTTTTTGAATTTCTGGGTAAATAGGATCATATAATTGCTATTACTATTTTTTTTAAATTCATTTTATAGAAATTATAATAGTATCACTGGGGATTTAGCTCAGTGGTTCAGGTGCCAGCCTCGCAAGTGCAAGGTCCCGAGTTCAATCCCCAGTACCAAAAAAGAAAGAAATTATAATAGTATCAGTAGCTTACTGTGCAAATAAAATATCAGGAAAAATGATTGCTATTTAGTAGATATTTCCTATAAAGATTTCTAAAATAATGATATAGTACAAAAATACATTGGCCAGAAGTTTCAGAGATCTGGGTCCTTGTCAGCCTGGGAATGTTGTTTTTTCTGCCTCACCACAACATTTGGTAATAAAAGTGATCTACCCCACTCAACTTCCAGATTTGGCTACAAAATGAAATGCTTCAGTTCTTTAATTTTTGAAAAAAAAGTAGAAAAAATTTTTAATGTAATCCAAAATCGCAATGTTCATTCCCATCTCAGATGTAAAAGCATGAAAAATTCTCTGCAGTTTCTCTCCATATTAATAAGCAGAATTGTTCAGGAGGGGAAAAACTGAAATAGCTTTTGCAGAATCAAAGCATGAAAAATAGTTCCTTACCACCCCTCATCTGCTCCACCTCACAGAAGTGTGTTCCAGTGGGAGTGTGGATAAACGCATGGACATGTTTAGCTCCATCCTGAAAAGGAGGAGAAAATTTGTTTTTAGTAAAATTGCAGCATATGCCATAAAGCCAACCCTTTAATTAAATCGGGAGCATGAATGAGATAACCTTTTCAAAACGCTTCCAAGGGACTTCCTCAATGTAGACATGAGCTCGGGTGGCATGGTGAAAAGAAGAGAGGAAATGCTCACAGATATTCAAAGCAAAGGTTTCTATGCTTTTAATCTGCAAAAGAAACAAAACGCTAGTGATCAGAAATACTTGACCCACTTAAAAATAATTTTTAAATATTCAGGGATCTCTCTCTCTCTCTCTCTCTCTCTCTCTCTCTCTCTCTCTCTCTCTCTCTCCTCTTAAAGTGCACTTAAGAATGAGAGAAGCATAAAATTGAAAAGAATTTCAATAAGTAAGTTGGTCCTTATCCCAGCTTTCCATCTGGGCTCCCAAGGTTAGTTCATAGATTGCCATCAACAGGTGAGACTAGGCTATTTTGTTTTTGTTTTTTATTTTTTGGTACCCGGGATCAAACTCGGAACAATCCCCACGCGAGACTACCCTGTTTTTAAAAAGAATTGCGTTTTACAAGAAAGGATGAGCAAGAGTGGATGAGCCAAAAGTACCACTCAGATTCTCCTCACAGTGACCTTGATCATCATCTACACCAAAAGCCATCCACTCTGTAACACTCCGTTCTCTTTAGGAGACTGGCAAATGGGCCTCCCAGTTTCCCAAGGAAAATGCTAATGAAGAGCCATGTCACCATTCTTGCTCTGTGTGCAGGTCTTTTATTGATTATCCCTGGCTCTCCACACTCAGAAAGCAGCTCTCCACTTTCTCACGGATTCTCCACATTCAATTTTAGGCAATAGGCCCAGGATGTAGCTCAGTGGTGCTCTACCTGCCTAGCAAGCACAAGGTGTAAGTTTGATCTCTGGTACCAGAAAAAAAAAAAAATTCTAGGCAATATTTTGAGGCCCTAGCACAGTCTGTGAATTAATAATGGCTTTGCCTATAATTAAGGTGGACTATTTGTACCGGTTTCTCCAACATACTTCTGTTTTACACTGTTGTCCCAGCATAAGAATTAATAGCATCCTATTGTACTCTCAAAAGTATCTTGATTTGGATAAGAAATTATATGGTCACTCTATCTATAAAGAATGAACTCGGGCCGGGGATTTAGCTCAGTGCTCTCGCCGCCTGCTACTCAAGCCCAAGGACCCAAGTTCGATCCCTGATACCAAAAAAATAAATAAATAAAGAATGAACTTAAATTGTTTTTAACATTCAGGTCTATTCCCTCACTTTCCTTCAACCCCTCACACAGAAAGGGAAATACAATAAACTGTGGTGCCTGACCCTCTTCCATATCGTAATACAGGCCTATTTTCAACTAGTTTTTGGTGCTTTATTTTTCCATACTTCTGTCTGTTTGCTGGACTATTCTCATTAACAAGAGAAGAATTAAGGTAGAAATAGGCCTTGCAGAAATTGCACTGCAATTAGTTTGTTCATTTACTGCATTATGAGTGTGGATTCCATGTTTTTAAAAATGAATTTTCCAATCTGTATATCTTACCTTCTTAGAATTCTTGGCAAATAAAAGAATTAGCTATCATCTTGATTGACCCAGAACTTTGCCAGAAAACCAAAACAGCTTCACTCACTCTTAAAAAAAAAACAGAGCTCAAAATGCTAAAAAGTCAGGTTCTATCAGATATAAATAGCTCATGAAAAATCAATTAACCACCACATATGGACAGTAAATGGCAAGGAAGTTGAAGAGGCTAAGAAGGCATTAAAATTTGGACAAATTAATTTCAAGAATAAAAAGAAGTGCATCTGATTTTCTTCTGTAGTAACAACAGGAAGAGAATGGTATTTTCTACTATGAGTACACCATTCTGATACAAAAATAAATGATAGGACTCAAAGAAATACATGACACGTTAGATTTTGTTCTAAAATCTTTCAGAACCCTGGTTTGTTTATGATTCTAATTAGCAATACCATCCTAATTTGTCCAATATTATTCTTGGCCTGAAAGAGTGAAGAAAGTAGACTAAAAATATGATTGTAAAAAAAGCAAAAGCAAGCTTTTTCTGAAAGCCTGAGAGTTTGAGGGTAGAACAGAAAGTTTTAAAAATAGCTTAAGTAGGTTAAAAGGTAATAGGAACTCAAAATAAGCATGTACTACGCCCATGCTATCTTAAAGTGAATTCTGCATCAAGATAGGCAGCATGTAAGGAAAATGATGCATACCCCTTTGAACTTTGCCAAGACATGAACTGTGTTCTTGATAGTGTCTGTAGGGATGACATCTGAATTATCTCCATGCAGGTAATCTTTTTTGGAACCCAGAGTAAGTTGCACTGAAGTTGCCACCTCTTTAATACTGTGGTATTTTCCATCGCGTTGAATACGGAGAACTTTTACCATATCCTTCCCATAGCCAGTTCGGACAAACTCCACTTCAGCATTCTGTAACAAAAACGTAATCATCTTATGAAAAAAGGCTAAATGAAAGCAAAAGGCCAATCAAAATTTCTTTAAGCTTTCATTTTATCATGCATATTATACAAAAGATGAGACCCAAAGTATATGAAAGCAATATCACATTCTACCTCAGGAGAACAGAAACTTGTATAGAAAAAAGAAAATCCCAGAAAGCAAATGAAATACAGTAGACTGTCCTGCAGACAGATAGGTGGATGGCTTTTGTAATAACAATAATACATAGCAATAATAGAATCTCCAGAACCAACCATGTTAACTTACTCCGTCGTATTAATTCCTGCTAACTTAATCCTTGGGATTTCTCAGTGCACTAACATTCTCACTTTACAAAAAGAGAAACTAAGTTTCAAGGAGATTAAGTGGCTTGCCTGACTTCACATAGCTAGTAAAAGACAGAGTTAGGATTCACATTCACATCTATTGAGTCCAAGTTATAGAATGGCCATATTGATATAAATTGTCTTCCTCCTATAAAATTTCTTGAATATGTTACCTGGAAATAATTCTGTATCCTTTTATGTAGAAAGTAATAATCTGAAGAAAATGCCTATTAATAGAATTTTAAATTCCTTTTCCATTTGCTAGCAGGAAGAAGAATAATTGGTAACAGGGTCCAGATTGCTTTTAGGAGTACAGAGCCAGGGTCATCTCGCTGCAAGGAGAGCTATGTTTTTAGTGAAGAGACACTTAGAAGAACCTGCTGATTGGCTCATTAGGACCCTTATTTGAAGTTGAATCATAGCCCAGTAAACACATTCATCTCTCCCAGAAAATCCACAAGATTCGTCACTGGATTTTATTGGTGTTTGAGAACATGCAGGAGAGGGCAGAAGGACAGAAACCATTATCTCATTTAGCATGGAAATTGAACATTAAAATGGTAATGAAAGAAGATAACAAAAATGAAAGTAAATTAAAAACAGAAACAGCAGATGGGGAGAGTCTGGAAACAGACAAGGAACTTCACCTGCAAATCACACTTAGGCTGCTCAAGGGCTGTTTGCACATAAACTCACCAGGTCCTCTGAGAGGAATTGAAAAATACTAGTGAACATCAGAAACGACTGCTATTTTTCTGGTGAACTGATGAGAGGCCATTTCAAATCATGAGGATAGCGCTGCACACTATCATAGACCATTTAAAATATACTGGGGTTTGAGGTGTCAGAACTCAGGGCTGTAGTGGCTTTGGAATCAGAGCAGGTCCAAATTCTGCCTTGTCACTTATACTTTGGTAGCTTGAAGCAAGTGATTCAATGTCTCTGAGCCTCAGGTCCACAATTGCACCTCTACCTGTAGGGCAGCTCGTGAACGTGAAAGGCCTGGCTCAGCTCCAAGTATCTGGTGATTCAGTGAGGTCAGTCCCAGCACCAGTGCCCATGTCCTGCCTGAATGTGAAAGTGGCAGCAGTAGCAAAGAGGATGTTGTTGAAGTGCACTGGTTTGGGGGAGGAGAGCAATACTGACAGCAGCAAGAGGAAGACCCCAGCTCGTCTTGAGCCACAAAGGGCTCTACCTCAGGGAGGAAGGTCCTTGGCTGCTTGGGGCCCCTGGATAGTACAGACAAAGTCTCTGAGATCATTTGTCACCTGCAATCTGCAGCATGACTCAACACCTGTGACTTCTCAACCCCAACCTCTGCCACTAAGTATCCAAACTGGTGAAAGCAACTGGTATCTATGCGGTATAGAAAGAGATCACAACATAGCCATCCATCCTATCCCTGCTCAGCTCTCTTCTTATCTATTCACTTGTGACTTCAAACTCTTTCATGCTATCTTGAGTTAATTGTGGCCACCCAGGCTCTTCATGCTTTCCCTGTCTGTAAGTCTTTGAATTTGCTAATCCTTCTTTCTGGAACACTTTTTTCTAACTACACAACCACCAACCTCTCCACCTGCCTAATTTCTTATAGTCATCCTTCTAGTCCCAGATGTCTGCCATAGTCCTTCAAATTTGGAGTAGATGCCCTTTTTATGTGCTTTCAAAATACTTGTTACTGCCTTAGAATCATTATCAAATTGTATTGAAATTTCCTCTTCATGTGTATGATTCATTCTAAAACGCTAAACTATGAAAGCTGGAACAAGTTCTATCTTAGTCACCATAGCAACCCCAGCATTCAGCAAAGTGCCTAGAACATAAATAGATACTTGATAAATGTGTCATGAATGAATGGATGGTGCTAAGCACCTCTACTGCTTGTGTGATGATACAGACTAGTTAATGCAAACACACAAAAAAGATTGCAATACAGGAAGAGCTACTTCAGCTCATACCCTAATTGGGAATTTCCTCTTCCGGAGAAAGTGGGAATAAGAACTTATGCCTCCTGATCACCACAGCCTGGGGATAACAGGTACATCTGGCCAGAGAACAGAAGCCCAGGAAGAGCAGAAATGAGCACAGAGAGAGTCAGCAAGGCAAAGGGCTCACATTGCTAATCAGACAGCACTCCGGCACAGCCAGCCAGCCCGGAGAAGAGATTATTAGAGACACAAGATCTTGAGCAAGATCATGATGACACCAGGCAAATCTGTGCACTAGAACAAGGCTTGAGGAATCCAGCTTGCTGAGCAATGAGTCAGAATAAAAAGGACATATAATATAATAAATGATTTAAAATACTATGATTTTTTAAAAATTTTATTACAGTAAAAGACATTGTCATAACTCCCCCCTTGTTTCAAATGCATTCATCCCATGGTTCTTGACACTTTCTGAAGCAGATGTCTTTAGGTGGGCTCTCCTGGCTGCCTTCATGTTCTGACTCAGCTCAAAACATTTACTTTTCATGGTCATTTTGACTTTGGGGAAGAACCAGAAGTCACACAGTGCCAGATCCGGTGAATAAGGTGGATGAGGACACACTGTAATGTTTGCACTAGCTTCCCTTCCCATTGGATGTCATTCAGCAGCAGCATTCACAGTATTTTTTTAAATAACATTTTATAAAGAGGACTTCCAGAACTGCTTCCGAAAGTGGCAGGAAAAATGAGACAAATGAGCTCGTAAATGAGGGAGAATATTTTGAGAGAGATTAATGGCAATGTGTTTCTTACTGTAATAAATGTTTAAAAATCTAAATATTTATCATATTTTTCAATGCCCCTTTTTAACTATCTGAGCTTGGAACACAATGAGACAGTCTGGTGTGGGATCCCCAGAGAGTATTGAAACAAGACCTGGCCTGGATGAGAACTGAAGCTGTTCCCTTGTAGTTCTGCAGAGAAGTCAGAAGTGGGTATCAAAACCGCATTGTACATAACATGGGCAACATGTGCAAGACAGCTGTACAGTAAAACACAAAAGTTTCTCTCATCTGGAGGGTGTCCATGGGCTGAGAGATGGGCTTGGGCCTCTGGAGTAAGGCAACCCAGGTGAAATCCTTGTTCTGCTGCTTATTGGCAGAAGAGGCAATTTTATCTATAAAATGAGAATCATAGCAATGTCCATCTCTCAGGATTGATGTGAGGAGTACATAAGAAAAAACAAAAAGCACTTAGAAAAGTGCCTGGCAAATAGAATGTGCTCAGTAAATGTGAGTTATACTTACCACTGGCAAATAATAATTACATGTCAAATTTTGCATTAAAGGATCCTTCTAGTTATTGATATAAGTATTTAGAGAGCACACCAGACCAGAGCGCGTATGGGTTGCTCTTATAATCAGTTCTACTTCTGCCTTCCTACCTTGAGGGACATTGGCCTTATTTAAATTCTCATGATCACTGATACCCATATCTTTGGTTGTCCTTTCTCAGGCTTCTGTGGCTTGAGGAAACAAATTCACAAAAGAAAACTCTATTTCCTAGAGCAAGTCTCTGTACAAAATATCAGCAGGAATAAATCTTTACCTAGCTGTATGGAAGAAAAATCCTTTCTTATATATGCCTTGAAATATAAAAGGATAGAGACGTATTACATTTCTACAAAGTAATGTTGGAGCGAATGAAGGGATTTTAAATGACTCATCGGTTTCAGTTCTACTACGTGATGGCAAGTGTTTGCTTCGTTCCAGGCCATATTGAAAGTGACTAAATTGTCACAACCGTTTTGAGGGCTTTTAATCTGGAATCTGTTAACCCCCAGTGAGTCGATTTTAGGCAGAAGTACGTACTTTATGAAGCTGTAACTAAAACCTTATACATTTGCAGGGTGTGGGGTAGATGCGGGGGGGTGAGTACATAGATTTCATTAGATTCCAAAGGGGTTAGGTAGAGAATGCCTCGTAAAAGTTTAACAACTGCTGCTCTGTGTCAGTGGGGTTAAAATTGTTAGGGTCACTTTGGTCGACTTGACTTAGCCATGGTCTGACCACCAGGCACGGAACAGCGGGATGGGAGGTCATTCTCAGTCCCCAGTCATACTCCCTGCACCACCTACTAGCTCTAGGCCCATGTAAGTTCCTTAATCTTTTTATCCCTTCCCTTTTTGAACCATAAAATAGGATAATGATGTCACCTATTTTCTGTAATTGTTCTGAGGCTCAAAGTAGAGTAAGTGCTTAAAACAGAGACTGGGACATGGTAAGTGTCAGTGAGTGTCAGCTATTGTCATTATCTGGCCTCTCAATTTGATCAAAAATAGCAGTTGGAGCATTTTGGTATCAATTCCATTGCTAAACATGGGGAGACTGACTTGTTTCTCTTTTTGGTAAGGACTGAGAATACTGTGCTATAAAGGCACATGCTGTTTTCTGATGTCAGTAAGCTACTGATAAAAGAAATCCATGTCAGTATAAATCTTTGTCCATATTTTCATTGAATCTTTGCTGCTTATGTACACCAAGGGAATAGCTTTATATAAAGTTAATATTCATCCCCACCCATGTGCCATGCTTTCTAGCTTCTGTGCCTTTTGCATGTTTTCTTTTAATACTAATGTTCTCATATTTGTACTTTTATATACTAGATAGTAAATGAATTTTCCCATTCTCTACATAAGGACCAAGGCAAAAAAAATATATTTTTCTAGCCATTGGCCAGGATTTGATTTCAAGTAGCTCTGAGATTTTAGCCACCTGTAAGTATCCCTCCGTCTGCTTGGAATGCCATCTCCCTGTTGTCAGGTCTCATCCCACCGTGAACTCCTCCACAAACCAGTGCTCTTTCCTCTCAACTCCCAGTGCACTTTAGTGAACAGGCACTAGCCGTGAAGGTCGTTTTCTTCCTTATTATTCTTATTTGTGCGCAGATCTTAATATATTTCCAGTACAATATCTTGAAGACGAGATTGAATCATCTTTGTATACCTCAGAGCACCTGACAGTGCTTTGTACTGTCATAAATTAATCAACTAGGAAGGAGCTTTCTTACTTGCATATATTTTCGAAAATTTAGGTCATGTTTATTTTAGCAGGAAAAACATTTTTTTCAGCTCTAAATTACCCCATCAATTCAGCCTCAGGTTCACATTTTCAAGTTCCAGGATGAGGTGGTCGATACAGGAAGAGCCCACTACCCCTGGAAGAGCCCACTACCCCTGTTTCCTTACTGCATTCTGTTTTCTTCACTTGATCTTAGCCAAAAGGCCGAGAAGCGATACATTCTATTTTCTTATGAGAACTGGTACAGGGAAGAGAAATAAGGTTTGTTCATGTCACTTGTGAGCTGCAATTATCCTCAGAAAATAAGAACCCCTGTGAAATCACCTATGAGCCTTCTATATAATTAAATATTATCAGAAGTAGTAATATTATGGCACAATTTCCAACTGTTTTAACTTTGAACACACACTCATTTTTTCCTGCACAGAATCCCTTCATATTCGCTTTTTCCAATACTTAACAACGAATTTTGGTCTGGAATGTTTGTGCGTTCATCAAGTGGGTGTTCATATAAGCAGATTTTAATTAGAAGAGAACTACTGTGAAAATATTAGCCAAGATAATGGGAAATTTGTAAAGTTAAATTTTACAATGACTAGAATATTCTCTCAAGTCTTACAAGAGCTTCTGTAAGGATCACCTCCACCCTCCATATTAGATAGAACTACAAAAATGGAGCTGTAGCTGGCTCAGACCCATCCCACTTGTATAAGTATTACAATTTAGTTGCAGTGTGCTAGGACAAAAGGAAGAATGGTGCATGGAAGTTGCCTCCTCTCTCTCTCTCTCTCTCTCTCTCTCTCTCTCTCTCTCTGGAATATGCCAGAAAAATTTTTTCCCTTCACTGTTTAGATTTCTCCTTTACCTGGATGTTGACTTGGGCATTTGTGAACAGAAAGATTTCAGTGAAAATGGTATAAACTAATATGAGAAAAATGAGCACTCCTATGAACAATTTAATACAATTTTGGTGGATCTTAATAATGACAAGAACAAAAACAGTAAATGATAATCTGAGAGGCAACTAAAGTTTTTTTGTTTGTTTGTTTGTTTCGCTGCCTAGGATCTACTAAATGTTAAATTAGAAAATATTGATATCCAGTAGAAAATGTTACATTGGTTTACCTTGCAAAGGTAAAGGGAGATGTGCATTATGTTCAAAGAGTGACTCTAGAGGGATTTCTCAAGCCAATGTTCCAAGAGCAGCATAAAAACTCACCTGCATAATTACAGGAGAAAGAAAGGGTGTGTTACCTACTGAAGACTCTGATTACAGGTGCTCAGTTATTTTCATTTTTCTGCCTATGACCGAGGAAGAGAAAGGCATCACTAAATGTCGGGAGGAAAGATAATTTTCTTTCTAGACTCTCCACAGCAGAGACCCTGGAACGGAGCCTCTAAAATCGGGAAGGAAACCCCCCGAGAAAGAGTGGATGGAGACCTCTAAAACTGTGGTGAGAAGAAAATTTTATTGAAATACATTCTTTGAAAGATGTCTGTTTCTGAATGTATAGTCTTGGAAATAAAACCAATAGCAGCAACCACATATTGAGGACTTGATATGCATCAAGAAATTTATACATATTATTTCCTCTAATCCTTTACAAGAGCCCCGTGAAGTAGGTATCATTACCAGGTTTGATGAAGAAAGACACTGGGGCAAGGTAACCTCCCAAGGTGACACAGCGACCAGGTAATACAGGCAGGATGACATCTCTACCCCTGTACCTCCGGCTGACTCTTTCCCATTCCATTGCAGTCACTGCAGCCCCTTTGATCTGCTTGACAAACCCCTTCAGAGTTACACTCATTAGGCAAAGGAAGAAAACACTTGATCCCAACAGAAGGAGGAACTTGATCACACTAGTAGGCACTAGCACTTGCATACCATCTAATTTCCCATCCACAAGGACCTACATTGTTTTATTTACTTCTTACAACTCTGAGTTGCTGGAAAGAGTCCCCATTTTAAAATAAACTAGCTTAGAGCTATTAAATGAGCTGCCCAAAGTCACACAGGGACAGACCTACTGGGAAGGGCCCTGGGGAGATGGGGCAGAAGCTCACCCAACTCTGAGACCCGCTCCACAGGAACTGTTTCTAACACTCTGGTCATATTTAAAATATTTTAAACTATGGAGAATTCCAAGTTCCAATGGATTCTGGGTTTATGGTGGGCATTTTATGCTATAAGTAGAGGTCACATTGAAAGGTAGTTGCCCTCTGGGCAGGATGAAATTTCAGCTTCATATCTAGAATAGATAACTCAAAAAATCAGACCACCTCAGATGTAAAGATCCAATCCAAAACACGGGCATCTGAAATGAATAGACACTAGAAATGGCAAATAAATATATGAAAAAATGTTCAACACCATTGGTCATTCGAGAGATGTAAATTAAAACAACATTGAGATTCCATCTCACTCCAGGAAGAATGGCTGTTAGCAAGAAATAAACCAATAACAAATGCTGGCGGGGCTGTGGGGAAAAAGGAGCCCTTCTCCACTCCTGGTAGGAGTGTAGACTGGCGAAACCACTGTGGAAATCAGTGTGGAGATTCATCAAAAAACTAAAACTAGAGGTTCCATTTGACCTAGCTGTTCTCCTTCTTATTTTCCCAAAAGAATTAAAAGCATCATACCACACCAATATATCCACACCTGTATTTATAGCAGCACAATTTGTAATAGCTAAATCTTGGAAACAGTCCAAATGCCTATCAACAGATGAATAGATAAAGATATGGTGTTTTTATACAATGGAGTACTACTCAGCCATGGAAAAGGATAAACTTGAGAAATTTCTAGGTAAATGGATATACCTTGAGATCATACTCTTAAATGAAATAAATCAAACACACATTTAAATATCATATTGTTTCTGTGATGTGAAAAACCAAAAAGGTAAATAAGGACAAAACTGTTTCATAGATATTGGGAAATAGGAAGAAAATGTTCAAATGGGAAAGGGAACAAGGAAGGGAGATGGGAGAAAGGAAGGAGGAGAGAAGAGAAAAAGACAATAGAAGGGAAAAATAGGGCCAGGGATTTAGCTCAGTGGTTCCGGCGCCTGCCTTGCAAGCGCAAGGTCCCAAGTTCGATCCCCGGTACCAAAAAAAAGAAGAAGGGAAAAATAGAAACAAAGCTTTTGTAAATAAGTAGGGGAAGAGGGGTTGAAGGGAGGGGGGGGAATTGGGGAAAAAAGAATGTGTTATGCACAGGTACAAATTCCCTATGATGAATGTGATCATTACATTTATCTAAAGTGCACCAATAAAATAAATTTTTTAAAACATTAACCCTTCCTAACTCAAAAAAAAATAGAAAGTTCTGCTTCATGTCTTTAGCAATAGGGTACTCATTGAGTTCAACATTGACTTTATCTGGAGAAAGACCCTTGAAATCATACATAATGTGGGCTTGTTTGTGGCCATTTAAAACCATGTCACAAAAGCACTGCTTTTAGTCTATCTGAAGGGAAAAGGAAATAACTTTGTCGTGGAAGAAATGGAAACAAAGCTGGAAGGAACCAGCATCAAATGGCACCAGTTAGACGCCAGGGCTAGGCACATTGCACCCCACTGAGCCCTGAGAGGTCTTTGTAGAGATTGTTGTTCAGAAAAGGAAGCTAAAACTCTGTGAAGACCACACATGGCTGGTGAGAGGAGGGGCAGGCACAGAACTTAGGTCGGCCTGGTTCTTTTCACTGTAGCCACTTCCCGGACACAACAATTATAATAGGGTATTACTTATTACATACTTGCTTTTGTTTATATCTCTGACTAGATTTAATTCATTCTAAATTCTGCAGAACCCCACAGAGAAGTCTCTGACACCTCTTTCGTGCAATCCATCACCTAGATGGCAAGTGCTGGGCTATGTCCAGGGACAAACAGTAAACCAGACAGACACTTCTCTGCCCTTGCAGAGATTACTCCCTACAACAAACTTCTGTAGAGAAATCAAATAGTTAATATTTCAGGCTTTTCAGACTGTCTATAGGGTCTTTGTTTCAATTACTCAACTCTGCCATTAAAACTTAAAAAGCAGCTATACATAATACATCAATGAATGGTTCTGGCTGTGATCTAATAAAACTTTATTTATAAAAATCGGCTGTAGGGCCAGGGATTTAGCTCAGTGGTTTCGTTGCCTGCTGTGCAAGCACAAGGACCCGAGTTTGATCCCCAGTACCCCAAAAATAAAAATAAATTTTAAAAAAAATCGGCTGTGGGCCAGATTTGGCCCACAGGTGTTTACTAGTTTACTGACTACTACTCTCAGGAAAACTCAGAAAAGGAATCAACTAATTAGTAACACATAGTGCTAATTATTCTAATTGAGCTCATATAGTGAGACCTGAGGCAGATTGGGAGAGAGCAAGGATAGCTTCCAGAAGCGACATGGAACACTCATTAAAATTAAACAAATACAGTTTTCCAGCCCTCTCTCACTATTCTACTCATGTTTTCCATTAACCGTGTTTCTCATAAGCAGTTCCTTTCTCTATATTTACCTCTCACCTCTTTTTATCAAAATAATTCAAATTCTCTCCCTTTCCTCTCACAAGTACATCAACCTTTGCCTTCCATCTGTCACAGTCTAGATTTTACTCAGTTCTTCAACAGTCTTGTAAAAGTCTGACAAAAATAAAGCTAGATTGAAACAAATAAATTTATGGTATGTAAATCATACTTCAAAAAGCAACCAAAATAAATAAATAAAGCCCAAAGCCTGCCTCCTGGGAGTCCTCAAGGATAACTGAACTTTTGATGACACCCATGTAGCGCGGGGTCTACAAAAACCCAACTTTATCCTAATCTCAAAAGGTTTAACCGTAACACTTCAAGGAACATGAATTTACAGACAAAACTCAAGTATAGCACAATAGCAAGATATCATGAGAAAGAGTTGCAGAAACAATAGCAAATTCAAATCCACAAAGACTTTAGCTATTGGAATTGGATGCAAAATACAAAAATAACATATTTAATATTTTGACAAAAATAAAAGAAAAGATTGAGTGTATGGGCAAGAAACAAGAGTCCATAAAAAAGATAAGTAAATGTGGAAAAAATACCAAAATTTCTACAAATGTACTTATGAGTGGGTTAAGATACAGTTTAAGCATACAACTCAAGAAAGAATTAGTTACAGTATCTGAAAGATATAGAATAAGTAACAGGTGAATGTTCTGGAAGAGACAATTAGAAAACTGGAAGATGGTTGCGGGTAAGGAATCAATACTAATGAAGATAGACACACAAAGAGCTGGAATAAGTGAAAGAGGTATACAATGTACAGTACCAGCAAGATGTGATAAAGAGAATGGGGAAAAGGTACTATCTGAAGAGTTCAAGACAGATTTTCCAGAATTTCTGGGTGAATGAAAGCGAACTTTCAGCCATAAAGTCAGAAGCCATTACCAGGTGAAGAATTCCTTGTTGTAGGTGGCCAAGTTACAATGAAGCTTTTTTCTCCTCTTTTAAGAAGTAATTTTGAAAGAGCTATGGTACAGTATTTTCATACTTTTATACTAGGGTTTCAAAAGCAGGAATACCAGGAAAAACATTCTGTCCCATTTGCATTTCTTCATTCACCAAATTTGTGAGTTCCTTCCATAACATTATTTTGTTGTTTTTAATAAAAATAGAAACACACTTGAATCTCACCTGTAGGGTCACACTGAAGTCTTTGGAGACCCTCGGTGTCTCCTACAGTGTTCTACACAATAGTGACTGTATAAGGAAGGTGGTTGACTGAAAAACAGCATGATTGGGTCATTAGGGACAGAAGGTACGATGAAAGTGAAATCTGAAAGAAACCAACCTAATAGTCTTTCCAGACCTTGAAATAAAACTAGAGTTAGCACACACTGTCCTAATGTAGACGTGCTCCACTTCACCTTACAGAAATGTAAGAATAATCACAACTAACACTTAAAGATCCTCTACTATCACCAAGCAATCTGCTGTGAATGTAATGAGCAGAAGAAAACAGGAATTATTTTATATCCTATTCAACGAACTGTCTTTAGCTTTTGTAACTGAAACAAGTTGCTTATTTTCTCTAAATGCATCAATGAATCCTATGCCTGCTGTGTTCAGTTATTACCAGTATGATACCAAAAAGTTTCACAAGCTAAAATAAATAAGTAAAATCAATTGTATTTCACTTTAACGTAGAAACATAAACTTCATGCCACAAATTTGTCTTATTGTTTGGAGTAATTGAAATCATTTTCCCAAATAGAGAAAAAAAAAAAAGCCCTGTATAGGGCCGAGGATTTAGCTCAGTGGTTCTGCCACCTGCCTCGCAAGCGCAAGGTCCCGAGTTCGATCCCTGGTACCAAAAAAAATGAAAACAAACAAAAAATCCTGTATAAAACAAAATGATACACATGGAAAAGTGATAAGAGAAATGTTTCCTGGTTTAGTTAATTTGGTCTGCACCCTGTGGGAAGCTGTGAAGCTACCAGATACCACACAGCCTGGGCCTCAGGGCAACTACTTTAGACATCTAGGGTGCACCAACATTACCAATAAGCTTATTTAAAATGTAGATTCCTGGGCTCAACTGGAACAATTATAATTTAGCAGGTTTGAAATGACGCCCAGAATTCTGCCAATTTTTTGCAGGTGCCAAAGGTAACGTGGGCAGGTAGTCTGGAGTATTCTTCATGAAAGTCTGTTGAAGGAGAAATAGACCCATACACCCTCCCTTTTCTACAAGTTCAGAATCCTGAACAGTGATAGCTGGACTGTAGCAGTGATCTGATTTGCAAGGGTCTGCTTTAGCGTGGACCCTGACATGACACTGATCTGGCTCCTTTATCAAAGGGACAGATTAGAGCCATCAGGATTTCCAGGCATGAGGTTAACTGCTATTCCTTATGACAGAATCTTTAATACTCAATTCAAGAGCCAAGAATTCAAGGAAATTCTTTGCAAATGTTTACCTACTCCTTCCTTTTTCCAATAAGGGCTGAATCTCACCTTTTCATAGATGTT
Source organism: Heterocephalus glaber (assembly GCF_000247695.1). The sequence continues at coordinate 13,066,930 of NW_004624742.1, read as the reverse complement.
AGAGTAAAGGACCATGTTCCCTTGGTCTTCAACTTCAGATTCCGTTTCAAGAATGAAAAAGAATAGTTTGGACAAAGCAGAAGCTTGTGAAGTTTTTTATTTAACTGGAAGAGTAAGTGGTCAATATGTTTACCTGATTGTATAGCAGCCAATCAGACACCAAGGTCTTTTTAAAGCACCACATAGAGTGGCCCAAACCAGGGAGACAGAAAAGATATGTCAACATTTCTGGTAAAAATACAATCAAATTTGCTCCTACTTGCAACTCCTTAAAGTACTGTTTCACAATTATTCCCTTAAGTTAGAGATTATTATGTGACAGATCCTAATTATAATTAAACCATAAGGCTTTGCCATTTTTATTTAAGGCATGAATTATTGTATTTGCTCTCACTCATGGTCAATCAGAAGGGAAAAACATGAAATATATTTAATTCAACATCTGCTTATAAGATGGAGTTCCCCTCTCCACCAAACATCACACATCATGTTCACTATAAAGAATTATATGAACACACACAAAAATCTTACACACACAATCAGTTGCGCGCACATGCACACACACACACGCACATCCCTTTTTCTCTCCAGAACTTTTTGATGACTTTGCAAAAACAGTCAACTATGCAGCACAAAGACATCCGGAGTCACGCTGGGATCTTGTGACAGAATCACAGGATTACGTGGGATTCATCCCATTTTGAAAATTCCCGAACAACAAACAGCAGAGGCAAATGGAATCAAATGCCAGTGCCAGTCTGAGAGAGACTTGAAACTCAGTCTTCATAAACTCTCTAGGGAAAGTTGCCTGCTGTGGCTTAGAATAAAGGAAACAGATAGAAAATGACGGCAAGACTTCAAAGAACAACTATTGGTTTGGTCTTCTTTGGCCTCTTTGGAGTCCTGGAGGCGGCAACAATAGCATGCAGAAATGAAGACGGTGACGCCGTGGATTGGTAGGTAAATGAACTGTAAGGATTGGAATATGCGAACAGAAAGCCAGAGTATGGGAGGCAGACTGTCTGGCTGCGAGTTTCCTCAGAAGAACTTCTGAGTTGTTTCCTCCCTTTAAAAGAAAGAGACGGAAAGTATGGAAATGGGCTATGCCTCAGACAGGGTTGGCTCTGAGTGGGAGTGTTTCCACCTGAGGAGGACTGAGCAGCCCCTCTTGGATGTGATCCTGTCCTCAGGAGGGCAAAGCTGGCAGCCATAGAAGTGGAACTGAGCTCACAACTTTGGCCAGTTGGCAATTTTCTTTAATTAAATGTGGCTTTTCCGAACAGAAACTTTTCAGCATCCCTTTTTATGTCTGCTAAGGGAGAGGAGGCAAATGACCTTTTTCTGGAACTGGAGAATGCCCTTTTTATGGGGACAAAGAGGACGTGATCATACACAGCACTATTTGTTTAACCTTGGTTTGTTAGGTAGCACAAGCAGGGGTTGGAATAGGGTAGAAAGTCACTGGCCTCTTGTGTCAAAGAGACTAAACACAGTGTTGCATTGTAGTCATAGATTCTCCTAAAGCTCTCATTCCTTTTTCACTCTTTAATTAGGGTGTTTAGGTTTGCCGTTATAGTTAGCATCAAGCTTTGTGTGAACTTCAGGCTAAAGAAACAGGTAAGTCACTCAGACTATTTTCTAGCAGTTTCAGAGCTTCTACCAGGCCTTGTCCTGAGTTTTGAGATATAAATATAAAACACACACACACACACACACCCCAACACACACACACACTACCCTCAAGGAGTTCCCAGATATGTGATAAGGCCATGAGTCAGGCATGGAGAAGCATAGCGCCAACAAGGCTTCTTCAAAGAAACAGTGTTTGAGCTAAGTTTTAAGAAAAATAATGAAATAGCTAAGAAAAGAGATGCAAGGGCTTCTTGGGCCGGTAAAGGAGCAATGAGGTAGTACAGAAGCCAGAAGCAACACAGAAAGTTTGGACATGTGCGTGCTTTGGTATTGTAGGAGCCTCCAAGCCATGTGGGAAAATAACAGGAGATGAGGGTAGGAAGGTAGGCAAGGGCCAGGTCATAAAGGACTCCATGTGCTGAGCTGAAAGATTTGACTTGACGTTGAAAAGGATCTATTGAAGAGCCTCAAGAAAGAATGAGGTAATGTCAGATTTGTTTCTTAGGAAGCCCTTTAGCTGTACTGTAAAGGCTAGATTGAAGCTGACCCACCTGGAGCCATGGATAGCAATCAGAATTCTGTAGGACTGCAAGCAAGAAGACATGTAGACCTGAGCTAAAGAGGTAGCAACGGAAACAGAAAAAAAGGAATACTCTGAGAGCACCTCGTGGTGAGTGGACTGCTGGGAGTGAAAGAAGACTTTTAGGTTTCTGGCTTCTGTGGCTGTGTGATTACGCTATCTAATACTATAGGATGAGCAGATGTGGAGGAAAATACTATAAACTTGGTTTCAAAAATGCAGACTTTCAGGTTTCTGAGAAGGATTTTTGTTTAGTTTTATCTGGATCTCTACAGAGCAGTCTGAGCTCGAAATAGAAACTATATAATTGGAGATAGTCACCCAGGAAACATGTTTAACAGTTCTAGTTCTCATGTAGTGAGCAAAGGCACACTGGCTCACAAAGGCTTCACTGGTGGATCACCCAACAGTGATTAATATGTAAAGTTTACTTTTCCCACAACTGAACATCCAGCAGAATACATAAGCAACTTGTTACTTAATTGCTGCCGTCTACTAAGAGAGTCAGAAAGCAGAGACCATCAAGTCAGCAAACAAGCCTGTTTCTTCCTCATGTGAGGACCCGGCCCTGTGAGTCACAGAATGTAACCAGGGCAGGGAAAGTTCTCTTGAATAGAAGTGTAAGACTTCCAAGCGTGATGTGAAGTTCTTGGGGGAAGTGTTATTCCATAATATAAAGTTTGGTTCATGGTGAGTGTTTAAGGGTTAATTATGGGGGTTCATGCTATTAGAAAATATTTGGCCCCACAAATAGCTGTCACCTGGGGGCAATTTTGCCCTCAAGGTAGTTGTGAAAAGGTCTGGAGACATTTTTGACTGTAACACCTTGGGCGTACTACTGGCATCTAATAGGTAGAGGCTGAGGGTCCTAAGATGCATAGAACAACTCCCACAACAATGAATGACCTGTCTCAAAAGATGGGTGGAGCATATTGAGAAACTCTAGGATAAGAGATCTAAGACTGCGTGAATACTCTGTGGGCCCACCTACCTGTGAGACACCCAAATGAGATATACAAACTGGAAATAATAGAAAAGGAAACAAAAGATCTATTTAATTAGTTGGTCTTGGGTCCAAATCCTCAATGCATTCTGCTAAACTGAGATAAGGAACGTGGTTTAGACCAGCTAGAAGCTCAAGGAAGCCCCCATCTCCCTAAATTCCCAAATCTCATACCCAGCTAGCCAGCTGCAAAGACATGAAAATAGCAGCATTTATAGCAGAAGAGGATCAAAGACTTCTCCAATGCCCATCTCAATCATGGCCTTCTCCCCACTACAGCCATAAGGACTGCAAAACCAGTGTCTAAGGACTTCTACCTCAGGGTCCCCAGTCACCAGACCAGCTAATGTCATAGAACATGTCTAGTCAGAGTCACATTTCTTTTTCTGAGGAGGAGCAAGAAAAAGGTATAGAAAGGGGCAGAAATCTTGACCAAATCCCCTTCCTTAAAGGTCTTCTGTCAACATAAGTGAAAGATATACTTCAGTGCTTAGCCCAGGGACAGCCACCAGGAAAGCAGTTGATAAATGACAGTAATTCATAATTATTTCTTCTATCAGGTTTATTTTCTATAAGTTACCTAAAAGGCAAGACAAGGAGAGTGGAGAGACTGGGCTAGAGTATCTTTACCTAGACTCCACAATTGGAAGCTGGAGGAGGAGTGAGCAGCTAATAAATGCCACCAAAAGTGCTTTGGGAAGGACTTTACAACAGCTGTATGAAGCCTATGCTTCCAAGGTGAGTTACAGTTTACCATTCATTTGAATCATAGAAATATGCATAAAGCAGAATCTAAAACTTCCAGAAAGCAATTTTGGAAGATATTTTCCTATTCATCCACCCAATCCCCCCATCCCCCAATCCCAGCAACTTGAAGTAAACAAGCTCACAAACAATCTAGGACAACTAACTGAATCAACCTGGACAAGACCTTCAGAAATATGGCATCAAGTTCTTAGTTCACTTGGCATTGTCCAGTGATATCACTGGGCAAGGTACAAACTACTTGCGTATTGAAGTCTTCTGGCTGCCAAAACTTCTGCCAATTCACTTAGTACTTGCTAGCTCATCCACCTGACAGAAAGAGGGAGAAACCCCCCTCCTGCTAAAAGGCAATATAGACCTGTGATCAAGATGCCATGAATCATGGGTTGTCTATGTCATGGTGCTCGTGAGTGGTAGCAATCCAAGTGGAGTTCCAATGGGTCTTCCTTTTAATCATTTTCAAAATGGTAGGCTGATACCTAAGGCTCTAGTTTCAAGGACCTAGAACTAACTTGCCTGAATGGAAATGAAACCGGCTATCAGGACTCATCAGGCAATGAGCTAACCAGGCGGAGACAAAGGTTGAGCAGGCCTGCTGGCTCAGTGTGGGCAGCCTCCCAACATTCCAGCTTCCATCTGTCATACAGTGATTGCTTTCCAACGTGGGGTAATGAGTAAAATCAAGCAATAATTAACATCCACTTACACTCATCCATGTGTTTCCTAACAATAACTTACAGGGAAGCAAATATATAAAATGATGCTGTTCCCATAAAGTGCCGGGCTTTTACATATGTCAAATAATTTAATGCTCATTACAAGACTGTTTTAGCCTCTAGCACTACTGTATATGTGTATCTGAATATTTACTCAAAATGAGCAGGGAGCTGTCACTGCATGTGATAATACTCATTTTATTCACCTGCATTAAGAGCACCCTTCAGAGTGAAATTACAAATTTTAAATGACTTTGTAAGCTGTTTGAAGACATCTGATGTGCCAAAGTACAATTTGAGGTACTTTTAAAAATTATTTAATCTCAACAACAACAACCCTGTTTTCAACACACAGACCATTATGTAAAATGAAAACTGCCTGCGGCTGCTTCTGTTTTCCAAGTCTAGGAACTCAGACCAGGAGCACAACCCATTAGCGAGAAAATAAATGCCCATGATGTTTCTTTCCCCCCTCATGGAGCTGCTGGGGCAGGAAAGGGAAAAAGGAACATTATCAAGGCTGTGTCATTCACCTTAGTTGATGTACATTGTTCTTGGTTTGGCAGAATCCAATAATTATCGCAGGAGGTGCAAAGGTAGCCCCAAAGCCTAGGAGAGAGGAAGAGCTAAACTGCTTTCCGAAATTAAAAAAATAGGTGGAAAAAAGCAGGAAATTAAAAAGTGTGAAGAACAGAGGGAAATTAGGAGATCGAGGTAGGAACATCATGATGTAAAATCATTCAATGTTCCTTACCTTCAATAAAACCTCTTCACACAATGCCTTGAATAATTGGCTCTGGGAAGAAAATGACAGAAAAAGGACTGGCTTCCATGTCTGATGAGCAACATAAGAGAGCAATGTGTGATACCTCAGTGAGATTGAGTGTTCTTTGGAAGCTGGAACTCCGTGTCAGAAATGACCATAAGAACATAATTTTCCCAGTCCCTGACCTAGAATTGAACTTATAAGAGCAGAATGCAAGATCAGACCAACTAATTTTAAATCTCAAATGTCAAGACAACCAAAGTGAATAGCTAGGTTATGTTGGAATTATTTCTTTTCTTTTGCTTTTCCAAATAAGAACCCCCACACACACACACCATAATAATGCTGAGATAATAATGCTCAAACTGTATTGAAGTTGCCTATGCTTTCCTGATACATTTCCTGCTAGACTAAGGTCAGAGACGTGTCCATTTTTTTCCAACATCCAATAGTCAAAACAATACTTGACATTTGTGTTAAAAGAATAAAGCAGTCCAAAGAAACACACCTATTTTAAGTCCATGATCTTTTTCCTTTATCAATAGCCTTTCTTCCTACCAACACCACAAATCATTTAATCTTGGCTTTAAAATTTTTAAAAATTCATCTTTTATAAAAATAAAAATCCTCATCAAATCCTCCCAAAGTCCCTCCTCATTTTACCCTAAAACCACACAAATAGCCTCATTATCACATTCGATGTCAGCTCATAGAATAACTGTCAGAGTGCTTCAGGGAAGGATGGTAAAAATACCACTCTGTATGGAAAACAAGGGTAAGAAAACAGCTAACTTTTCTGACTATGCCTGAGCACAACAGCCAAGAATGCTACACAGATTATGTTGTGCATTTTAAAAATCTTTTTAGATAATATCAAATAAGTAACTGCAGGAGACTCATAATTGACCTTTTCTGAGAAAAAAGAAAGGGCTTTTTAAGGAGATGGGTTGTCCTTTTCTGCTTTCATTATGTCACTGAGATTTTTTGTTAATATCAACATTATTGGCTTCAATAAAAGTCACTGCATTATGACACAAATGAAATGGAACCACCCAGAGCAAATATAAATGCTTTTCCTAAACATGACACTGCCAAATTAATGGCCTCATTTTGACTCAGATATTTAGCTGTTTGGAGAATTGACTGCATTATTCCTTACTGGAGGAAATCCAATATAGCACAGTAAATTTCACCACTTTCTCTAAGCAGGAAAATATCAAGTTAAAAAGGTAAATTGACATTGAGAAATGGATTGAAGCAAAAACCCTCCCATATCATGGAGGAAGGGGGGGGCAGATAATGAGGAATTCTGATTAAATACAAAGCCAAGAGCAGGCAGTGGAGTACCCAGTGGGCAGATCCTGACAGCCGGTTCTGTCTGCACTGTGCCTATAGTATCAATGGAAAAAGCCCAGGTGTAATCCTTGGCAGGTTGTTCCTATTCCATTTTCTGAACAAATAATTCCACCTTCTTTTATCCTAAACTGGTTTTTAAATGGGAAAACTTGTTGCAAAGCAAACGAGAAATAGTAAGATTGCCCTCATACACAGATTACAATGCATAGGGTTCCTGCCACGGAAGTCAAAACCATCCATGGTTGAGAATGGTCTTCCTGCCCCAGCCTACTTTGGTCTTGCATGTAACAGCACTCATACTGATGAGGAACCTGCCTGTTAGGAGAATGGGTGTTTTCTCATATGTAGTAATGAAAGCTCCGTACTGTAGGCTGGGCAGCTGGTAGAAACCCTGTGAACATTTTAAGGAGATTTATGCCATTATAACCTTAATATATTCCTGCAGAGTAACAACACAGCCTATCTACTATACAACGATGGAGCCCCTAAATCTGTGGGTTACAACAGAAACTTTGGCCACACCAAAGGTATGGTGACAGCTTTCCTGTTAGAAATCAGCAATTTCTTAAACCTTTCATCTTGCGTATTCACATATTCCATACTAAAAAGATAGCTTTTGTTTTTAATGGTTGTATTTTGGCTTATTGAAGTATGATTTCTATATACTAGCTTATAAAATAATTACATAATTTGATTTGGCAATCCCTGCTCAGAAATCCTATTTTATTTCTTAATTTTTACATATACGTTTTAGAGCAAAAATCCAGGTTCTGACTACTGGGAATATCAGGTAATCTATACAGGTACACACACATACATGTACATATATAGGTAACTTTGCAATACACCAGCAATTCTATATTACATATATATGCATATATATGTATATGCAAAACATACATATATAGACTTTTTAGTTAGATTTATTGAATTAAAAATATAAGTAAAATTCACTCTTCATAAAGTGCAATTCCATTTGAAATAAACATTTTCGGAATGTATTTTTAAATATTTGTTCATATAGTAATTTTTGTTATATATTTGATTACATAGTATTATATGTAGTAATTTTGTTATAGGAACTTTGTCATTTTCCTATTTATAATCTATGCATATACATGTACGTATACAGAAAAACTCAAAATTCAGGTAAACAAAAAAAATCTGTATTTCTAATACCTGTTACTTAAGTATGCTTAATCTTTTCTACTTTAAAAATATTTATTTTTAAATGTTTTATGACTATTATGACTACTTTTCAACTTACTATATCACTTAATATATAAACAGTAATACGGTAATAGTAATTATAGCAATTAGTGTTCTTCAGAAGATTCTAAGCTCAAATGCCTTTAGAGAAAGGTGGGTAACGTGAGCAAGCAAAGTAGGCTAAAGTGGCAGGTAGTTGCAGGGCCCATAGGAGGCCAAAAAGAGGCAGTTATTTTGCTCTTTGGCCTATGGCGTGTAATTTTTCAGGAGATGCTGAAAAGTAGTATGTGTGGAAAATCTCTTCAGTTTTTAAATATTCACAATAAATTCAAAACTCTAAAATCACACTGCAAGCCTAGTAGTATATCTACAAGCTGCCTTTGGTCCATAGGCTGCTAATTTGTAGCCTCTGATTAAGAAGAAGATAATTTTAATGGGGGTCAAATGTCATGAGCATTGAAAGCTTTTGATTTAGTCCTCCTGATGCCCCTATTTACACAGAACCCAACAATTTTTACAATGTACCACATTCTCCAACCTCTCCTCCAGGAACCTCTGACCACCACTCCTACTCTGCCCTATTATTGCTGCAAAATTTTAAGAACAAAGAAAATGGGGTTTGATATCAAGTTAGGGAAGTTCTCCTTGCCAATATATACTCTAACATCTGAGGTATTCATTCCAGGCAGTTGGGATTTTATCAAAATAGCACATTCATCTGGGTAGAGGGGAGCACCTGAAGGTCATCCAGCTCTGTTAGGCCACAGAACTTACACGAATGAATTTTATGTTTGCATGTTCATGGGCAAACTGGAAACTCTACCACACTAGACCTGTCTTGATGAAATGCCCATTGGACAAGGCTCTTTTTGCCATGTCACAAGACGATGAAAATCTTTTTTATTTTTTTTCTTTCTGGCTTTCATGTTAGTAAGCTCAAGAGATTTTTCTAAACCTAATTAACAAGGTTACTTTAACATGGCTTCCTTTTTTTCTCTTTGTCTTCTTCCTCAGATATGTAGAGGTTAGTGTTTCTTGTTTAATAAATGAGCATCAGTTTCTTAGAACAAAGTACTACCAGTACATTTCTCCATTTGATGTTCTCGTTTTTAACTCTGTTTTTATCAGACTTTTGAAAATAGCTTAGCTATTTAGTAGTGAAAACACTGTCTGAAGCTTGCCAAGTGACTGTATAGTTGAGCAAGGTCAAATTCCAATTTAGCAAATTTGCGTGCAAATCTTCCTTGAAACTTCAACATAAAATTCCTCTTAACTCTTCACAGAGTGGCTGCCCTGGCTCCCCTTTTGTAGTGGCTTATTATCAGTAATAGGGCAGTTTGATGTGTGCCTGATGGTTTTTGAAATTTTTTTTAAATGGAGCTTAATCTTTGTGATAATTAGTTTAATAAAATATTGCACTAAAGCATAAATAGGCTTAAATGTTACAGCTTTGAACTCTATTTAAAAAGGAGCTTTTTCTACTTTACCTATGCTAAATGTATCTTTGGTAGGTTTACTGCTATGGAACAAAATCCAGGGATTCTGGCTGATTCATTCTATTCCCCAATTTCCTCCAATCCCTGAAGAAGGCTATGATTATCCATCCACAGGAAGACGGAATGGACAAAGTGGCATCTGTATAACTTTCAAATATAACCAGTATGAAATAATAGGTAACACGAGTATATGAAAAGTACATAGCAATGTTGGAAAAGAAATTGGGAAATGTATTAATAAATGTGTCACTTCATTTGTTACTTTCTTCATAGACCTCTGGTACCTAGATTCTAATACTGACTCTGCCCTGAGGAGGCACTGGGCAAGTTCACTTACTGGTCCTGAGCTCCTCTTCTACTGGTTACATTATAGAAATTGATCAGGCAGATGCAGTAGTTTCAAAAGAATTCAGGAGATAGACCACAAAAATGGGTGAAACAGACAAATGTTATATGAGCTCTGGGGACAATAACAAACTGGGGTTTTGACTTTCCCCTGGATGCCCTCAAAGGCCTCAGTATAGTGTATCGTGGCTCTGCAGAAATACAGGCCTACTAATTATAGATCTCCCTATTTTTAATGAGGAACCAGAAACCTAGGGTGTGTGTGTGTGTGTGTGTGTGTGTGTGTGTGTGTGAGTAAAATTCTGATTTTTTTAAATATAGGCTCAATCTTATTTTAAAAATTCTGCAGACCAAATGTTTCCTATATGCTGCCAACATGACACCTCTGAGCCAGATACATTTCTTTTACGATCTCAAGCTCAAATAACCAAAAATACTTATATTTAGGAAACTATGATGTGGGAGGAGGAAAAGTAGGAATATTGTTTTACCAATCCTTTTTGTACTGAGGAAGTTGCTAAACAGTGGTGAAAACTAATTTTCCTCCAGATACAGGAAATTTATAAAATGTTTCTCATCAAATTTCCATCTTATGACAAGGATCAGAGCCTCTCACCTAAGTCAAACCCAGTTGAGTTCATGTAGCAATCAGAGAGCTAACAGCACAAAGATAAGGTATGCATGCTGATGAGTTGATTATTTTTGAAACTGGATGATCAGTACATGAAGTTCTCTACTTTTATATATGTACATATAGAAGGAAAAACATATGGCCTCCAAGACCAGATTATCTGAGTTTGAATATTAACTCCATCAGTTACAAGCTTTATGACCATGAGCATGTGGCATAAAGTCTTAGTTAATTCATCTATAAAATGAGGTTAGTGATACAGCAGAACTTACCTAATAAGATGACTGTGAAGATTAACCACGTAAAACTCATAGACAATGTTTGCAACATAGGAAATATTCAACAGGTGTCAGTTAAAGCATTTTGGTGTCAAATACCTTAACCAAAAACTATGTGAAGGCCATTCCTTTTAAAAAAGAGAATGCTTGTGTTTGAGAGTGTCTTATTTTGTTTTGTTTTATCTATAATATCAACAAGCATTTCTGTCTAAATCCTCAACTTTATTGTTTATTGATTCAGATTCTCAGCTCTTGGTCTGCAACCCAAACATCTATAGTTGTTCCATCCCAATCACCTTTCACCAGGAGCTCATCCACATGCCCCAGCTCTGTGCCAGCTTCAGCTCATCTAAGATCCCAGTCCGGCACCTCACCACACTTCAGTCAGCCCAAGGACAAAGCTTCCTCCATTTTGCAAAATCTGATTCATTTCCAAATGGTATGAAAGACCATCATAAAACAGTATTCTCTATATGCTGTTGGGCTCACTACAAATTATACAGAAAAATATTCTGATGATTCAGGGGGAAACGATGTAGAAAAGAAGGAAGAAAAGAGGAATAAAGGGGAAAAGGAAAATCAGGGATCAGTTCAAACATTTGCTGCTCGACTGGAATAACAGGTTTGCTAATTCAGTCACAGAAGCATCTCACAGCCACACAGCCAGGGACCACTCAGTCTATGGGGGGCCACAGGCGTTGCCTCTTCTCTCAGCCCTTAAGAAGTCATTTTGAGGCTTCTCAACTTCTTTAAACAACCCTGCCCCCTCACCAATAGAGAGAACAAAGATCAGTGTGGAGATTCCACCATGAGATTGCACCCACACCCTTCCAACATTGTCATCTGTCTTCACTCCCTTTTCCTGGCTGTTCTTCCACCCCAACAGAAGCAATGGACCCTTTGTTCTCTGGAACACTCAACAACTTTGATTTGTCCACTTGGTCTTCTCTGCCTGTTTTCCTTTGAGTTTCCCACTCTACATGCTCCTTCTTCATAGCATGAGGAAACATGCCTAAAAACCTTCCTTCAATTATAAATTCCCTATATTGCAGTTTTTCCTTTTTCTACCCCAAATTGCCATCTAAAAACCTCATGAAGGGCTTCACCTGCTTGCATGGTGCTCCTTCACTGTAGACTTGCTTCTGTCTATAAACACCAGTTCTCCCCATCACCAGCCATTGCCTTAGATGACCTCGCTGTCTTCCTTGCTTCCTTCCTTCCTTATTTGCTTCCTCCCTTCCTGCATACAATTTACTGAATGCCTACTACTTGCCAAGCCCTATGTCAGGCACTAGAGATGCAAAAATTAATGAGATAGAAATAGTCTACTATCACAATTATGCTATTGTTGTGCTTGTGATATCCACCTTTCAGGAGTAAATGATAATTTCCATTCCGAGGATATTTTCAGGGATTTATCTAAGTGTAAATACAAACCTCACTCTCTCTTTCCTTCTGCACACTAGACATCTTGGCAGGCTGGATGGCTCAACAGTTGAAGACACACTTGCTATCAGAAACCTGGCAGCGAAAGAGACAAGAGCTTCCTTCAAACTGCTCCCTTCCTTACCATGTCTACAATATCAAAGCCATTAAGATATCTCGACAATCTTATTTCAGTTCTTACCAGGACCATGCCAAATGGTGCATTTCCCAAAAGGGCACTAAAGATCGCTGGACATGTATTGGAGACCTAAATCGGAGCCCACACCAAGCCTTCAGAAGTGGAGGATTTATTTGTACCCAGAATCGGAATACTTATCAAGCATTTCAAAAATTAGTTTTGTATTATCAGGACTGTGACTAAACTTGGTCAAAGAGTACAAGCGCTATAATTGAAACATTGATAATGTGTCTAATATCATTAGAGACATTCTTTACATATTAAAACCTAAATACACTCAACATACTACTAAATGAAACAATTTTCCCATATTTACCATTTTATGTTCTAATTAGCGAAAATTCCTGTACTTTTAATTTATGGTATTATAAACATAAACTGATATATAATTAAAATGAGAACAGAGGTGATAAGAAGAAAAGTATCTTTTTCAGACTGGTCAACTCCAGTTGTTCATAGACTGACTGGCTATTTTATAGATTAACTTTCTCTTTTTTTTCACAAAGACGTTCCTGACTCTTTTCCCTGTCTTTTTCTAAAGAAAGCAACAGCTCTGTCCCTGTACATCCATACTATCCGGTCATATTCTTCTTACAGTACTTTCTCACTGATTATAGTTAGGTCTTGTCATTCTTGCAGGTGCCACTTACTAAGTGTATGATATTGGGCCATTCACTTGAATTCTCTGAGACTTGTTTTTTTTTAATCTATGAGCGATAAATATCTAGATATGGTCAAGAACCTACCACACATGCTGATATACAGTTAGCATTAAAAGTACTGGTGAAATTGTAATTCAAACCCCACCCACTCAGCAAAAAGAGACAAAAAGAAGTTTTAGAAATGAGTGATGCTTGTCAAAAAAATTTATAGTCAGATTAAGAGAAAAAAGTATAACTACAACCTTTCAATTTGAAGGAAATAAAGAAGTGGAACATAAAGAAACCAAAAACAAATCTCACAGTCTTAGTTTCAATATGTTTCTTATGCTGGAGTTCTTATCACTAAACATAATTATTACATTAATGAAAAACTTAGAATTAATTACTTAATAAATTGGAGACACAGGTCCCAAGTTCAAGACACTTACAATCCAACAAAACTAAACACATCCATAATTAAAGGTAGTATTTATTGAGCATTTACTATGATAGCAATCATTCAACACACATTTTCTTAGACTACACAACAATTTGAGGCTGAAAGAATTTCAATCACTTGCCTAGTATTACAGAGGTCTATTTGATTTCTAAGGCTAAGCCTTTAAGTTCTATTCCAAGAGACAATAAAAGGAAATGAGGCATTACAGGATAACATCTATCCTGAGATATCAATACCAACCAAAATTCATGGGACCTAATGATTCAGTTATGAGCAAAGAAAAAACCATTTGTCCTCCTGCCAGAAGCAAGTATAAGCAATGGGTATGTTGATTGCTATGTAGCTATCATATATGCTTGAAAATGTGAAGAGACCTAAAAAGATGTTTTAGCCTCTCCGACAGTATCTTAAATAGAAATAAGCTCAGTAAAACAGGATTATTAGAGAAAAACAAGAAGTTTAAGATGCTGACTTCTAAGGTGAAGTAGGCCAAAACTCACTCCAAAGATAGAAATGAATGATAAGTAATAAAAAGAAAGTAAAAGAAGAAATTCTATTGAGCTAAAAATACATAAAAAGTTGGAGACGCCTCCCCCAAAAGGTAAGAATAGATCTTCTAAAAAAGTGGCTGCATCCCAGGCTCATCAAAAGAATCTGAAGACCCAGAAGACAATCAAAATGAGATTCTGTAGAATATGGAGTGTAGAGAGAAGAAAAGGAAGATACCGGACAAGCACAAGAAGGACATGGCTCCTAATGAAGGGGAGATGGTAAGTGGTTAGACCCTTCTTTAGAGAGGAATTGAACAGCCCTCTTGGTTCAAGGATACTAAATCCTGGCCCTGAGAAGAAAGACTGTGTCTTGGAGACAGTTATTCTCTGTGGAACCCCAATAAAATCAAGAGAAATCGTGCGGCTTTCTTTCTCAAGCATCTGCTCAGGACTGTTACCAGTTGTGCCGATTCCTGTAGGGAGACTGGGGAAGACTCTTCAGAGAATCACATCATTGGAAGGAAGCTAAAACACTTTAGAATATAGGAGATGTTTTTGATTCCTGTGGGGAAAAGAGAAAGATTTGGGGATATGTGAATGAATAAAAGTTAAGTTCTAAAAAATGGTTTAAAATATTGGAATGAAAGACTCATGTCTAAGATGAGAATATATCTGAGCCCAAAGGTGTAAGCTTGTATTTGGCTAGCAACTATTTAATATGATTGCCACGAAATGAAGTTAAAAACAGAAATACACCTATAGCACCAATTAGAGTGTAAGATGTCAGAAATACCAAATGATTTCTGCTCTACCCTCACACCTCTCTAGAAAACCTATTATTCACTGTCTGTTGGCATCAAGGGACCATTTCCCTTGAGCTCCACGTGACTGGACCAGGAGTGGTATTGTGACACCAAAGATAGTAAGTCACAGGCCAAGCTAAGATAATCAGATGTGAGAGAGAACCTAAAGTAGGGATACCAAGATTGAGTTTTGGGGCTTGGTCACTTGATCTGGAAAGTCACGTGTATTCATGCCAAGGTCATCTTTTCCTGCCATGTTCATGCTAAACTATAAAAATGCTGGACTGTAGAACCTGGAGAATGGTGCAGACACACTTCGAGAAGCACAGAAAAAGCATTATCAATTCTCAACAATCCAGATGTCAGTTCCTTATGGAGCCTAGCTATTCTCCCTGGTCACATGTTCTACAACATGTGCCTATATCTCTTATCAAATGGCTTTTTCTTAGTTTAAGTTATCATAAGTAGGTTCTCATTTCTCACAGGTAAGCAATCCTTTTCTAAACCACGTAGAAACAAAAATGACAAAGCAAGCATGGTGCCAAATCATTTCAATTGGAATTATAATTGAGACATGGGTCATACATGATTCTCACAGTCTCACAATCTCAGGTGTTTCACAGCAACACAGACTATAGCTTATAGAAGAAGTAAACCTGTGATTAGAAGATAGCATGAACAAATACACTTTCACAGGAACCAATAGGAAGAATTTGGTGTAATAAAATAAAGAGTAATGATAGGACTGCAAATATTCAGACATTTACTAAGGGTCTCATTCAGCTAAATTAATTCTTGATTGACTTTTGGCTTGATACAATGACAACTTCATCTCCTAAGGAGTAGATGGAATGACCAGAGGAATTTCAACTCTGAACCTAAGTCTTACAAACAAGGAGGACTTTTTTGGTGAAATGAAAATAATGGTGCCCTGGGAGAAAAGTGTGCCTGGATGACCATCTGGGAAGGAAAAGATGAATACTGTCCACATCTAAAATGTCTGGGATTGAGTTACAAAGGAAAATATAATTCAATGGCAGCTCAAGAGGTTAAAGTTAAATTCTGATTGTGATTTCTCCATAAGGAAGAAAGAGATAAAGGCTCTAGAAAATGCAACTTAGCTACACAGACTGCTTTTTCACAAGCTCACTAATGACTTAAATGTGTACAAGTTAGGGAGAATGTGGTCAATAAACAAGGAGAGTAAAAAAAAAAAGGGCACATACCTCTATGCAGAGATACACAAAGGCTAATGCCTCAATAGCTGTTGTTTACAAAACCTGTTTATGAGTAATACAAAATGTTGTATACTTATGATGGATCAGGAGCTAATTATAATTTGTGAACACCAAAAATAAACCTTTGTCTCTTTTTCTTCTCAGTGAAGGTGAATAATTTCAGACTAAGAAAGTAGAAAAAGCAATTAAATCAAGATCTCGGCAAAGTCATTTTAAGAGAGCCGACAGCTCCCTACAATGAGGTTATGTTATCCCATGAAGGATAATGAAAATTACTGAAAGAACAATGATCTTTGAAGAAACACACCAGACAAACAAATGTCATTTTAATTTTTTTAATTAGGTGGAAGATGTGGTCTCAAATATATTCTCCAGCGTGGAACCTCAGTGGATCTTTAAAGGACTAGATTGAAAGTACTTAAAATACAATGAACTAGACAGTCTGCAGGTGTCAGCATGAGCCAAGCTGTCTATGAATCATCTCTGAATGCCTCATTTCCATTTCTGATGAGAATTATAAGACTGGAGGATTCTAAAACAATTGTAGGTGCAGTAGCCTTGGGCAACAACAAAACAAAGGTCTTCCTAGATACCCTTGTGGTCATCATGATAACCTAGAGGGAACGAGAGTATAATTCAATGAATCTGTACATTATTCAAATGGTAGCATAGTAAATTTGGGCCAATTTGGAAGGAAGCTCTCCGTGTCACACTAAAGACCATACCTACTGTTTCCCAATTTAGTCTATTTTCATTGCTTGTTTTTTGTCTAGTTGATCTATCTATTTGTGACAGTGGAGTATTGAGGTCACCCACTACTATTGTATTAGTGCTTATTTGATTTTTCCTGTCCATTAGTATTTGTTTTATATAGTTGGGTGCACTAGTATTTGGTACATATATATTTATGATTGTCATCTCTTCCTCTTGGATCGTTCCCTTTACAAGAATGTAGTCCCCTTCTTTGTCTCTTAGTTAATGTTGGTTCGAAATCCATTTGATCAGCAAAGAGGATAGCTACTCCTGGTTTTTTTCGGGTTCCTGTTTCATGGAGTATTGTTTTCCACCCTTTAACTTTCAGTCTATGAGTTTCTTTTTGAATTAAGTTTGTTTCTGGTATGCAGCATGTTGTTGGATCTTGCTTCTTGACCCATTCTGCCAGTCTATTTCTTTTGATTGGTGAGTTGAGACCATTAACATTGATGGTTATAACTGATACATACTGACTTATCATTGTCATGACTTTTTCTTTTTGTTGGATTCTCCCCCTTTGCATTTCATTTCTTGTCGTGCCCGATGGATTCATTCTGCTGGGCTTCCTGGGGTTCTGATCCTCATTATCTTTTCCTAGGATACTGTTTAAAAATTTTTGAGTGCTGGTTTGGTATTCATGAAGTTCCTCACATGCTCTTTGTCATGAAAGTATCTTATTTCTCCATCAATTTTGAAAGATAGTTTTACATCAATCTGGGTTGCAGGTTGTTTTCCTTTAGGGCTTGAAATATGTCACTCCAAGCTCTTCTTGACATGAGAGTTTGCACTGAGAAGTCTGCTGTGATTCTGATGGGCTTTCCTTTATATGTGATTTGTTTTTTTTCTCTAACTGCTTGTAGGATTTTGTTCTTCTGTTGGGTTTCTGGAATCTTAACTATTATATGCCTAGGTGTAGTTTTTGCTTGTCTGTTTTGATCATGGCTAGTTGGAGTCTTATATGCCTCACTTATCTGCATGTCAAATTCTTTTCCCCTGCTTGGGAAGTTTTCTGCCATTACTTTTGTAAACAATTTTTTTATGTCATTTGCACTCTCTCCTGTTTCTTCATTGACTCTGGTAAGTCTTATGCTATTCTTCTTTGCATTATCTGGTAGCTACTGGATTGATTTTTTTTGTTGTCCCTTACTATTTTTAAGAATTTTTTCTTTTCCTGGTCAAGAATTGCCATCCTATCTTCTATATCTGATATTCTGTGCTCACATTGGCTCATTCTGCTGTGTAAACTTTCAGTGGAGTTTTTAATCTCCTGGATATCTGTCTGCATTTGTTTTATGGATTCAATTTGTTTCCTATGTTGGGATTCCATCATGTTCCTCAGCTCTCTATTTTTTTTATTTGTGTCTGCTCTAGAGTTATTAATCATGTCTTGCACTATGGACATTTCTGTTGTTAGCTGAAAAATTATTTCATTTTTCCAGATCCTCTTTTGTTGCCAGTTCAGGGAGTACAGGCTGTTGAGTATCAGACTGTTCCATCTCCTTACCCTTTGGAGCTGCCTTAGGTGATCTAGAACTCTGGTTTTGAAATTTGTTTACGTCTTTTCATTTCAACAAATGCAGTCTGCTGAGCCTTTGTTGAGGCAACTTTCTGCTCACTCAGTGGTCTTCAATTCTCAACAAGCCATGCAGTGGGCTTTTCTCTGCTGCTTACCCCTGCACCAATTCCTGGGTTCAGAGTGGTGGCCTTCTGGATTCCTCTGCTGTGCTGTTGTCCAAGTGGGGTTCTGGCTGGGCCCTGCACATACTTGGGATGGTATCTGGGCATGCCTCTGGCTGGGGCTTGCCCACCTGTGTAGCTGTTGTCTGGGAAGGCCTTTGGCTGGGGGCTGTGCACCCGAGTTGCTGGTGTCTGAGCAGGCTTCTGCCTGGTGTCTGTGTGCACTTACCAATGGTATCCAGGCAGGCCTCTGGCTGTTGCCTTCATGCCTGCACATCTCTTTTCTAGGAAGGCCTTTGCTGGGGCCTGTGGGCCCAAGCTCCTGGTATCTAGGCAGGGCCCTGGCTGGGACCTGCTCATCCACACTGCTCTGGTCCATGCAGGCTTCTCACTGGGATCTGCATGCTCTTACTGATGGTTGTAGGGTGTCTGTTTAGTATCCTATATTGGGTTTGTTTAGTAGGGAAGTGTAACTTCCATAGAACTTCTTTAGCTGTAATCAGTGGCTTTAGGGAGGTGTGCATAGCAGTGGAAACAGAAAACCCATCTGTCACTGTAGGGCCTGTAGGAGTAGGGACACTAGCAGCCCAGGTAGAGTTGATATATACAGCAGTGTTGCTCAGTGCATGCCCACACCCAGGAGCCCACACAGGTGTAGGGCAGTATGCATCCATGGCAGTCAGAGTGCATGTGCCAGTGTTAATGGGATGTGCAAGGATAGAGCCAATCCAGTGACCTGGAAAGCTGTCTTGCACACATCAGTGGAGGTGGAGTACGGTTGGATTTCATATCAAAATGGCACCAAGCAACAGCAGCCTAGATAGAAGAGGGTATGATGTGAACTGAAATCCCATTCTGGAGCAATGCAACACTGGGCATTTCTTAATAACTCACCTAACCAGGATCAAGGTCCACCAGGACTACAGGATATCCCAACTGGCAAAGCTTCAAGTGTCCATGGTATCTGTAGGGGCTGTTGAGGTCTTCCTTTTTCCCTTTATATGAAGACTTATCCAGATTCATATTGATCCAGACTGGAACAACAAAGTGATTAATGTAGAGCATTTCATTCTCTTCTTTTCCAGACCATCCATACTGTATATATTCCACAGTTTCTTCATTCCATCTGCACTGCATTCTAGCATTCTCCCTCAAATATTCTAGCCAAGTAGTAGCTATTCTGTTTTTAATCCTTCTTTGTGAGAGAGAAGCATATCTCACTCCTCCAGTCAGCCAACTTGCCAGAAGTCCCATATTATCTTCATCGGAGAACACAGATTTTTGTGTCTTATTCATGGTTGAATCTCCAGTCTTCAGTGTCATGCCTGGATCATTAGGGGTCCCGGAAATATTGGTTGAATGAATGAATGTAAAAAATGGCAGGATCTGCCTAAATGTTTGAGGGTAGAGCAAAAGCTCATTGAGAGGGTTGGGGTTACCATGCATAGATTAAAGATGATTATAAAGTCCCTTTCAATCCTGGAAAAAATTCTATAACTAAGTACAAATTGTGGCACTATTGGCTCAGAGGGGATGATTAATGAAGACTGGAGCAGTCAAATAGCCTTAAAGCAGTCAAACACATTGTGAGCCTTACAAACACCCATGGACATTCTTTTCAAATGGCTGCAATGTAAACATTCCCCATACAGCATTAAGAAGCAGGCTAAAGGGCACTGCTGCAATTATTTGCAGAACAAACAGGCAAGAGGCTGAGAGGAATTGCAGATTTAGGGGTCTTCAAGGATGGGAGGAATTTAGATAGTTGAAACAAGAGGGAAGATGTTCTAGGAGAAACAAGTAGTATGAGTCAGTCTCAGAGGCAAACCTGAGTACCATACAAGGAGGGAATAACTGTTAGGAGCTAACTTAACTAAAGGAGAGAACATACTGCTGAAAACTTACAAAAATTAGAGCGGACAGATAGAGTAGGGCCATAATGCAAGATGAGACTTTAAAACCAAGCAAAGAATTATTTGATATTCTTGAGACAGATGAACATCATGATAGAGGCAATAATTTAAGAAGTTAATCTCCAGTAGGTTCTGTCTGAGCCCTGTAATTGATTTGAACTAAATGACATCTCTTCAGCTCTAAAACAGTTTGTTCTTTTCTATTTTGGTTTATTTTCGTGGGCTTTTATAAAACTTATGATGTGAAATGATGAGGTCTTGGCTTAAACTAGTAATAACTGGAAAACGAAAAGATCAAAGTGCGGGACATTTTTTTAAAAACTGCTCAGATTTCATGTCTAAATTAATATCTATAGTTATATTCATAATTGGAACCCAGTACATAGTAGGCATTCAATAAATACTTGCTTATGTACCATAAAACTCATATTATTGAACATTAGCAAGATATCTGCAAGCCTTTGTATAAGAATGGCAACAGATTTGCACATGCTGTCACTCAGATACCTTTGTCATCAGTGTCCCACAGGTAGCTGGCTAATCAGGCCGGTTGAAAAGATGTCCTCTATGCAAACAGCCTCTGTGACCTATATGTCTAGGCCTGATCAGAATCATACTCTACACAAAACTGTTGTTATAACCAAACAGGCTTATATGAGGCTGCACTATAAGGGGTTACACTGATTGCTTCCCATCTTAAAAGCACTTGTCTGAATATAGTCATTCCAATTAATCCCTTTAAAACCCCATCCCCCAGTCTATTCTTGCCACCTTTTCTGACACTTCCATTTAGAAAAAGCTTTCAGAAGCCACATGGCCACCCAAACAATAAAAATGTCTCATCACTTGGTAGGGAGTGGCCCATGCCATGTAACTCTGCCAAAGTCCGTTGGAAGCATCAATGTGACTCTCTGCCTCAGGCAGTCATGCTTACAGATCAGAATCTTGGCTGTCCTGACCCTACTTCACTCTTCCTTATTAGTTGGTCTCTTTGTTTCTCTTTCATTATGCCCCATTTATTTCCAATATTGCTTGATTTTTTTTCTCTGCATTTTTTGCAAACCTCTTTGAAGGAAATGCTAAATATATTAATGTTTTTTAAAGCAATTAAGTGTGCCCAGTTGAAACTGGGAGAGAGCACAGTGTGGTAGAACAAGTCAAACCACACAGCCTAAAAGGGGAAGGAAGTGGGAGGGCTAGGGGAAAGGATAGAAGGGAATGGGATTAATATGAGAAAATGGAAAAATAGGACCAAAATTTTTGTAAATAGGGAGGGTTGGAGGGTTTGAAGGGAGGGCTGGGCAAGGGTGAAAAACAAGAACCAAGAGAGACTATGTAAAGGCGTAAATTTCCCATGATGAATGTCATTATATTGTATACCTAAAATGTACCAATTATTAGAATGAATAATCGATAATGTAAAATAGGAATAAAAGGTCCAAAGGGGTAGGGGTAGTGGGAGGCACAGGGGAAAGGAAAGAAGGGAAAGGAAAAAATGATGAGAAAAGAAAAAAAAATGGAAATAAAGTCTTTGTAAATAGGGAAGGGTAGAGGGCGTGAAGGGAGGGCTAGGAATGGGGAAAAAATAAGAACCAAGATGCATTATATAAAGGTACAATTCCCAATGAGAAATGTAATTGTGTTGTATACTTACAATGTACCAATAAAAGAATTTAATACAAAAAAAAACAAACCACACAGCCTAGATGTAAAACTTAGCTCTGTTGACCTTGAGCAATTACTAACTGTGTGACCTTGAACAAATTACTTAACCTCACTCTAAGTCAGTTTCTAACTGAAAAACAAAAATGTTAATAATAGAAGTGAGATAATTATGTAAAACAGTTCAGTGTCTAGCACTTTCTCCCCCATTTTCAACTGCCAGAACAATAATCAATATTAACTATATTAATTAACATATTAACTCAGGCTGATGGAAACCAAATGCTCTGTCTATGCCACATTCTAACTGCTCGATTCCATGAAGATTCAGTCCAACATATTGGGTGTAAATGGAGTAAAGAAAGTGCAAATGATGTTTGAATTGTTCCCTTTCTCCTGGAGATAGTGGTTTCTCAGCAATAAACAAAAACCAGTTATTTTTTACTTCATCTCATATTTGAGGAATCAAGAGGAAATGAGTGAAAGACATAGTCTCAAAGAAGATTAAGACAAACACATTGTGAGCCTTACAAACACCCATGAACATTCTTTTCAAAATGGCTGCAATGTAAACATTCCCCATACAGCATTAAGAAGCAGGCTAAAGGGCACTGCTGCAATTATTTGCAGAACAAACAGGCAAGAGGCTGAGATCAGGGTTTGGAGCCTTATTACTTAAATCCTCAAAGCCTGAATTTCCTCACCTGTAAAATGGAAAAAAATTAAGAAAAATAATACATGTACAATCCTTATGCAAAGTAAGCATGCAATGTATATATTACTTTTAGAGCAATGTTCATTAAATGCAATTGTGTGCTCTGATCAGAATTTCTGAGCTGTGTCACCTGAAGAGTGCATTGTGCTTCGGTACAAAGGGGACTTTGTATATTAGGCAGGCAGATGTTCAACAAATATATGATAGTTTGTTTTGGCTTTAATAGAAGTACTTTATGTACCCAATAGCTAGTCTAGGATCTTCTTTCATAATCTTGGTAGATAGGGAACCACTGGTTTGCTAGGTGCTTACATTCCTAATCTAATCCCAAGATCCTATCTCTCATTCATGACTGGTTTTCCTCATTTCCTGTCATACCAGGAAGTTTCCAGTGGATTGACAGGAGCACTCTTTACAGAAGGCAATCTTTTTTAGATATTTGAACTATGGTAAGCTCCCATTATGTTCAATTATCACTGTATGATGATGAGCTATTTAAAACAGAATTTAAAGAAGAGGACTAATTTAAATGATTATAGATTGTTATCAGTATCATATATCTACAACTTTCTGAAAAACTCTCTTTTTTTGTGTTTTGGGTGAAAAGACACTGATTCATGAGAAAATGGTGAGCTGCTGATTTTGGAAGCAGAGTTGGTCTGAGCAACTTTAAATTGTGTTTGTTGGGGTCAGGGATTTAAAGTTAGGCCTTAAAGTAGGAAAATGGAAATTCCACCCAGATAGACTATGAGGGAGAAATATGTAAATTAATTCTGCAAAACTTACCGCATATTTTTTTTACATTTCTTTCTTCTTGTTTTTAACATAACCTTGAAGTTACTTTACATTTTTAAAAAGTATTTTTTCTTTACTTATTTAAAAATATATAAATTCACTAGAAATATAATATGCAACTAAACAAAACAAAGAAAATTCAAATTACTGCAAAAAAAAGTAGATCCGTGGTTGGGGTTGGGGTTAGGAAAGGTAAAATTGATTAAAAAGGGCATGGAAAAAATACAAAAAATAAAAAGGACATGAAAAACA
Source organism: Heterocephalus glaber (assembly GCF_000247695.1). Next base: position 13,043,129 of record NW_004624742.1, on the reverse strand, counting down.
TTTGAGGGGAGATGCTACATTGTCAAAATTTACCCAACTATATTCTTAAAAATGAATATATTTTATTGTATGTAAATTATACCCTTATAAAGTCAATTACTTCTTTAAATACTTCTGCCATCATCCAAACAAAATTATTTTAATAATCTCATGTAAATTCATTCAAAGTTCTCTCGATGCATATTAATAGACATATATTTGTTTAATTATACAAAGAATAGTATAATTTGTTATTGAATGTAACTGGTTTCATCTATTTCAACTTTCTACTTTCTTACCTGAAAGTAGATTTTACCATCAAAACTAACAGCTCTCAGAATATTTGTTTCATAAAACCTAAGTGGGAAATTTGCTTTGGGGAGAGAAAAACAGGAAGGTACTTTGACTTTTATAGCCTCGAGGACCTCATTATTGACAATTTAACAACCACTACATACTTAATGGGCAAGTTCTTGCTATATAAACATTGCAGTGCAATGTTTGCAGTGGTAACTGATTGCGGAGAAACTCATTGGCAGCTCCTGGAATACCTTTGACTATATCATGTCTACCCCCTGAAAAAGCGATTCTCTCTCTACTTTGGTACCCAATACATAACCTTCTACATCTAGACTTGCGCCAGACGCTTTAAAGGAGAAGACAATGGAATATTCTGACCAATTCTTCCAGAGCTAAAACAACCATTTTCTAGATTTTAAATTCTGCATCCCTGAGACTCAGCTCCCTTTTGTTCATTCAAGACCTCCAGTAACAAGGAAGGAGTCAGAGGATGTGAAATCAAAATCAGCCTTGCCATTAACATGGATGCCAATCTAAAGCTCTGATTGCAGGGGAAGCAGAAGTGCTACGCCTGCCTCCTGCCCCTTCTTCCTTGGGCACATGTGTACACAGGTGGCTATGCAGCCCAAGAGGTAGTACTTTCTGAGAGATTCAGACAAAGACTCTAACCATGAGGTAATCTGTCTCTTAGGGGAGCTGCTTCCTAGAGAGCAGGAAAAGAAGTAATGAATACCCAGGCACTCTTGCCAGAAACAAAATAATTTGGCCTCACTGACAGAAAAACAAAAACAAAACACTGGATTCATGATTCATTTATAGCAATGCCCAAGAGCTCAGGACCATCTGCAGATGAGATTTAATGAGGCTCCTGATAACTCAGGTCCACATACCTCCATGAGGAGGCGGTGTGCCTGGTGACCAAGGACAGGCTGAGCCTAGTTGCAAGGCTCACCGCTTTTGCCCCTCTATCTAAGAAGTCAGGCTTACAGCTAAACCTCAGCCTCCTTCTGAGCCTAGCTGGGGGCCTGGAGGAAGGAAGGCCTGAGTTCATTTGGGTGAGGGCTCTGCAAAAAAGGACCTGAATGGCTGAAGGACCAGTTGTCCTGGTGTCTCTGACTGTGTCTTGACAATGGCTGGAGCCACTCTTGATTCCTCACCCAGGTGTATACAGAGTGAAGGCAATATATGAAAAACAAAAAGTCAGGGCACGGTGACAATAGCAGAGGTGAAAGTACATAAGAACTCTAAAAGCACAGCTGTCTGGAGCCATTTTGTATTAGCCGACAGCCCACGGACCTCAGATGCTCCTGAGGGCATAGCTGGATTATAGCATTGAACAATGATTGATGTCCAAAGTGAGTCATCAAGCAAAGGTCAGATTGTGTTCAGAACATTTTGTTTAAGACAGCAAAGTACTATGTAAAACATTTTGGAAAAATCACTTTCTGAAACAAAATTTTTTAACTGGCACTAAGTTTAGATTATATCGTGTTGGCTAATAATAGTGCCTCCCCTTAAAATATTATATGTATGTATATATATATTCCATATTACAGTATCAGACAATCCATCCAGAGAGAATTATTTTTATCTATATATTCTTTGTGATATATAGACATGTACTGTAGATAGATAAATAAGTATCATATATCCGTGCCTCCTTTCTGCCCATCAGCCCTGGCCTCCTTGGTATTCCTTGTCTAGAAACTACTCATCTAATAACCTAACAGACCTTCCCTCTCCTTGATTCGCTTAGCCAAACAATCACAGCTGCCTCTTGATTCTGCTTCCTTAATATCTCTCAAATCTACCCCCTCCAGCCTGCCTCCTATGCACTTCTTTTCCTGCTCTTTGGATCAGGGAACGTTTTTAATCTTCACCTTTATACAACAGTTATCTCTCATTCCTGAAAGTTTTGCCCCTGCACTGTGGTTCACTTTTGGAATTTTGGATTTGGTAACCCAGCTCTTTCAATTTTCATCACCACTTCTATCCCGGGACTCTCAGTCATAATCCAGGTCATGAGACACTGGTCCTGGTGTACTGTCCAAAGACCACTCTTCTCCTAATCTTGCTGCTTCTCAAGTAAGAAAGAGAAATACAATGGGCCCTTGACTTACGAACTCAATTCGTTCCTAAGGGCTGGTTGTAACTCAAGTTGGTCAAGTGCCCTCAAAGTCTCTCTCCTGTATGATTTTAGGCCACACTTTCTTCCAGGCAGATCTGTGTCCTTAGAAAGACATTGGCCCATGATTTCTCGTTTAACCCCACACATGAAAGGATGTTGTAATGATCTAGAACACTTTAAGGGTTAAATCTGTATCTGAGACCATCTGGAAACACAAGCAGCCAGCATGTGGGTTGTAACTCAAGACTTTGATCATAAGTTAAAACTAAAATACCAGTTGTAACTCAAGTTGTTAGTATATCAGGTCAGTCGTAACTCAAGGGTCCACTGTAGGATGATTTCTTTGTTGACCATTTTTCTTTCTAAACCATAGCTCAATCATAAGTCATTATTATTCTGTCCTGGAATTGTTGATTCTTTTATTGGCCTCCACGTCATACTCTGAATTATTTTAAAGCTCTTATCTGTTGATTTTAGTATCTGGACCACCTATGGGGATGCTTGTATTATCTGTCTTTTCTCCTAATTATTGACCACATTTTAATTTGCTGTCAGATATCTACTAATTTTGCATTATATGCCAGAGATTGTGTAAAAATGTCATAAAGATTCCAAATGCTAACTTCTACCAGAGAAGGCTCCACTTTCTTCTGCTAGGAAAAAGGTTAAGGGTTTGGTCATTCTAATTGGGTGATAAAATTGAGGTGTGTTAGGTCTGGATTGCAGTTTTACTGAGACTTGGCTCTACCTCTGATTTGCCCCTGTTCCTAGGGCATGGTCTTTCTGGCTTGTGATTGTGAACACAGTAATCTTCATCTTTCTAGCCCTAAAATGCTGAAGAAAACCCAATGCTGCCCTTCAGAAGTGCCAGGCTAGCTCGTTAGCCTCCATTGAAGCCATAGCCTCAATACTTGGCAAATGTCTTGAGGAAAAACTGCAGATATATTTGAGGTAAGGTCTCCAGAGGATCCTTGTTTCCTAAGCATTGTGAAACTGTGGAGATAGATATCACCCTTCTTTCAGAAATTGTTGTCCTCACTCCATGGTCTCCTGCGCAGAATCAGAATTCAGCAAATGTGCCATGGGGAAAATCACCTTTGTAGTTGAGTCTCTTCCTTCTTGTAATATTATGCCTTTGTAACTGCCAAGGAGCCATTGGTTCTTCATTGCCCCAGCAGAGATTCTCTGTTTAGGCAAAACATTTCAACCCATTTAGAATTAGCAAACTACCCAGTGAAAAAATATCAGATAATGATAGCTCAAATTGGAAAGGATTGTAGTCCCTTTGAGATTTAAATGATCTAATCCTCAGCACTTCTACAAAAACTTGATATATTTAAAATATGATTTTTGTCATTTAGCTAGGTTATTCCAGCTGTTGAACTGGGAGTTTGGACTCTTGTGGATGACTGTATCTCACCTGGAAGTGGAAGTCTCATATTTCCACTTCTAAAGATCTCTTGTGATAACTACCTCAGCATTTTGTGCATAATAAATAATTGCCATGTGGATTTTAGTCAATGAATAAAGACATCATCTTCTCTGAATCAGATAGTAATATTTTACAGGAATGTAATGCTTCATGGTATGTAAAATATGTTCAAAAAAGAATGTGACTCATATTTAGTTTTCATTTATTACAATATCCTCAAATAGGAGTTATAATAATGATAAAAAAGATTTATCTTTTTATCTTTAGATAGCAGTATGCCCAGTACTTTACATATTAACTCATTTAATACGTGCAAAAGGTGAGAAATAGGTATTTCTCTCATTTCCATGAAAGGAAAAGTAAAGTGACTTTTAAATATCAAAGCTGGTAAATGGAAAAGTTATGGTTCAATCCTAATGTGTCTATTTTCCAATTCAGGATATTTCTCATTGCACTTCAGCTTTTGTCTGGTATGATATCAGTTTTCCTGTAAGATTAAATTAACATACCTGGAATTCTCCAGTTTATAAGCTTTCCTAAGCACTATATATAAAATATAACTATGAATGGGCTATCCCAAAATGAGATGGAAAAGACCTGCAGTAGGGTGAGGGACTTGATTACCTCTCTTTGATGGAGACTGTTTCACCTTATTTACATGATACTTCATGGCCTGGTCTCAGATCTGAATAGAAATAATAATTTGTAAGGTAAGTGATAATTTAGGATTAAAGATGTGACTGTAGTGGTAAGAATACCTAACCACACTGGAATTAAGCTTACTGTTTTTACTGCATTAACACCTTACTCTGATCCTCTGAGTTAACCTGCCACGGATGAAATAGATCAAACTACACTGTATAACAGAAGAATACATTGGTGAAAACAAAATTTGTTCTATTTGCTTAAAATTTATTACTAAAACAATACTACTATCACATGTTAATCTCTTTGTTGTCATTTGGGAAAAAAAGAGATTTTCTGAAAAAAAAAAAAGTATCCACTTTAGAAATTGAATGAATAATATACGTGCTTTCTTGATGCTAAAGGAGTTCTTCTTTATTTATTTATTTCTCTTAAAATGCTTACAAAAATATTTTGATATCATGCTTCCATTCAGGGACAAATGAGATGAGGGAAAAATGAACTGTCAGAATGTTTAATTAGGCATATTATCAGGTAAGGCTTTAGTTAAAGTATCATTTTTCTCTCCTCATAAAAATGTGCTGGGGAAATAAATTATATGAACTCTTCATTAAATTTCAATTTTGGATTTTCAAAATAATCCTAGATTCTTTATTATTTCTGCATGTGAGCTATATAATATTCAAAAGCAGTGAATGAAGTAATTATAAACAGTATGATACTTCCAGAAAAACGTGTGTGTGTGTGTGTGTGCGCGCGTGTTACTGAGGATTTAACCCAGGGCCTTCCTAGTGAGTACATCCCAGCTCTTTTTTTATTTATTTTTACTCTTATTTTTATTTATTCATTTATTTTTCTATCAGGGATCGAACTCAGGACCTTGAGCTTGCAAGGCAGGCGGCGGCACCACTGAGCTAAATCCCCGGCCCTTTTATTTTTTATTTTGAGACAGGATCTCACTAAGTAGTCAAGGCTGGACTTGAACTTGTGTTCTTCCTACCTCACCCTTCCAAGTAGCTGGGATTGCAGGTGTGTATCACTACAGCTGGCTTTGTCCTCATTTTTATACCTCTTGTATGGGTATAAATTTCTTTCATTTATATACACACATATGTAAACTATTGTATATCTATTTTTAAATAGATGTAAACATGTCTATTTAGGTATGTACACATATATGCATGTGCAGATGTACATACAGGGCACAAATGGATCTCATATATATATATATATATATATATATATATATATATATATATATATATATATATATATTTACAATCTGAGCCCCGGATATATATGAGCCAAGCTAGGCTTCTCATATAAATTACTAGCAGATATTTCTTGCTCTCTTAAGATGTTTTCAAATCCATTTTAACATTTCGTCTTTATAAAAACGTGATGTTCATAAGAAAAAAAATCACAGTACAAAGAGTTAAGTTCACTGTTTTGTTCAAGATCACAGAGGAGAATTCAGATGAGAGCTTGGTCACTTTCTTCCTTTCACGACACTGCCACCCCCTACTTGATAGGCTTCATTCCAGCTGAGTCTGGGAAGGACACAATGTCCCCATTTCAATCTCCTTGAATCAATTCACTCAGACAAAAGGTCATTTCTGACAGAAATCCAGTTTGATTTCTCTCACTGTAGTGACCAATGTAAATTAAATGAATAAACCAGTGCCTTTGTTTTAGTGTCAATTAGATGCACCTAAATACTGGCCAGACACTCTTACCGCCAGCCCCGGTGACATTTTCAACTCTACATCCTGGATTACGCACCTTTCTAATTATAAAGTGACTGAAAGGAAGGACAGGAAAGATTAAAATACAGCCAATCACCCGTTTCTAAGCAAATACTTTTCAATTAAAAAGGCGAAACAAAGCTATTTTTAAACATTGCAACCAAGAGGAAGCTAATGAATCGATCATATCATTATTTTTTCCTCCTTGTTGCTAGGATGTGGTCTATATTAAAAGATAGCTGTTGCCTTGGTGAAATCTTCCCAGAAAAAAGTAATAGTGCTCCCCCTGCTGACCAAGAAGCCCAACTGTTGTTTTGTTTTGCTTTGCTTTCTTTTACTTTTTTCTCAGTTTCAAACAAAACAAATAAGGCAATTAGGCAACAGCTTTAAACTGTACCTGCAAAATTATATTCCAAAGACATTAGAAGCATATAAATAATACCAAGAATTTTCTTTCCTGGTACACATGATGAAATATAAGGCAAATTTTCACCAGTTCCCTGGTTTCTCGCTGCTTGGGTTGTTTTATTATTTCCTCTCTTTTAACTCAGGGTGAGCCTAGTGATTAAGACCTTTCTCCTTTTGCTAATTTTAGCTCTTTGGCTGTCACTTGAATTTTTTAAAAGACTTAAGACAGGAAAGTGTTTACAGTACTAAGTAGTGACATTTGCTAATCACTAGTAATAATAATAAAGGAGAGAGAGAAAGAGAGAATTCCACAGAGGACTTAGCTTCTTTCACCATGGAAATTACTGAATGCATCAAACATGAAAGCTGAAAAGTGGTAGCAGTGGCCTGGTCAGATTATAGAGAGGCAAGTGAGGACCACTGAATATAAGGTGGCTGCAACCTATCCAGATTGCTAAAAGTCAAGGAGAAAGGATGTGGAATGGAGTTACAGATATAAAAAAAAAATATATATATATATATATACACATAAAAAAATCATCAACATATATGTCAGAGTAGAAATTGTGGGTGAGAACATACAAAGAGCAAATGTAGAAAATAAAAGGGGCAAACCATGGAAATTTGGGGTAAATTATCAGCATAAAAGGAACCATTAATGGAAACTGAAATAGAATGCTCAGAGATTTTGGAAGAAAACTAAGAGAGATTATCAGAAGACAGCGAAGATAACTCAACAAAAGAAGTCAACAGAGTCAGAAACCAACAAGAAATTAAAAACAAGGAGAACTTAAACCGTTCACTTTTATACTTAGGGCCCTGGTGACCCCAAGAGAATTTCAGTGTAATTATGAGAGTAAAAGTCCAATATTAGAGTACTTTAAATGATAACTTAACAAGTAAAAGTAATAAGAATAAGTAACACTGTTCAGAAATTTCACAGTGACACAAAAGAGACAAACACGGTGGCACCCAGAGGAGGGAATGGAACTGAAAAAATCCTCCTAAGATCAACTGAACTGAATGTATGTGAAGGTTAAGGAGAAACAGCCAATGAATAAGGAGCCGATACAAAAAAGAAAAAAAGAAAAAAAAAGGACAGAAGCTGGAATCTAGAAGAGGTTTTTAGGAATCAGGATGCCTGGGATTGAACAATTCTTGGTCTAGCATTTGCTGAAGGGAATGTTGAGGAGACTGAGGCAGAGTGAAATGAAGAGCCTGATGCCAGAGCCCTTGTAGAAGGTGGGAAGATGAACCTAAAGATTAGGTTACAGTGACTATAAAGATGGGAATCTATGATAGGATCCCATTTTTTAAAGCCCTTAATATGTATCTGATACTCTGGAGGGGTAATTTATTCATAATATCTCATTTAATTTTCATTCACTTTTTTGCCACCCTGTAAGAAATTATTATAATTCTTCTTTTATAGAATATGAAACTGGAGATTGATTTATCCAAGGTCCCTCAACTGGTAGATGACAAGGATGGTATGTAAATGTTCCCAGGGCTGTAAGCTCCTGGCAGTATGCTTCAGTGTTGTGTCCCCAGCCAAGCACATTTCAGGAGCTTAAAACATATTGTAAAGGAAAAAAGAAATGAAAAGAAAGCATAAATTAATGAAAATGCCAAGAAGAAGGAAGAAAGGTCTTAAAAACCTGCTGTCTTTCCTTTATACCCCATTCTCCCCCTCATGGTTGTGGTCTAGTCCAAGAGCAAAATCTAATTCCCAGCTGCAAAACATTAGGGAGACCTCTAATTGCTCCCATCCTCTTCCCCTATTATTAAAGATAGTTTTATTTTTACATCAGAACCCAAGATAAGTACCCACCAACCCTTCCTGGTTATCTTCTATCTGCCCTGAATTGTCATATACACCAGGTAAATAAAACAATCTGTTCTTTGCTAATCTGCATCTTTCCAAAACTATCACAACCATCATCTTCACGCCAATCCTTTCTCTGCTTCCATTAAAGTAAGGAAAATGAATTTCGATTCCTCTGAGAACAGAGACAATTGATTCAAAAATAAATTCAGCTGGATTTTGCTGGTCAAAAGCTGAAGTGAGAATGAGAAATGTTTTTGTCTTTTCAAACTCACAGGGAAGTGCTTTCTCACCACAGTCACCAGAAAGGAGAACATTTTCACAAGTTGCTATTTTTGCTAAATATTTTTAAGAGTGTCATGTTGTAATAAGAGAAAGTTTAGCACATGTGTAAGGGGCCTTGAAATATTTTCCAGGACTCTTATCAACCAAACCTAGTCTCATGACACTGCTGGCAAGTGACTGCTAAGCCTGTGACTGCCAAGGGGCTGGCACCATGGCCAACAGGTGGGGGGCGGGGTGGTAAATAATAGTCTCAAGTTCATGAGAACAGAAATCAGTCCTCCAAGGGGCGAGAGGAAGTACAAAGTGAAACTCTTTGGCATTCTTCATCTAGCAAGGCAAGCAATTTTCAGAACTCTTCTGTGGAGTCTTATTTGGTGTTTCTGTGCTGTTCTGGGAAATAGCAGTGAGATGTTGGAGCATCGTGGGGACCACTTGACCCTCCAGCTTTCATAGCTCTATTCTTATTTCATAAATGAGATTTCCAAATAAGGTTTCTTTTAAGCAAAGATCATGCTGATTAACAGACACAGACAAGCTCAAAGGTTCTTTATAATTCTAAAAATATGTTGTAATTCTGAAGTAGCTACCCTAAGGGTAGAACATTACAATTTGCTGTGGTTCAAGGAGAACCACAAGGGTCTGTTTGTTCAAAAATCTATCCTATAAGATGCTAGATGAAGAAATGAAGAAGAAAGGTGGCTGGGCTTCAGGAAGGAAGGAGGCCCATCAAGCGATTCTAAGGGAATTCCAAGAAATTCAAGGACCAATGTGGGGATCCTGAGGACCTGCAAGGGAGAAGGGCTTTGAACAAGGGTATGGAGTGCTTAGAAAAGTTCCACACCAGCTAAAACTGGCCCCAAAAGTAGCTTAGGAAAAAAGCTTGAATTATTTCTAGTATCCAGCAGGACATAATTAAGGGGGGGACAATTGATGATCCTTCCTAGAATTGACCAAAATATTCCTCAATTTCTTGAACACTGCGCTTATGTCAAACAAAGAAGCTTGGCTAATTGGAAGGACTCCATATCTATAATCAGACAAGATAGAATAAATGTTTAAGAACTTGTGAATAGATGGGAAAGATAAGTTAAAATAGGTCTTTGTCTATTCTACTCCTGAGGAGAGAAGACAATGATAATCAAAACCATGGTCAAAATAGAAAAGGTGACATGTATAATATTTTATGTAGCTAGAATTTTTCAGTTTACTAATACAGAGCAGGGAAAACATTTGAACATAGCAAGTGTTCAATAGATTCATGTCAAATGAACAAATAATGAAACACTTTAGTGAGTATTAAGCCATGGATCAATGAAAGCTTTTCATACCATAGGCTTTGTGAATTCTTGAGAGTTCCCACATCAGTGTTGGCAAAACATCTTCAATGCCATTATAGACTTTAACACTCAAGGTAATGATTCCTTTGTGGAAAGATACAGTGAAAAGATCCCTGCACTTATCAAATTTGAACAACAAGAGATATTCTTCATGGAGTTACCCTATCTGGGTTGGGTTGCTGAAGTCTCTATATTTACGTGTGTGTGTAGATAAGGAGATTCTTATTACACAAGGAGGCAGTATTGTGCAGAAAAACTAACATTCTTCTTAGCTACATCATGGAAAAAGTATGCTTCTCCCTGTAATGGCTTTGGGTGCATGATGATGACTCACATCCATGACTTGTCCAAAATGCATTGTCCTCCAAAGGAAAGTTGATGTTTCAAGAAACCCTTTCCTGGTACCTTTATAACCGCTACTCAGTATCATGTTTGTATATTCCCTGAGAACACAATCTTGGTTAGGTTCAGGAATTTCCATGAGATTTTCTTTTAAGAAACTTTTTTCAAGAACACTTCTAAAATGGTAAGTTTAAATGTAAAAAAAAAAGTAGTTGGTTTCCTATTACCATTTAAATTCTACACCATTTGAAGTGTTAAACTTGTTTCAGCAGGAATTCAGGCCTTTACTCCATTTAAATGGACCCTGCAGGGGCCCAGAGTTTGGCTGGCAGCACCTATGGTGAGGACTGAAGATTTCTTTTCTCCTACTCCATCAGTATCTAACTAGATCTCAGAGACAAAATCATTGAAGAGGTATGCCATGGAGAACAGAAATACAGCTCAACAAAGCCAAAAATCCACTGGAGTAATGAGTTTTGCTTACAAAACCAACTCTGAATTACTCCCCAGGTGGATGAATACTTGGTAGATTTTCCACCTGAAACACCTGGCTAGCTTTCTTTGCTGTCAACATTCCCCTAAATCCACTCTGTCTGCTCCCAGGTGTTAGTGCTCCTCAAAGTAAAGTTATTTTAAATCCCACCTGCCTAAAGCAAATCATAGCTCTGCTATAGGACAATAGCACAGTGTATCCTGAGGCTCAAAGTTTTGAATAATTGACATCGCAGAACTACTTCTTATTAAAACCGACTGCTAATAGAATTGTATGCTTTTGAAGACAGATGGTTTTTTAGACCTACTCATAAAGCTTCATCCAGTAGCCTGGGTGACTTAATAACTTGTATTTCTACAAGTTGGTTCTGGAGAACAGGGTCATGTAGGTTATGTACAGAACAACTTGAACATGGATCCTTATTTTTTTAAAAAAAGGATTTTTTTAAAGAAATTCTTAGAAGAAAATCCATGGAGCACTCTTCCCATTGTTGCACATCATCTTGTTCTCACTTCTCACCTTGTTAAAGAAAAAATTATTCAATGATGCTTATTAAGGTATGAAAAGGAAAAAAAATTCAGGAGCATTATGATAGGTATATGGACCATTGCAATGGATGAGGGAGAGAGAGACTGAAGTCAATTCCAAATGTAGCATGACCAAGTGGGGATTTATAGCCAAGGATCCAGGTGTGTGTGAGGGGTAGTGTCAGTGGATGAAAAATTACTAAGAGGAAACACCAGGGCTTTAGGGGGACTCTTGCTCAAGACAAGTTGAGGTGATGTCAGACATCTCCTGGGGGGTGATGGAAGACGAGGAACCTGATGAGATATCAAAGATGATCAAATATTGAAAATGGGCAATTCTTGCTAAACTGACCAGCAAAGCTCTTTGCTAAAATTAGATCCTACAAAGTGCACAAATCCGGCTAGCAAATTAAAATTTGGCCAAGTAAAGAATTTTTGTCTCCCTCTATGTTGAATCAATGTTGACATGTATTACAGAAAGCTTCACAGATATCAGAATGATATCTGTGCACATGTTTTCTTATTTAAAAAAAATTTTTTTAAACTGAAGACTCAGATATTGCAAAATCTATTGAAACCGGATATATTTTTTCCTATTGTACATGAATAAAAAAAATCTTTGCCATAGGCTCATGACTAAGAAGACAAGGAAACTAGAATTTATAAGGGAACCTAGTACTTTTTGTTTCAATATGTAAATCTCTAAAATTCAAACAATGAGCTGTTGCACATCCTACTGACTATTACTTGAGTCCAGGTTGGATGCCTTACTTTTGTTAGAGAATATTGTTGACTCTATGTCACTAAACATTAGTGAATGTGTGTGACATAACTGCAACACTATGGTCATATTGTATGCCAGATATTTGCCAGAATTATAATTTTGCATACTGTGCAGCCAAACTCAGGTTAACAGCTCACTGAACAAAAAAAAAAATATTTAATAAGGTTTGCCCCCAACATATACTGTCCACTTATTTCTCTATGTCAATGATTTTAAAAAACATTTTTCAAAGGCAGAGACCTCTTTCTTCAAAACAAATCCTATTAAGAATCCTAATATTCCCAGCACCCAGAAGGAAGCTCCCCGCCTCCATCCCAGGTTCCTAGGGCAGAGAAGCTCAGCTGGTCCCAGCACCCAGAAGGAAGCTCCTGCCTCCATCCCAGGCTCCTAGGGCAGAGAAGGTGAGCTGCGTGGGTGCCAGAAGCACCCCCTCCTGTGGAAATGAGAAAACACATAAACAAGCCTCAAAAACAGAGTTCTGGATCACCTACAGCAACCCCAAAGGGAAACGAGATGGAACAATCTGATACTCAACCACCTGGACTCTCTGAACTGGCAACAAAAGAGGACCTGGGAAAA